>CAWUFW010012143.1:0-561902 GCA_963921515.1 Calotriton arnoldi
TCCCTGAGCACACCAATGGTGACTTAGAAGCTGCTCCAATGACAGGGGAGTCAGAAGGACGAGCAGATGTGGCCTCTTGGCAACAGCTTCCAACTTTGGAACTGGGGCACTATTTACCATTCCCGGCGTCGGCTCAACATCCTGTGATTCTGGGCAAATTACTCAATCTCCCAGTGCCTTAAAAAACATATATGGCTGTGTGTAATGTAATCTGGTGCTGAAGTAAAGCACTTTAATGCCCTTGGGCCAAGTTCACACTATAGAAAAACTGCAAAAAATCAATCTCTTCCAATGAAATTCTAGGTGCTTGTGAGTTTTGAAACGTTGAGCAATACAGCGCCCTCAAAAATAGCTGCACATAGAGCCAAACTGTTCATATTCACTTTTGTTGAAACATTTGAAAAAATATATTTATCATCGGAACTAAATGTCGACTGGCATTGATTGTTTCAAATGTGTTTACAGTTACACAATTGTGGGTGAACTAATTCATTAAGTTATTGCATTTTCACTTGAATTTGTGCCCCTGTTTCTAACCCAAATGATTCATCTTTACGGCTTACCTTTGGCGTTCGTTTCGACACTGAGCCCCAAATAACATTTTGATTTAGCAAACTGTTTTGAATTCTTCTAGATATTAAATTGCAGTATCCAATGATATATAAAGAGACAGCCGAAGAGAATGCTTGAACCAATGCTCTTCATGTTTTAGTCCCTCTTTTTTAAATTCCTACTAAAAATCTTTAACCTTCACCTCACAGCATTTGCAGCTTTTAGCATAACTCGAAGATTTCCCTTATATCTATTTCTACTACTGTAAAGATAGAATAAAGCACCATGCTTGAGTATTTGTACTTATTGCAAGATTACTGCTTTCCCACACAAAGTGGGAAGTGGCCTGGGCTAAACTCCTGAATTTGAGTCCCAGGGACCCGGGTTTTAATCTTGGCTTCACCACTTGACTGAAAATCATGTGATTCTGGGCAAATCATGTATCCTCGCCACCGTGCCTCCGATTGTAAATGTGCAAAATGTAATGCAATTGTAAAATTTAATCTAAATTTGTAAATCCCTCCATGACGCACATGAATGAATGATTCTCCGTTGCTCCAGACCTAGGCACGCCCTATAAAAATACTCATAAGTACAGATATCTAATTTATCTTATGTAAGTCACACCCATAAAACAATGGCTATCTAATGTACTCTAAATACATTTATATATTTGTTAGGTGGTGCTGACCTTAACCCTTTAAGAATTGTCACTGATGATTGTTATAGTTATTTCAGAATCATTTTGCAATATTTGAATGATCTGCAATGCATCTTTTTCATACAAAAATGTAGCTCAAAGTTGGAACATTCTACAATCGGTTGCCCTAGCGCGTGCAATATCTTATTCGTACGAAATAAGAAGTGTTTTCAAGTTTTATAATGGTTCTGCTATTGATATGTGCAGAGCCGCATTCAGCCTACCTTTAAAGACATAATTCAATTATTTCTCACATGTCTTTCTTCACAGTACCTGGTCCACAATCCTGCAGGCTCTTGACCCCTAAACAATCCTGTTACATTTCATTTACCCAGAGGCACAACTTACCTTGTTCCAGGCCTTGTGTTGACAACATACTAGAGTAATGTCTGCCTGGAGATACACCTGTGCTATTATGCGCAGATTGGCTTGGTCTTGTGCTCCTTGCATCACCCGTTTGAACTAACTGCGAAAGCATATTGGACATAATGATGCCGCGGTTTGTTCAGATGATGCACTCCGTGTTTCTAAATAGCTCTTTCAAGCACCACCTGATAAGCGAGGCCATTTTACTTAGGAGCTCTTTGCCCGTCGATGCTGCCAGCATCTGTTTTAGAGAAGCACACAAGATGATAAAACATCGGGAGGCGCACGTCTCTTTTCTTTCAGCGAATAGCCCATCTGTTGGGGAGAGATTTGTGCCTTTCGATGATTGTTCCATCAATTACCTTCGCACAACTTTTCAAAGGGAGGCAGAGCACTAATCCAGCTCGTTATAGCCCTCGGTGTCTGAGAACAATGACTAACTCTTCACTCACAAACAGCTAAAACGGAGATCCACCCCGCCCCCCTTCACCGTAGCGCATCTGTAGCTCACATCTGCTGAGATGACAAACATTCCCTGGAAACTAGCTCAGAAAAACTTTACATTGCACTGCATTGATGGTGAGTGCCAAACCTTAAACTGGTCACCAATGTCTGGTCTTCCGGGTTCTAGGGGCTTGGATAGTCAACTCAGCATCTACCAATTAGTCCAATACCCATCAGGACAATGTCGAACCTCATCTTCCTTCAGATACAGCCCAGGCCCAAGTTAACGAACACCCCATAATGTTTACCGTGTCGCTGGTCCCATGGTGGTGATGATAGACTTTCCATAATACTTTCTAGGAATGTGTACCTCTCTCAGACAGTCATTCAGTGACTGAGGGCCTTTTGCTGAGCTGCAACTCCGCTTGCCAGAGCTTACCAAAGGCAATGGAGAGGTGAGTGGAGCATTGACCGTGTCATGGCCAAATACATTGGGTGTTGATTCCAGAAGGGCACAGGCTGCCTCACCTAACAAACCTGATCCAGTGAGGTGAGCACAACTGCTATTTCCCTCCTCTTCCTTCAAAGGTTTTGCTGATCTGCACCATACACTGAACAATCTGGATTTGAAGGTCTGTGCAGAGAAAACGGCCAGAAAAAAGCAGCACAGGAATACCCAGGGGGGCAAAGCGTACTTCACTAAGTAGCATAGCAACCTACCTTGCTCGGTTTACACATATACTTTGAAAGATCCCCTGCCTGGTGAATTCCAATCCCTCAAGTATACCACACTACACACCACGGACTCGCATCTCACAGTGAAGTGACAGCTCCTTATTATGAAGGACTGCATCGCTTTACCAGACAGGACCAGCAGATGTCCTACCAAATCTGAGGTGTAAGTAAAATTTCGAGTGCCACATAATTATCAAGTAACTTCCAGTCACCTTTATTTCTATCATAACCCGCGTACATAGAGATGCTATTCACTGTTTCTAAAACATGGACCACGTTGGATGATCGCCCTCTCCAGTCGAGGAATCAGGTAGGGAGAAACTTGTTCAAAAAACATGTTTGGCACCTGCCTGTGGTTCTTGTGACACACAGCTCCCTCGTAGGATAATGCAAAGCATCAGTCACAAATGTTGAAAAGAGCTACTGGTGGCACATGGTTACTGTGGTTATACCCTATTGCATTGCACATCTAATATATGTTGAAATGGAGTATTTGTTCAGGTCTACACGCTGACCCATAGTTAGGATCCATGTCTTCTGTTGTCCAATGTACAAGTGACTGTTTCCGGAAGCCACAATGTCCCCACATACTTGAATATGTTGTAGGCAAGCACCCTCTAGAATCTGCCATCTTCTCAGCAGGAAAAAGCAAAAGGTGTTAAAACCTCCTTGCTGGACGAAATCTTCAATAGATTTGAGAAAACCAGGAATCTGGAATCCAATAATGGATTCTTCAGGAACGAAGATTCGGGATTAGTAAGTGGAGGGAACGAGGAAACATGCGAAGGAGCACAGCTGTATTGCAAGGCACCCTCCAACCAGATAAAAGTAGTGATATAGGAAAGGATAAAGAAAAGAAAATGACATTAAAACATTACATGACTGGAAACTTAAAGTATTGGGAAAATCAGGGAGGAACCAAGGAAGAAATATCCATAATGGAAAAGGAAAAGAAAAGAGACCACAAACCTGATATGGACTAGCTGCAGAGTAGCTTTAAAAGGCAGCTGCAAACCCTCAGACAGGTGATTACCATTTTGTAGCTGGAGGAGCAAAGAGCAGTAGCTAGGAGCCCCCGAGTATGAGGGAAGGCAGCTCCAGGTAAATTAATCTCACAGGGTGCAGCTGTGCTTTCATGGTTTAAAATATAAACATTTTATTAATTCAAAATATTTAATTTTAAGTTTTAACTAATAGAATTCAATTATACACCACACTAACTCATTAAAATAAATGTGAATTAAAATCAGTTAATTAAAATACATATTGTAACTTATAAAAGAAAATGCCAGCAATAAATAACACATATTCTCTCTTTTGTTAAAAGCTATGTGGTGAATACATTTGAAATGATTTACTTTTTTAAAAATAAAGGTATAAAAGTTTAATATAAATGTTTTACTTTAGCTTATTATTAAATTGTACAATAATAATATAATTATTTAATAGTCACATGTTTTATCCAACAAAAATGTTTATATGAGTAATTTAAATGTTGAAATAATGTAAAACATGTAACATTATATTCTATCAGGTGTTATTTTATTTTCCTGCCTCCATTATTTTCTATGTTAGTTTTGTCAGGTTTTGCAAGTGTTAGCCGATGAGTTCTGATGACAATCTGCCTCCTTTCCCAGGATGTGTTCCCTTTTTGTACCACAGAGGATGCACCAGACAGGGTCAAACACCGGAAGACTAGGGGAGTGGATGAGAGAGAGACAGAGGGAGACAAGCAGCATGCCCGTTTCTTCTTTTGTATGGCTCTCTATGGTGTTTTGTCTCTCGCTATAGTACAGTTACTCACAGAGACATTACGGCGGTAGAGTGGCTCACTAATCAAAAAAGGTACAAGCAGTGCCTTGGTGTTAATCAAAAATACATGATGTTCTGAATAAATATATAACAAGTATGTATATTTACCAACTTCGAAAAGCAGGTCACAGTGAACCTAAGCCAGGCAGAAGTAAAGTCGATAAGTCCCAAACTCATGCAAGCAATTAGGAAACGCCTGAGCAGGGAAAGGGGATGGGGAGAAAGCCAGACAACAAAGCCACAACAGAGTTTAGAGATTAAGATTAGCATAACAGGCAAGGGAGTCAGAGAATCGTAAAGGTAAATCCACAGTAGAATGCCAGAGCCAAAATAGGATATGAAAAGCAAGGTCAGAGCAAACAGTCAACGTCAAGAGTTGTAAATGGGAAAGACAGAATAGTATGCCAAGGCCAAAACAGAATCCAAAGAGCAAGGTCAGGATATAAAGGCAAGGAACTGAGGAACCTTAAAGGGAGAAAAAAACAAAGATGATTGACGGGAACTGTGGATGAACTAGCAACAGCGAAGATCCAATGCAACACAAAGTTGCCAGGCAGCTTCCTAGTGTCTTCCTGAAGGTTAAATCCTGCCACTGCCTGTCGTGACCCACAAGTCCTGCCCTTGACCAAGGCTGGCTAGCCACCTTAGGGCAGTATTCCACAGCCTGAAAGGATACGCCTTACCAGTAGGCTTGTAGTCCTTCCAAAACTCCTGGCACCCTGCTGATTCCTGATATTACCCTCCTGATGCCCCCTCTTCCTGGTGCTGTTTTTTCTGGGCTTTTATTATGGAAGGAGGCTGCTAATTTGTGGGTGTGAACTGAGGTTGCTGGCTCCTACGAGCATGCTGCAGGCCCATACCACTTCCATGCTATCAAGTACTGTTATTGACTTCTCACACTTATTGAGGCCACCATAGATACTACCTCAAAATCTTGGCACCAGTCTTTCATAACTGGTGAGGGAGGTGCTGATGGTTTGGATACTGCAGGTTTCATACTGGATACATGAAACACTAGGTGAATCCTCCAGCCTATTGGGAGTGCTAAGGCTACAAATCCTTGACCACTCCGTCGGTTAATAGAGAATGGGTCTGCAAATGGATATAGGACTTTAGAATGAAAACCAGGCATAGACAGAAAATAAGTTGATAATCAAATAAAATCCCCCACTTTAAATTTGGGTACCCTTTGTCTCCTAAGATCTGCAAATCAAATGTTATATCCCGTAGCTTGCTGTAAGTGTATGAAAGTGTTTGCATGTATGGTATAAATTGTAGTTAGTAAAGCTGCAACAGAGGTAACATAGGTCTGAGGAGATATATTTGGAAAACGTTGTGGCTGAAAACAAAAAGAACAAAAGAATGGTGAATAGACAAGAGAAGAGCGCAATCAGTTGTATTCTAGCTCAGTCAAGGGCAACCAAGTAACTCACTGCTCTTGTTGGTTTATATCATAGCAGCAGGAGAATTGTTCTAGATACTGGTTGATTCTCTCCATCTACCTATCAGTTTGGGGATGATGACTGTCTAATTGAAAGTTGAGTATGCCCAAATGATGGATGTTCCAGAATTTGGATGGATTGAAAACCTCTAGCAGTCACTATTTCAAATAGTAGTTCATGCAATCTTATAGTCTGCTTAAGGAAAACCATGGCTAACTCTAGAACTGTAGGTATCTTGTGCAGCAAAACAAAGTGCGTACTTGGTAAAAAAATCCATGACAACCAAGACAACTGGGTATTTTTGAAATGATGGCAAATCAGTTATGACTTCCATTGAAATGTACTTGTAGGGTTGATTTGGTGTATAGAGAGGAATCAAAGGGCTAGGGGCTGTGTTATGGAAAGTGTTCCAGGGGCTCAATGGGCATGTGCACCCGCTTTGTGCTCCCCGGGCACTTTGGTATTACAGAAGGGGCCGCAGACGCTTGTGTGGCCCCTTCTGTAATACAAATAGCACTGGCACACATGTAGTGCCAGTGCTATCTCAAGTGGGCATTCCCTTATTTGCATGTGAGCATGGCCCTATGAAAATGAGGGAAATCTCCTTACTGCTAATAAAGACAAGGGCACAAAGAAGCTGTCAGAAGGCACAGTGAGAGTGCACCACAAAAAGGTGTGCACCCTGATGGCAGTCCTCTGGAGGCGGTCAATTGGGTCCTATGGACCCTCCAGACATCCCCTTCAGGCGGGAGCAGTCATTCCCTGCACCCGCCTGCAAGGGGTAATCTCTCCCTTCTTAAAAGTGCAGGTAGATTGCCACCTGCACAGTAAAAAAATGGAGCTATTGCTACAAAGCCGCTCCATATTTCACTTGAATGCACTGCCCCCAGGGCAAAATGGGTTTGCAGCTACCCTGAGGGCAGAGCACTGAACATAATAGAGTGCACTTTTCCTGTTTACACACAGCACATCTGTTCAAAGGTGCGCCGTGGCACAAACAGGTAAAGTACGGCCTATATGTAATAGGACCCCAGGAGTATAATACAGCTGAACATAACTTTGAGCATCTTGTCTAACTGAAAGCCACCAACAATGTTTCTTTACTTACTTTGGTGAATATTTTATAGACTCATATGCACTTGTATGTTTTTTTTTTCTTCATTCACCATGGATGAGTCACATAATCTCAACATCACATCCTTAAATGTTAAGGGATTAAGACACCCAGTTAAGAGTAAATAAATATTAGATTATTTGGCCAGACATAAGTCTGAAATATGTTTACTCAAAGAGATAAGTATTAGTGATAAGATCCTAGTTTATATGAATAGAGGACGAGTTTGGAATTTTGTTTCGTCCACAGCCATTGGAAAGAAAAACGGTGTTCAATGTTGTTTTCCCAAGAACTCTAGTTACAAATATTAGACAAACACCATGACTCAGATGGTAGATTTATGAATACTAAAGTTAAATTGGATATATTGTTACCATAAAGTTAATTACCATTTATGGTCTAACGGCTGATGATTCAACCTTTGGAATAATATAACTTCTAAAGTGATAACATTAGGTAATGTTCCTATTATTAAAGGTGGTGATTTTAATTTAAGAAGATATCCACTTCTTGACAGGTTGCCTAGAGTTCATTGAAGGCTTCATTTCCATAAGCAAAAATGCATTTTTTTTCAAACTGTTATCGTGTGGGGAATATGGCTGCAGATGAGCGAGTGCTGCCGTGAGCACTCCTTACCAAACATTAGGGAGATGGCAACTAATTTTAAAAAAAAGAAACACTTTTATCCTGAAATAATCACCTGGGAGTCCCCTGGGGTAAGAAAACTACCTTCGGCAGGTACGCTGGTTCATTGGCAGTAAACTTCGGTGGCAGACCTTGACTTCACATCAAAGTTCTCTACAGGCTTTCTAGCAAAGGGCCTATGGCTGCTGCTGTTCTCATTGATGACGCATCTTACAGGAACTTTCCACCCGGTTCCCGACCCAGGAAGTTGGGCTCACACCACAGAGGCATTAGCCAGGGATCGTGTTGCAGTGAGAAGGTTTTCCTTCCATAGCAAGAGCAGCAGCGGCAGTACTGGGCAAGTCTGCAAACACTGGCTGCAGGAGAGTAAGGTAAACTCGGGCAGTACAGATAAAACTCTCCAAGCATGTGGGATGACCCCCAGGTGAGTGCACAATCAGAGGAGCATTGCTGTATGTCGAGGACTGGTGGTTCTTAGACTGTAAGTGACTTGCTCACTCCTGCTATAACTTATACACCAACAGTATGCTCAGAATCTGTCAAGGATAGTGGAAAACTCATTCATTCTAATTATCCCATGAATTGTGGCTCAGGTTCCGGGTGTTTAACAAAGGATATGGTATAAAAGAAGGGAGTAGCATATATGTGGTCCCAAAAGAGAGTCAGTAGGTATTAGCTGAGGTCCACTGGGCTAATGTCAGAGGTTTTGGATGCAATAAATAAGGCAGAGACTCTGCTAGTAGGGAGTGGGCTGAGCAGGTGATCTAAGGTGCCATCATGTAAAAAGAGTTTGAACCAACCAAATACCTCTCAAGAGCCCCTTATACCAAGGAGAGCCACTGGAATAACAGCGGGACATTCTATCTCTAAGCCAACACCTTCTTTGAGAACTTATTCTAAGCTCATAGATCCTACCCGTCTAAATACCAGGATCATGGAGGATAAAGCACAAACTGTAAAAGATAGAGATGGCCTTTAGATGGCAGGCAAGGCTGGGCTGATGAAGGAAACGGACAAGGAGAAGGAGATGGTTGGGTCTCTACTGGCGGAGCTGGAGAGAGGTGAGACTATGTGTGGCTCAGGGTCTGTAGATAAAAGTGGGGGGGTAATCAAGTACTGAGAGAGGTTAGAGACAGAGAAACCGACTCCCTCTCTCTAACAGTTTTGCAGCTTTATTGAAAGTGCCTAGTAAAGAGATAGGCATGCTTCAGATAGGCTCAGGGCAACCAAGAACAATTGGGGATATGATCTTTATTCATCTTGAGGTGCAACAAGAATCTGATAGGGGCAAATAAGTATAAGGTTAAGGAAGGAATTTAGGATATTATGAGGGGCATTTCAGTGGAGATTAAAAAGGGATTCACCACTTCATAGTCAAATCAGAGGGATATCTGGGAAGCATGTCAGACTCTGAGTTATAGGCTGGATGGATTGGCTGAGAGAATCTCTGTCTTGGAAGAACAAGAAGCGAATAGCAGTAAAGTGGTGGAAAAACATACCAGGTACCTGGCTATCCTGATTGAAAGAGAGAAAGCTATACAGGAAGCCCTTGAGAGAATGGAGAATCAAGCAAGAAGCAACAATATAAAGATCACAAATGTTCCAGAAGGTGCGAAGATGAGAGATATAAGGTCTTTTGTGATTAGCTTGATTCAAGAGGTTCTATTTAAGGGGAAGGTCGATTCCCTGCAAGGAGACCTGACACAGGAAATTCAGAGAGTCCATAGAGACCCTTTCCCACTCAATTCTAAAAGAAGCAGGCCTTGGAAGATCTCTGTAAATTTTCGCACTTCTTGAAAAGATGCAATACTGACAGCAGCCTTGAAGAGCAAACCTCTCACACATAAAGTTATCACTTGTGAGATTTGGTCTGATCTCTATCATGCAACAGAAGAAAGGCAGTGGCAGTTAGGCAAGAAAATGTGTGAGCTGCGAGGAAATAGGTACAAAGGCTCAAATTTCCTTCACTCTTAAAGGTCATGTGGTCAAAATGGCTGATTTTCAGTGAAGCTCCTCGACTGCACGGTGCCTTCCCACTGGCCTCTCGCCACCACAGGCATGTCATGACCAGAAGATTCACAGAACCATGACCGGAGCATGTAGGGCCTCAGCAAACACCTTGTGACCCTGTTCAAGAGGCTCCTTGACCCTATCAGAGCCTCCTGATTGGCTGCAGCCTGGACCCTGCCGGCCCTAGTGATCATCACAGCGCAACCTGCACCATAGGTGTGCCATCTCTCTGCTGCACTCTGGACTCCCGCATCTCTCCACACCTTTTGCATGCATCCTGACCACCACTGAACACTGGACATCTGGCAGGGACCCTTAATACCTGCACTTGATATCATTCTCAGGGCACACGGCAGCTCCTGTGCTTATCACGGTGTGACATGTGCCACAGGCTCACTGTCCTGCTGCTGCCCTCTGGGCATCCTCACACCTCCACACATGTCGCCCGCAGATTGGCAGCTATTGGGAACCGGATAGTGACCCCTCACACCTGCACTTGACATCACCCTAGGGCCCTCACTACAATTTCTGGAATATTTTCACCTCACCACAGAGGAGGCGAGGGCTTCTCAAGTAGGCCTCCACTGGGACACCCTCTCCTCCTGCTAGCTTCTGCTCACCAGTGGCAAGTCACCAGGAGCAGTGAGCATCATTGCAACATCACCCACCATAGCCCTGCACAGGACCGCTGGGGATTATACAGGAGCCTCCCACGCTCTTCCATGGACAATCCTTGGGGCCCCACTGGGTACCGTTACCCTGCTGTCACCTCTGGTGACTGTTTCGTTGTGGATGCCTAGCTGGGACACTAGGTGGGGGCCTCCATTCTAGCCCTCCTTCCCATACGGACTTCGTGAATCCCTCATGATCACTTTGCTGCCCATAACTCTTTCAGGATTCTGTGGAATCGGATAAGTTGCAGAGGGATTGGATGGAATGGGTTATTTGTAGCAGCAACCTCAAGTGCCCCCACTCGCACTCTGACACATCTGAACCCTTCTCATCCATGAAGACACGAAGGGTAGCCATTCTCATATGTAAATCCTCCCCCATTCCATTCAGAAGAGATGGACCAACGTGCAAGGTAAATATGTCTTTGCAAAACAGACGACTCTGGACAGAACCTTGGTGGTGGGGTTAGTATATTGCCCCAATTGGGACAGAACGCCCTTTCTTTCCTTCCTACCCCCAGAGTCATGAAAGGATTCGGCAATGTCAAGGTGATTATAGGTGGAGTTTGGAACCTAAAGCTCATCCCCCACTTGGACAGATCTGGTCCCCCAGATAACGCATGAGACATCCTACTGGACCACAGCTTGACTGACCCTTGGCACCTAACATAGCACGGGACAGAGAGCATGCTTTTCTATTCAGAGGGAGACACGGCAGGAATGTCCCTTATCCCCATTGCTGTTTTTACTGGCCCTGGAACCCCTGGCAGAAACATACCACGACAACAAACAAAATAGACCTGACTGTTTAGGACATATTAAAATTTCTTCAGAGCCGGGGGTGGGGTACTGCGTTCTCCACCCAACCGCTGGCTTTAATCAATTGCCAGTCTTATCCAGTCCTAAATGTCCCACAAAAATCTTTCAGACACACGTTTACCAGTCCACCCCGTGTAAATGTACCCCCTCTTGAACGGTGTATACAAAAAAATTGTGTGAAGGTGAGAAAGTACCTCACGTAAGCATCACCAGGGGAGCTGCTGGTTGGTACTCACCAGTTTGCCCACGTTTCTCATCATGGGTAACTTTCTTACCCGTGAAAAGAAAAGAAAAAGTATCCAGTGTAAAGCATAAGAGGTGAAAAACAATTAAAAAAAAGAATATGCACAGAAGCGTGTTTGTGTCAGACAAGACCCCGTAATGTGAGAAAGAATAACCACTTTTCTCCAACTAAAATTGAGTTATGACTCACATCTACAAGATCCTAATTTTATTCCATGCTGTGAGCCTGCTCAAGGTTAAAAACAACCTTCATGTTTCAGACCACTTTAAGATGGGCCAACATGTTTCATTGCCAATCTTCCGTTACGGCAATTTCATCAGGGCTCGGGCCAGACTTCACCTCACTGGATTTCAAATTTAGACCATGGGTGACGTGTGGTAGCCCACAATAGTCATACCGGCTTCCCACTGTTTAAGGAGGTGTCCTTCAATCGTAAGTCCCCCACCGGCACTGTCCGTTGCCGTCCATATACCGCGTTTACGCGTGTACTCCACCTTGTCTCATCCCAGCTTAATGTTTAATATGTCCTAAACAGTCAGGTCTATTTTGTTTGTTATGGCTTGTGAGTGGAGGGCGACCTGACTGGTATTTTCCCTCTTGTGCTCCTTAATGTGGATGAGCAACATACCACGAGACAGAGAATATACTTTTCTAACACAAGGGGAAATGGCAGGGATGCCCCTTATACCGATTGCTGTTTATACTGGCCCAGGAACACCTGGCAGCTGTTATCCAAAAAGCCGAGTTGTAATAAAATTATGTTATATGCCGATGATATCCTACTGACCCTCAGTGACCCTGTTTCTCCTCATTGATGCCTTCTCTGTCTTCTCCAGTTATAAGATTAATTGGTCTAAATGCTAGGCATTACTGATGACAGCTGGAGGTCACTGGCCCCTATATGACTCTTTCAGCTTCACATGGAGAACCTAAGGGCTTTAGTATTTAGGTGTCCAAAGGCCTCACAACCATTGTGACTGAGAACTGATAACAAAGATGGAACATGATTTTCAGTGCTGGTCTACCTTACAGATTTTCCTCTGGGGAAGAGTACAGATGGTAAAAATGGTGACGGTGCCAAGAGTTAATTATATCTTTGACATGATACCACTTCTGGGACCCAAAATAATACTGCACACATTGAACAAGTGCATTAAGATATTTGTATGGGTAGGGAGGAAACCCAACCTAACACCAGCCCAACTCCACACGAATACACAGACTGGTGGACTGCATTTACCTGACATGTACTTATACTATCTGGCACACCATCTCGCACAACTGGTTTATCTATCAGTACCCACAGAGGACCAACTGGCATGGGTGCCATTGGAATGTAATATGATACGCGCCTCGCTGGGCTTGCCAATGCTCTACGACTCCAGTGCCTCCAAGTCGAACCAATGTCCCCCACCTTGAATCTGGAAAGACTCACGTACACTTTTGCACATCAACGACTCCATTCATTAAGATGCACCGCTCTGGTCCAATGGCAGGGATTATATTGGTCATACGATGCTTAGATGGCCACAGGAGGAAAGGAGGGTGATTCAAATGATTAATGACCTATGTGATGGAGATAAATTCATCTTTTGAGTCATTACAAATGGACTTTGGCCTATCCCAATCACAAATATGGAGGTATTGTCCCTGAGGTATACTGAGGAAGGACCCTGTCTTTATCCCAGAACCTCCTCTCTGAGGTTATTGAGGACATTGGGGCCTCTCACGGGTTTCCGTCTCTAACTTGTTTCAGATCCTGTATTGCAGCTGATATTAAAAATGTCCTGGCAGGCACGACTTGGGATCATTTTTTCTGACAATGACTGGACTGAACTTATGACCACTTACGACCATTCCCCATGGGAGGTGTGGGTAAAATTCTCCACTGTAAAAATTTACATGACTGTACTGGTCTCCCTACAAATTACACAGAGTCAACTTATAACCGAACAACGCTTGCTGCAGATGTGCTGCGGAGGGCTGTGATCTCCACCACATCCTGTGGTCCTGTCCTCACATAGCTCAGTACTGTCGGGATATTTGGCAAATGCTACAAGCCATTAGTATTAGCCTGTTAGAAATGGGGGTCTCTAGTTGGCAATGGTTTGCACCTTTGTCCAAATAGGGACCCTTTTTCCTAGTCACTTCTACTTCTAAAATAACCCCTGCTCACCGCCTTGGTAGCTTGGCATGAGCAGACAGACTTATCTCAGCGGCAGTGTGTAAAGCATTTGTGCACACATACAGTAATACAGTGAAAACACTACAAATAGACACCACACCAGTTTAGAAAAATAAGTAATCTTTATCTAAACCAAAACAGACCAAAACGACAAAAATCCACTATACAGTAATCAAAATCTGACTTTTAAAATGTAGAAATAGTTCTGTTCATATAAAATTGAGGATGCAACGCTTTCAACACAAAGTACCTTGGATGCATCAAAAACACAAGCAAAAAGGGTCGCAGGGAAGGTGACACGTCGGTTCCTTACACACAGGGATGGTGGTGCGTCGGTTCCTTGCTCCAGAGGAGGCGAGGCGTCGGTTCCTTACTGCTGCGCAGGGGAGGTGATGCGTCGGTTCCTTACCAGAGAGGAGGTGATGCATCGGTTTCTTACTGTGTGGGGAGGTGATGCGTTGGTTTCTTACTGCGTCCCCCAACGATGTGAAAGACCTGGCGCCCCTATGCGATGCATGGCGATCCAGGACGATGTGATACGTGAAGATCCAGGATGAGCTGCGACGATTCCAGCTGCGGCCCCTCAATGCATCGGTTCTTACACAGCAGGGCCTGCATCAGAGTTGGTGCAGTGAACTCGGACGTCGGAGATCAGTGCATGGGACTCATCGCACGGCAGACACTTCAGTTGCGGGCAGGCACTGCGACGATTCTTTGGCTGCGAGGATGCGTCGGAAATTCTTCTCGCACTGCAGCAATGCATTGCAACCCAGTGATGCGTTGCTTTTCACAGTTCTTTAGTCTACTGCAGTTTCCAGCCCCAGAAATAACCTCCAGCGGCCCATAACACTGGCAGGCACCTCCCAGCAAAGGAGTTCAGGGGGGGACTGGGGGTGAAGTCTTTGTGTCCCTGAGACTTCAAAATAGGAGGCAAGCTCTACTTCAAGCCCTTGGAGATCTTTCTCAAGCAGAGGACATAGCACACAGCAAAGTCCTTGCCCTTTCCTTGGCAGAAACAGCCACTGCAGGCCAAACCCAGACAGCACACAGCAAAGGGGCAGTACTTCTCCTCAGTTTCTCCAGCTCTTCTCCTTGGCAAAGGTTCCTCTTGAATCCCAGAAGTAATCTAAAAGTCGGGGGTCTGGGCCCCACTTTTTATAGCACAAATTCCTTTGTTCTCTGGTGGCAGAGAAGCTCTTTGCCCAGCCAAAACCAGTTCTGTCCTCTCTGGTGCAGCCTCCTGGCAGGAGGTGGAGACAGCATTGTCCAAGGCAGACCAGGCCCATTCAGGTGTGAAAGAAATCTCCTCCCCCTACTCTGCATGCAGCCCAGGTCTATTCAGCCCAGCCCTGACTCACCCTGAAAAGGCAGGACACACCTCACCCTCCCACCCCCCCCCCCAAGTGGCTGTCTGAACAGATACACATCCCCAGCCCCTGTCACTCCAAAACCAGGCAGTCAATACACAAACCAGCAAAGGCACACAGGATGGCTAAGCAAGAAAATACTGACTTTCTAAATGTGGTATTTTCAAACACAGAATGTAAAAATCATCCTTACTAAAAGATGCATCTTTAGATTCTGAGTTCAGGCATACTAAACTTCACCTTCCTAGCTTGTCCCAATGGGAAGTTATATTTATAAGATGTTATAAATGAACTCCCATTCTACCCAATGGGACAGATAATGAAAAACAAATTTGTCAGTATTTCACTATCAGGACAAGCCACACACATCAGGGCATGTCCTACCTTTCACATACACAGGGGTACCTTTGGCCTACCTTAGGGGTGACTCACATGTAAGAAAAGGGAAGGTTAGGGCCTGGCAAGTGGGTGCACTTGCCAGGTCGACATGGCAGTATCAGACTGCGCACAGCCACTGCAATGGCAGGCCTGAGACCCTTTTGCAAGGCTGCTTGTGTGAGTGGCACAATCAGTGCTGCAAGCCCACTAGCCTACTAGCAGCATTTTGACTTACAGGCCCTGGGCACACTCCGTGCCCAGTACTAGGGACTTAGTAGTAAGTCAAATAAGTCAATCATGGAAACACCAATCTATATTAACAATTTACACAGAGAGCATATGCACTTTACCACTGATCAGCAGTGGTAAAGTGCCCAGAGTCATAAAACCAACCAAATCAGGGTCAAAAACAGGAGGCCAAAAAGCAAAAAGTCTTGGGATAAACCTGCTAAAAAAGCCAGGTCTAACATAGCCCTTTCCCAGATTCTGCCAAGCTTACTCAATTGCATGACTTTTTAGACATAGACGACACAACCTCACACTGGCGGAGGTGGAGGGCGATGGCCCTCATGCTTGCCGAGATCTGTATCCTTCGGCACTGGCTCATGCTACATGTGCCCACACAACAGGAATGAATTACTGAATTTTATCTCTTAGCCACCTATGGAAGGCATGTGTACAAACTCCAGGACCAAATTTCCCTGTTTAAAAATGTATGGAGTCAGTCAGTCAGTCAAATAGCTTTATTTCGATAAGCATGTATCTTAAAAGCATTAACTATCTTACATTATTCAACGAGGACATTAGAAATTACCAGAAAGACATCAATTAGTAACAAAAACCCAATATAATCATTTTGTACATCACAATACCTGATAAAAAATTAGGAGCAGAGTATAAAAGAGTCTAAAACATCATAAAAATAATTTCATTCTAGTGCAATTCATCATAAAAATAAGTTCGTTCTAACGCATTTTCATTAGATGGATACGATTTTAGTTTTTGTTTAGCAAGAAAATTGCTATGTTATAAATTACAATACAATATACATCTGTGCAAAACAAGGCTAAAAGGCATCATAAAAACATGGTAATTCATTGGGGTGCTAAACGCAAAAATTTGAACCTTATAATCCAGGCACAACTGAGATATTTTGCAACACCACAGGCAAAGAGGGTGCGTGCATCTGATTTTAGGATGCGTAATGCAGTGCGATGCTCTTGTGTGCCCAATTGTCTGCAGATAGGTTTAAGCCATCTCGTTCTAGCATTCTTATAAGCAGGGCAGGCAAACATAAGATGGGCTAAGCTTTCGGTTGGTGCTCTACAGCAGGGACACCCTGCTGGTGTCTGATATGGTGCACCCCATTTTGAAGTTAGCTCCCGAACCGGGAGCGAACCTACCCTGAACTGTTTAAAGAATGCTCTATCCCGTGGTGACTGAATAAAATCTAAATATGGTTCAAAAAAATATGTTGCTTGTGAAGATAAAATTCTTCTGTGAGTCTTCCTACCCTTTGACTACTGAGTTCCTGGGCATTAACCCAAGCCCAATAAGACCTTTTAAGATCAGCCTTGCAAGGTGGAGTTTGCGTGTCCCATGACTCTTTAAACCCAAGAGCAAGAAGAGTTTTTTTAAACTTAAACACCCAGCCAATTCTTTGGTTGCCATCCAAGGCCATCACTTCATTGAGCGCGGAGGCATAGCTAGTTAGCTCTGGAGTTCGACACAAACGAGCCCAAAATAACAATGGCCGTAGCCTGGCTATATCTTTGAAGGAGTGCCTACCCATATCACTCATTAGTGGCTTCAGAGGAACGTTGCGGGGAAGCATCACCAGATCTCTAAAAAATTTGTGTTCAGATCTGCTGATGCTATCCACATTCTCGAAGCCCCATAATTCGGCACCATAAAGTGCAGAACTAAGTGCTTTGGCTGCATAAATTGTTAAGGCAGGGGCCACAGGTCTGCTCTGTGAGGAGCGATGTTCTCTTATTAATGCTCCTGCCACGCGTTTATGGTTTAAGAGCATTTTATCAATGTGGTATTTCCACTGCATTGTCTCAGCTAACCTTAATCCTAAGTAGTCAAATGTTGTTACTTTCTCCAAGCTAATTCCATCTAAAGTAAAATTGCCTCTATGTGACCTGTAGGGATTGAACACCATTAGTTTGGTCTTTGTAGTATTAATAATCAGCCCCTGGACTCGCAAAAGAGGTAGAATCTATCTAGAAGTTTTTGTAACCCTGCTGGTGTCTTAGAAATAAGCAGAGTATCATCTGCGAAGAGAAGGGTAGGGACCCTATCACTCAGCCAGGGCAGGTGCATCAGATGGAAACTCTTGAAGAAAGCTAACCACCCCGTTCATATATAAAGAGAACAGGGTGGGAGCCAGGACGCATCCCTGACGAACCCCTCTGTTCACAGGGATCCTATCCGTTTTTGTCCTTGGGACCCCCACCTCACTTAGGCATATATTGCCCTCGTGTAGCGAACCAGCAGGTTGAGTAACAATGGTGGCATACCCATTTCATCTAACAGGTGCCATAGCCGCCACGGGGAACTAGGTCAAAGGCAGTCTTTAGGTCGATAAACGCCAAATAAAGACTGCCCTTGCCTATTAAGACCACCTTCCAATAGATTAAAAGCAGCCTAAATGCTTGGTCCACCGTCCCTGTGCAGGCCCTAAATCCCGCTTGATATTGGGAGAGAATATTCTCCTCATCCACCCATTGATGGATTCTCTGCAGTAGCACTCTGCCAACTATTTTCTGCATAGCATCGATCAGACTGATCGGGCGATAATTAGCAGGATCGTCCCTGGCACCTTTTTTAAAAATAGGGACCACCTCTGCACCCTTCCATGACTCCGGTACTGCACAGCCCCTCGCAATAGAATTAATTAAAAGCATAACATAGTTTGCCCAGTTAGTGGAGTCAGCAAGAAAGAGATCTCCTGGGAGACCATCAGGACCCGGGGCTTTTGCTGGAACTATTTTCTTTATGGCAGCCTCCACTTCCTCAAGAGTGAAGAGATCAGCAGTATTCAAGGTAGAATGGGGACTCAAATAAGTATGTAAACCCTCTTGAGGGGATAAATCAGTCCCAGAGTAGAGCTTTCCAAAATGATTAAACCAATCCTGACTTGTAATATGGTTAGGAATAAGTTTTGCATCCTTGTTTCCTGAGCACCTAACCATATTCCAGAAGAGGTTGGGGTCTCTAGCTACACTTGCCTCTTTTAAATTCTGCCAATGGGACTCGTCCCACTCCAGCTTAGCACGATGGGTAGCAGTTTTATAATTCTTTCTAGATTCCTTCACTAAGGAGCAATCTTTATTTTTAATTGCTATGACCAAGGCCTTCTTTTTCACTCTACAATCCCCATTATACCAAGAATTGGGCTTTTAGCACCACCGCTCAGTCTAGGTGTATTATTCACTATAAAATACATACCAATCTGATCTACCAATCTGCTGTATAAATTCGGAATCTTAGCCAGACCATCTACTTCACCAAGAGCTTCCAGCAATAAAACGGTGTTTATGCTCAATACGTGACTAATGCCCGTCATCGACGGTTCATGTGTCACGATTCTAGGTCATTTAAGGAACCTTCTACATCCTGAAGGAATCAATTCCTTCGTAATCATGAAGGGCCCTTGGGTCTGATTTGGGGAACAGAGAAAGGCAGAAGGGGTTTCCATACTTAGACTAAGCGTATTGTGATCACTGTCAGAAGAAATTAGCACTTCCATATCTATTATCAGATTCCAGAGTCTCAAATCTACTAATATGTAGTCAATGCGTGAGGGACAGTTTACTCTATTGAATGTGTTCGCTCCTAGAGCATCGGAAGCTGTTCTACCATTCACTGCCCTCAATCCAATTTCTAGGGCAAGTGCATTAATCTGAATTACGATTTGGGACCATTTCTTAATCGGAGGTATATTTAGCAATGGGACACCCCACTTTGTGTCTTCTTCCTCATTCCCCAACAGGTCCTCAGAATCTAGTGGCTCAAAAGTGCAATTAAAATCTCCTGCTATCATAACAAACAAATCTGATGGACGTCCAGCGAGCTCATATTCCAGGGAAGAAACAATATTCGACATTTTACCCCCTGGTGTACCCCTTATGTAAACATTGAACAGCTCGATAGTTTTACCACCCCAGGCTCCTTTAATCGAAAGCCACATTATATCTGGGCTGTCACAGTGATGTTCAAGGATTTTGCAGCCCAAATCGATCTTTATCCAAATAATGAGGCCTCCAGAGGGCCGCCCTCTCCCCTTAAAAATAGCGGATCTAAAAAACAAGTGTAACCAGATTTATATAATGGTGTCAAGCTCCATGTCTCTTGGAATATGCAGATGTGATGTTCTTCAATCAGGTCATTCCAATCAGGGAGAGACATTTTGCTTTGGAGACCTGTAATATTCCAAGACAGGATTTTGAGTTGTGGCGCTAAAGACCCATCACAAGCTAAAAACTGTCTTGTCGAAAAAGGTGGAACAGGAGGCGGAGCAGAAACATTCAGAAATGTAGCATCCCCTGTTTCGTTGGACTACAACTTTGATCACCATTATGGCTATTTGATTGTATCAGAATCAGAGGATCACCAAGAGACCTACTCGGACAAATAATATTAGGAGCACTCTGTTTGTTAATGGTTGGGGTAAGATCTAAATTCTGTCGGGATTGATAAGCGTAACATAGTCAATCAACCGCCTCTAAAGTAGAGCCTCCTGGTATAGGTAATGGCTTTAGACTATCCTGAGCCCTAGCCCCGCCAGTTGTTGAAAAGCGCCTGATCTGAATAGATGAAGAATCTGGGGAGCAAGATCTATACTCTAAGGCCAGGAGGTTCTCTGCTAAATCTGGGCTGGAGAGAGTAAGTTCGATACAGTCGGTGAGCTGATCGTTTGACATGCATCTCCGTGCTCTGACTATATCTTCCCTGATCAATGAACGGCAACCCCTGACATGACGTATCCAATGTATGGACTTGTTTATCAAGGAATCGGAGTTCTCGTATCTTGAACCTATTTTGGGAACATTAACCATGAAAACTATCTGCGCTTTAGTAGGAAAACGAGATAATTGCTTACTTTGCTGGGGAGGTATATTTCTAGCCAAAGATGGAACCTGTAAAACTACAACCGATCCTCTGCCATTCTCGACAGCCTTGAGATAAGGATCTTTATGCAGTGCCTTTGAAAAGAGAGTTCCTAATGGACCTGCTGGATTGGTAGGCGGAGCCTTAGCGGCTCGTCCCATGGAGAATGTGGAAGCTGATTGCTGGCCACTATCTACTAAACCTCCCGATATTAATGACTGACACAGATTAGATGGTACACAAATGTCTGATGTTTGTGATATATTATTAGGAGTTAGGAGTTTAACAGTGGCCACAAGCTCCGTGATCATCACTTTCATAGATCCGACCTCTTTCTGAAGTAATTTAATAGCTTGCAAGAGGGTCTTTAATGAGAAGGGACAAGTGTCATCCGTCACGTTTGGGCTTTTCTCCAAGGTTGTCATGAGAGCAGAGGGTTGAGCTTCTTCACAAGTTTCATATTCCCCTGCCAATGCTGAGAAGCGATTGGCACAGATGACTATGGGTTCAATATGACAACTCGCACCCCGGGCAGGGGAAATAGGTAGTTGGAAAGATGCATCGGTCACTAGGTGCAATTCGGGGCCTGATCGTGCGATCTCCTTGGAAGCCACTGGATCCTTGCGGTAGATTTTCTGAAACATTGGTGGGATAGTGGTTGGGCGCGGGTCGGTAGGTTGTCTTGCTGATAGAGAGTTAGCGGGGTCGGAAGGGATTAGTGAGTCAGCTGGTGGATCAACTCCCAAAGCCCTTCACACTCAGTAATGAGGTTATCTATTCTGTTCATAACACAGCTATCGGTCAGATCTGCTTTTTTGCTATTTTCCTGACCTTTCTCCCTTTATCTTTCTCATCAACGTGTACACTTGTCCTCCCTGCCCCTTCCGTAGTTTTCCTTTTGCCCATTTTAATGCCAGGCGAAATAGGTAGCAAAGGAAAAATAAACAAAAGTATCCTATGCCAAACAAGGGATAGCGAGCTTCAAAACATTACAACATTTCCACTAGTTCCAACAGCTTTATAAATCCCTGGAGCAAGTAAGTCACAACTATATAGCAATGCCCAATATTCAAGGCGACACACAATACCTTTAGAGTTTTCTAGTTCATGTCCCAACCAGCAGGTAAAAGAGGGTCTGGCCCTGCCCTGCCTCTTCCTGGCAATGACGAGCAAGGACGGGCCCGCCCTTGGCCCGGGCTGCCGGGCGCGCCGCGCCGCGGGGAGAGGCAGCGCTTTATGCGCGATGTTGAGCGCCTCCCTCTGCTGGCGGCAGGTGTGTATGGCGCTCTGATCTCTGGGGCTTGTAGTCCCCTCGCAGATGATGGACGCTGTGGGGCAAAGAGAGCAGGAGTAGCAGGTGGACCCTGGGACACCAGTCCCACCAGGGCAGGAAACAGACACCTTCACCGCCGCTGCGTTGTCAGAGCAGCCAGAATAGCGTCCCGCACCGCGGGGGAGAGGCAGCGCGTTATGCACGATGTTGAGCGCCTCCCTCTCGCAGGCGGCAGGTGTGTATGGCGCTCAGATCTCTGGGGCTTGTAGTCCCTCACAGATGATGGACGCTGTGGGGCAAAGAGAGCAGGAGTAGCAGGTGGACCCTGGGACACCAGTCCCACCAGGGCAGGAAACAAACACCTTCACCGCCGCTGCGGTGTCAGAGCAGCCAGAATAGCGTCCGCGCCGCGGGGAGAGGCAGCGCTTTATGCGCGATGTTGAGCGCCTCCTCTCGCTGGCGGCAGGTGTGTATGGCGCTCTGATCTCTGGGGCTTGTAGTCCCCTCACAGATGATGGACGCTGTGGGGCAAAGAGAGCAGGAGTAGCAGGTGGACCCTGGGACACCAGTCCCACCAGGGCAGGAAACAGACACCTTCACCGCCGCTGCGGTGTCAGAGCCTATGCAAATCGTCGACAAAAGGCACGAAGGAATATGCCGCCCCCTTCCTTCTCATACATGTAATGGGAGGATGGCATACAAGAGACCTGTGATCACATGCGAGGTCACCCACATTTGCTTTTTAGCTGACAGAGGTGGAATCTGGACAACTCTGTGAGGTATATCAACTGACTGCTTGTTGCCTCCCAATAGTGCTGTGGTTTCTTTGTATCCTTTGACCTTTTCTTTCCTTCCTCGCTATCAAAAAGGAGATGGGAGGAGGCTTTGAAACCTCTTGGGCAATGTGAAAACTGTATGGTGTAGACTGGTGGGAAGTGCTAATATTTACAAAGGTGATTGGAGTGTTATATTACATTGTTCTTTTGCTTTCCTTTTCAATACGTTTTGGTGATTTATGATCTTTCTGTTAGACGTCCTTTAAAGGTCTTCATTGTTTTGTCATATGTCCTATCTGGTATCCTAGTAATTCCATACTGCATGCTCTTTTATCTTTTTTGAAAACCCAATAAAGAAAAGTCTCACAAAAAAAAGAATGAGGAGCAAGCAGACAGAGTGATTCAAGAAATTAAACCTACTGAGAGGTAGTGAGCAGTGCTGAGGTTTCTTTTCTTCTGTTTTTCATTTTCCTCATATTTGAGGAGGTGGGGAGCTACTCAAGTGTCTGAGTTTGGCCAAGCAGTTAATGGAGTGGGGGTCCTTAAGGGTGGGTTTCACATACGTGGGGGAGCATGGGGGAACAAATTAAAAAATATTGTAGTCCTGATCACATTAAAACTCGACTGTTCTTTTTCCTTCTTTATTCTTCCCTTCGCGCTCGTAGAGTAAGGCTTGGTTTTTATAGGACAAAGGTAGTAGAACGAGATGCAAGATAACATTTTTAGATTGTTTTCCTGGAATGTAAATGGGCAGAAGGCGAGGAAGAGAATGAGAACTATACTGTAATATCAAAGGGAGTACGACGCCTGGGTTGTTATCATTCTACAGGAAACTTGTTTATCAGAAATAGAATGCAAAAAGTTGTTTGCACAACACAAGTAGCACACTACAAGAGGGTTGCTATTTTAATTAGGGCAAATTCAAATATTCAGATCCTTGCCAGAGAGGTGGACAAAGGTGGGAGATGAGTTATAGCATCACTGAAGGTCGGAAAAGAAAGGCAAGTAACCTGTTTTGGGTACTATGGACTGAAGATGGACAATACAGCTCCCCTGAGACAACTGTTCAAGAGAGTATTAGAATATAAGGCACCACTTTTCTTGGGGGAGATCTCAACATGATTATGGATAAGACTCCAAATCACTTGACCAGCTGCCCACACTGTAATACGCCCAGGATGGCAACATGTATTAAGAGTATTATGGAAGATTTGGATCTTGCGGATATCTGGAGAGAGAGGGCAGGGTGTGAGAAGGTCTTTTCTTCAGGTAGTATTATAGACATAGCTCATGGAAAGATTACTGTTTCCATAATTTCTCTCAGATCATGATTTAGTCAGTTTGGAGGTACTAGTTGGCAAAGAAAATAGGACTAGTAAATGGACAGTGGAAAGAAGGCTTCTTGCTAATTTAAGTGTAAATTAAGATTTTTTGTCCCCAAAAAATCTGGGCAGCACACCCATAAGCATAATATGGGATGCCTATAATGCATATATCCTCAGAGTTATTACTGAGTGGACTAAGAGATATTCTAGGTCAGAACTGACAGAGGAGCAAGAATAGGTAGATCAAATTAGGAGGTTTGAGATGCAGCTTACAGATGCTAGGCTTGCTGCAGAACAGGGCACGTTACGGGATCAATGAGGAAAGTGTAAATTAGAGTATAAAATGCAGGTTGAGCGTAAGTTGCCAGTAATTTACAGAACTTTGAATATGGAGAGAATTTTGGGAAATATCTGGCCTGGAAAATCTGGAGGCAGAAGTCGAGGAACAACATAGCTCAAATTCAGGTTACATCTGGAGAGATTTTTGCAGACAGTATAGAGATTGGTAGAGCCTTTCAAGACTTTTATCAGGAACTATATAATGAGCAAATAAGGGTGGGGCAGCAAGAGAGGGAAACTTGGCTAAGATCCCCAAATCTCCCAATGTTGGCCCCCCATGAGCAGAAAGACCTTACACAAGAGATCTCAGAAGAGGAAATAAGGGTCATTATAGGTAAATTAAAAAGAGGTAAAGCCCCAGGCCCAGATGGATTACTGGGAGAGTTGTATAAAATTGAAGCCAAGAAAATAATACACTTCTGGTTGGAACTGTTTAACTGTATCTTGTATAAGGGCCTGGAATCCATGGGCTCTTGGGGAAAGGAAACAATAGTTGTTATCCAAAAACCAAATAAACCACCTTGCAGGTGCGAGTCTTCATTATTAAATAGTGATTATAAAATCTTTGGCCGATAGACTCATCTGTTATGTTTCATATAGGTACCCCAATATAGGCTCAGGTACTCACCTAACCTTTCACCTATATTCTCCCCTACCACTACATTACATAACGGTTCTTGGGACGCACCTTTTACCTAGTTACGGTACTGCTTACAAGACGTGGGGTTTTCCATGAAAACTAGCTTCATACATTATGTATGAGGATTCTTGGAAACTCCGCAGGACTACCATCTCCTGCATAATAACTATGTATAAGGGTCATTCCTTCCGTCATCCCAAGTCTGACATGACACAGCAATGTAGAACACCTGAGGGTACCACTTTGGGTATATATACACCATATCTTTGCTGAGGCAGAGAGAAGAGAAAAAGGACTTCCATGCTGACACACTGACGCGAGACGCTGAGGTTCCTGCACGCAGACACTCCAGCGGTCTGACATCCTTTGCGGGGTGTCCATTTCGAGACCAAGACGGGGTCCCACAGTCTCTCACTTCAGGTAATGGGGTTGACTTTATCCTAGAGGGATTATTGGTTGCACACCTGCATACATGCTAGGTACACTTAGGTACATCTAGTTAGGATCGCATCGTAGGAGTACGCATTTTATTGCCATGTATTTTTATACCTGCCTGTATTCATTGTTTTAGCACTATGGTAGAAATCTACCATCCTTTTACTCTGTTGGGGCTTATAATAATTTATATCTGTTTCTGTCTAATGGTTGTTTCAGCACACCTATTTTACCCTAGAATGACGCTGGTTCAATAAATGCTTATTGAAAACGTCCCCACCGTTTATTCTGTGTATCTCTCTGAGACAAAGTGAGCATGAGTAACTGAGCAAAAAGTATCGTACTATTTCCACGATCCCTGATGGGACAGAGTTGTCATGTTCGATAGTTGCCAAGAACTATTCTCTCCTTGGTAAGAGGGGTTTCTAGTGGCACTGTGAGCTAGCTGGTATACAGGTGAAGATACTTGGTAGGGGTGTCTAGAATCAGTCTGAACACCAATCCTACAGTCTATGTTGTCTAAAGGCGCAGATCCTATATAGGTTAATAGGAACCACACGACATGGCGCCGCCAACGTTGGTTTGGTACTTATTTAACAGTCAAATCTGAGTAGCTCAGTCTTGCTGTTCTCAGAGACCCCTACTCACATTTCCCCAGAGATGTCTGTAGTGGGAAGGGAACAATCCCCCACAGCTGAGTAGGCTTATCCTATGTATTGGCTGTAGGTTTATCAAGCTTGAAGGACAAATAGTTCCTATTATGCATAAAACCTTATCTCAGTTTCCTTGAAACTTTTTCCTTCTTCAAAATAATGGCTGACGAAGACGCCACTGCGCCAGCACAACGTGCTGCAGCTAGGGAGGTAGAACAGGAAGGGGAAATCAACAGTTCAGAAAATGTTAGAACTGCCCTTACTTTAAAACTGGCAGACTATGGAGTCACAGCTAGGGGTGGGACAGTCACATTTGTGATTGAGGCACACGAATCCTACCGAACAGAGGTATTCTATTTATGGGTTAAATTCCCACAAGCAGACGCACAATCAAATACATTTCATTCTTACACTGAAGATGAAACACCAAATGAATACTGTCCGTATGAGGACATGGAAGTTCCGCTCACCTACTAGGAGCACATAAACTGGTTTAAAGGCGCCCTCCCATACACAAAAGAAAAGTGAGACTCTGTCCGCTTGAAAGAGATGGAGCAACTTGGCCAGTCCTAGCTACATACACACCACATCCAGACATTGACACAATGCCAGTAGCAGATTTACGTCCACTTCATAAAGAAATAATAAAACTTTACAGAAACCTGACACAGTTCGTGATGAGAACACTCACACTTCAGCCAGCAAGGGCTACACAAGCAGGACACATTCAGGGATCTACAACTAAAATAACACCACAAACGCTACATGCAGTTATTGGTAAAATGCCCACTAGATGTGAGCAAATGCCATTCTGGATAGCTCAAAAAATCACACAATTAGAGGCAGTATTTCCACACACAAGCCCTCAAGAAAAACACAGAATGCTAACAATCTGCTTGACAATGAGGTTAGCTCCCCAGATAGAGGATTGTACCTCGTGGGGTACAGTTTTCGCTGCCATATATACCAGAACTCATGGTATCCTTTCATTAGCAGTAATACCAGATGTATTAAGACAAATACAGAATGGGTATGGAGCAAAACCTGCTCTGAACTTAGGGATGAAATAGTAAGGAAATTCTGCCCAGGTATCAGCTATTATATTAGCAAACATAAAAGATGAGGTAGCAGCGGTGGCAATACACCAACGCCTGAGGGATTTCACTCCTTTACAACAGGAACGTGAATTACCTAAAATTTTTGAAGACACCTATGCTGAATTAGGTAGAGATAGTTTGGGAGCTAGAGCAACAAAACCTCAACTCATGGGTGGTCCTGAAAAGGATAACACCAAGCAAGCACCCGATTCTTCTAAGAAGAAATGGGATAATAGCAATAAAAAACAAAAGAATAGAGAGAATAGATCACAATCCAGGGGTGGGTCTCCTCGACAGGAGCCCTCCGAAAGGAGGTACAACCTTAGGAATCGTGATAACATTAAAAAACCTGACAGGTATCAGGATACTGATACATGTTCCTCTCATTCCTTTCAGGGTTCATCAAAAAACTCAGAGAGGGAAGGACGGTCAGGACACAGACAAGAAGAGTGTACAAAGTCCAGAGACATGCAACGCGCTTCAGACTATACTTCCAAAAAAGAAGAAAAGCCACAATCAAAACCTCAATTTAAAAAGAAGAAAGTGGCAGGTCTTAAAGTTAGACATGCCCAGAATTCTGAGGACTCAACTTCTGAATGGGGAATGGGCTCTGACAATGCTAGACTGTGCAGCAGAAGTAAAAATAGCTCACAAGAACCTGATGGAATTTCTGGTGGCAGCTGAGTTGAATGAGCATATCACAGTGGAAACACCTGATACGAGGGTAAGTGTCCCGCATAGGTGACATGAAATAAAACTCCAAATGGAGGGGGACAAACCCAGAAAAATTAAAGATCTCTTTTGGGAGAACCTGATTTACGGCTATGACATCCTTTTAGCTGAAAAAGATTGGCCGCCTGAAATTGTTATAGAGTGCCCAAAGGGAGAAACAGTCATTTTACCAGCTTTTTCCAACCTCGTTCCAATATACTTAAAACATACATACGCGTAGGAGTGGGCGGTAGCACTTTCTCCAGCAGTATATCGCAACCATGTTGGGTGGGATGCCGAGTCACCTCACCATACAATCCCAGTAAAAACGACTCCAAATCCACAGAGACAGTACCCAATAAAATAAGAAGCAAAAAAACAGGTCAAGGAGATCTTAGATAAACTTGAATATCAGGGTGTAATTGAAACTTGCACCTCTTCAATGAATAATCCTTTGTTTCCCGTAATGAAACCCGATAATTCATATCGTCTAGTTTTAGACTACAGACATCTGAACACATGCACTAAAACATTTGCAGTACAGAATGCACACAGTGCCGCATTGATGAATAACATTGTGGGGGAAAAACACAAAACCACATTAGATATCTCAAATGGATTTTTCTGCCAAAATATAGCACCTGAGAGCAGGTATTTGACAGCATTCTCAGCGCTCGGTTCTCAGCGTCAATTTTGTCGACTCTCCCAAGGGTATAAGAATAGCACTAGGTTGTTCTCCGCTAGGGTAATAGAGTTACTTCAGAATTTGGATGAAGAGGCTTTGTCCTATGTAGATGATATTTATCTGATGGATGATGATTTAAAGGATCAGTGGACCAGGGTGAGCAACATTATTTTGGGGTTCGCCTCTGAGGGCTACAAATTTAATTTAAAAAAATCAAAAATAGCCCACCTCAATGTCCTATTTTTGGGATATGAGTTATCAAGTGAAGGGAAAAGCCTGGCAGCTAACTTTTTAGAAAGGTGTGTGCTGCTCCAACCTCCTAAATCGCTGAACAATCTACAATCCATATTGGTATTCTTAAATGTTGGCAGACAATAAATTTTGGATTACGCAGAAAAAGTAAAACCTTTCTACAACCTAATAAGACCTGATTTTTCAGTTAGGCATTGGACAAGGAACACACAGATATCCTTTGTTCCTTACAAGCTGACATGAAAGCTTCAAAACACCTACACTCACGTGTAAACACCACAAATTTGGTGATCCGTGTTATAGCGGGTCAATCTGGGTATACTTACCAAACCTTGAATGAAGTCGAAACAGTACCCATAGCATACAAATCACACTTGTACACAAATGCTGAAATACGTTTTGCTTCAACAGAAAAAAGTCTGACAGCAGTACAGACTGCTGTAGTGAGAGAAAGAGCACTGGCTCAGGGGAAGCGAATAATTGTCGTAACTCTGGTACCAGCCTTAGAGGCTGTCAAAAAGGCAAGCGTTCCAAATGATAAAGCTTTACATCCAAGATGGATGCAATGGGCCAATTCTCTCACTGCAACAGATGTAGATTACAAATTTGACTCTACACTTAAAACGCAAGCATTTCTGCAATATGAACAAGAATATCCTCTCCCGAATGAAATAATGCCTCTAGATCAGCATGAATACATTATTTACACTGACGGATCTGCTCAGCCGGCAGTAGGAAGTAAACAGCAATACAACGCTGCATGTGTGATTGTGAAGGGTCGTATGCAGGAAGGCAAGTTCCATCCTAGCAGTACGATGACACAGTCTCTAGGAGACTGCACGGCACAGCTGGCAGAATTAAAAGCCCTATTACTGGCACTAATAAATACGGATCGAGAATTCCCCACACTAATTGTGTGCTATTCTTTGTACTGTGTCCAGTCATACAATGAGTAGCTTTACTACCGGGGTAAAAATAGGTTTCAAGACTCAATAGGTGGCAATTAAGCATAAAATGCTATGGGAACAGGTAGCTGAGTTGAAAAACAAACTACCAAGAGCTCACGTGATATACACCCTGAATCATCAACGTGATGGCGTTCACGTTGAAGGGAATTCATTGGCCGATGAAGCCGCAAAGGGGACTGTACGAACTGCTGCCGTAGCTGCAATCACCCGTTCAAAAACGAGAATAGACGGAAAGGTAATGGTAGCTGTCATTGCTCCACACAAAAACAGCACAGCCTTAGCAAAAGGTTTTCCACTCAAGTACTCCTAAAAGTTAGATGCAAATAACATTCCGTATGCTCAAATTCCAGGAGTGGGGGATGGAGTAATACCAAATATGGATCGCAGATTAGGCTTAATTCTAGCTGCACATGAGGATCTAGGTTCTGCACATGCAGGAGTTACCGCAACAGTTTATTTACTGAAGCAACGCTATTGGTGGCCAGGATTAACTAAACAGACAAAGAATTTTGTCCTAAATTGTGACATCTGTCAGCAGATGAAGGGTTCCACCATAGCACGCCCAGCGCAGACACAATTACGTATATCAGACAGACCACTTGCTTGTGTTCATTTGGACCACTGTGGACCCTTACAATCGGATGGGGCTTACAAGTATATCTTAGTGGCAGTGTAGTCATGCTCTAGATTCCTATGGGTATGGCCTCAGCGCTCGGCTGACGCTCGAACTGTTATAAAAGATTTGCGAGTCTTTATAGGGACATACGCAGTTTGCACATTACATTGTGACCGCTGCCCCGCGTTTAGCTCTAGGGCTTACAAGGAAGCCATGGGAAATTTGAGTGTTGCATTGCGGTACTCCTCTCCGTACCATCCCGAACAAAATTCGGTCGTGGAGAGGAAAAATCGAGACTTAAAGCAATCTTTAACAGCAAGAGTATTAGGTTTGGGTGGTAGTTGGGTCAATCACTTATACGGGGTCCAAAGAGCCCTTAACAATATGCCAAGAAGTTCACTAGGAGGTGTCACTCCTTACGAGGTCCTATTTGGGACAAGAATGTCGGTACCTGATCTCGATTGTGAAAGCACAGTGGCAGATGAAAAACCATTTGACATCAATAAACGTTTGGCTGTTTTACAGGATCTGAATGAATTCTGGGCACTACAAAGCAATGTGCAAGTAAAACGCACCACCACTGAGGAAGTCAAATCAGTCACAGCGAGACCTGCCTGGATTCCTAAAGTTGGGGATCTGGTCAGGGAAAAGATTGTGTACAAAAAAGAATTTGGGTGATCATACAGTAAGCCAGTCCCTGTCTTGGCTGTCGAAGGAACAAGAACAGTACTTCTTCCGACTCTTGCAGGCTAAAAAGAAAAGAGATTCATCTCCATTGATCTGATAAAACCACACTATGTGGCCAATACTGAATAGAAGGCATCGTGGGCTCCTGGGTAGTCGACGCTCTCCTCTTGCTACCATACAGGAAGTTCAGACAGAAAGACTCATAACATTTGAAGAGTCACCAATACCAAGTAATAGACTTTCCAACAATGGAATGGAACTCGTTACTCTGGAAACAGAACATCAGAATGCAAATGAAAGACAAATTTCAATTCGGCCTACCACTGATATCTACATCAATATGCCTCTACAAGAGACATCTGCCAGTTCAACAAAACCTGCTGAGCTACAAAAAATAGATCGAACTGTACCTGGATACTTCATAGATTTTGATACCTTCTCTCTGGATCCCAGTGAACCTGAAACAACGCCAGCTCCAGTTTCCCAGTAAGCAACAACTTCATGAATTCTACACTCTTCTGAAAAAGACTTACCTAGTATGACCTTGGCTCCAGCTCTGGATAATAACTGGAATACTGTTTTTTCTGTTCTAGATTGGCCTAGTGACTGTCTTTTGCTTACTAATGAATGGAAACTATATCCCAGAACGCTCTGCAGTTTCAAACGTGAACTTGGTCCTGAAACCTCATACGTCATCTCATCATGAACAAAGAGACCTGTACCTCGTGAACTTTTCAGCTGTTCCAATTCCTGATGGTATAGTTTGGGACAGGGTTGATTATGATGTATTTGGTCCCACTGAACTTTTGAAAATACCACATGTATTTAATATTTCTCTAAATGATATCATTACCTCCAGTACATTTTCGGATGATTGGGATTTTGAAACTGTAAATAACATGTTGTCTGATTTAGAACAATCTGCTGCATTTTCAAGCATTGAAATGTTAGAGGACACATCTGATTTTGACACTATGTACTGTTACCATCATTATGGTCATCACTTTTTACATAAAATCCAGTATCACACATCATGTTTTCACACACCACCAATGGGAACATTGCCCAACACCATCAAAAGGTAGTTCAAACATGTTTGCACAGAAATTTTCTTCACTTCAGACCCGACCTCATATTACTATAAGGTTGCACATACAACTGCACAGAAAATATGCTAACTAACTCCAAACAGATTTATTCTGCATCCTTTATTTCCCAACTGTCTGAACAGGGTTTCGACTATGGAAGGACACTATAGACATTAAATCAGTCTGGGTTTCAAAGGACTGGCAGGTACAGGGAACAGAAGCACTATTTCGAGCATTCCTCATCCCACAGCAGATAATATTTCTGAATGACACTGTGCAACAGATTCCTGTCTTGGAACAGCCAAGAACAAGGATTTGAACACACCTCGGATTCCCACACCATCACACATGAATTTTACATCACATGGAGGGGATACAATAGATGACATAATACAGTACAATTCATCAGACCCGAATTGGAAGGGATGGTTAGTTTGGCCCACAGACACAAACAGATGTCAATCAAGATTCAGGGGTACAACCAAAGAGTTTAGTATCCATAGGCCGGACCAACGCTATGTACAAAGAGAACATCCGGGGGTGGTGACATCATACAGTGTTGGGAAGTTATGCCTAGATTGGCTAAAAACCTCGACACTATCCCAGGTGAAGCAGCACTTATCCTTACTCTCAGATGAGGTGGATCTAATGGATTTTTTATTAGGTCCCCGAAAGCCACTCCAGAAACGTTTCTTATACGCTGTCTATAATGAAATCTGTAAAATCTCTCAACAAGGAGCCGCGGACAGACTCCGTGAAATAGATAGGATTAACCTAAAAAAGGCGTTGGCTGTAGTTGACAATGGTATGACTACATTAACAGTGCAAGCACAAGGGGATGATGGACGGAGTGCTGAAACTTTTCAGACACTCACCCCCAGTCACAGATCTGGGTTGAATCCATCATCATTCTTTAGCTCACTTTGCCACCCCAGTTTGGACCAAAGCCATATGGAAATCAGTCTTGGCCCTGTGCATCATGGGAACAGTCCAGTCCGAACTGCCAGGCCAGGTCCTCCCTGGACCAGAAACAAGCATCCTGGGACCGGTTTCAGGGTAACATCCCTCATCAGCCAGGCTAGCTTGAATCCAGTGGCAAAGTGAGCAAGGGACCCACGTCTGGGCATACCCTGCCAACTTAGGGCGTACAAAGAAAACACAAGGGGATGATGGACGGAGTGCTGAAACTTTTCATTCACTCACTCCCAGTCACAGATCTGGGTTGAATACATCATCATTCTTTAGCTCACTTTGCCACCCCAGTTTGGACCCAGACATATGGAAATCAGTCTTGGCCCTGTGCATCATGGGAACAGTCCAGTCTGAACCGCCAGGTCAGGTCCTCCCTGGACCGGTCACAAGCATCCTGGGACCGGTTTCAGGGTAACACCCCTCATCAGCCAGGCTAGCTTGAATCCAGTGGCAAAGTGAGCAAGGGACCCACGTCTGGGCATACCCTACCAACTTAATACTTAATACTTGAATACTGGTCAACAGTACACTCAATGGAAGGGTGGAGATTGGGAGAGGGACAAGACATGGTTGCTCTCTTGCACCTATCCCTGACACAGGCATTTAGGGAGGAGTAAAGGGTAGAGCCATTTGAGTATTATGGCTACAGGAAAAAGATATCGCTTTTTGCGGACGATTTGATAATCTTTTCCACTCAGCCGGAGTTAGCCATGCACACCTCCTCGCAGTTAGCAGGCCATTTTTGTCGGAGGGCTGGGTATTCAATTATCCAGGAGAAGACTGAGATAATAATCTGGAATATTGATAATTTCAATAGGCCAGTGTGTACTCAAATGAGATATCGGGGATAGATATTTTTCAGGATTTGTATTTGGTGCCCCAACAAAATCTACATAGGGTTGTGTTGGACATTAAATGGGATCTAAAGAATATCTATAACTTATCTCATTGTTTCCCACATTAAACAAGCATTTGCAATGCAAATTGGTCTTGCATTTGTGAGAGTTGGAACTATTAGTGTTGTAAACGACAATGTCTTTTACCGGTGTGTTTTGGGTTGTAGTGGAAGGAAACAAAACAAAAATGAGGGACAAAGAAGAAGGATTGCCTATAGCAAGCAAGGATTTTGAAAGGACATCGACATAGACAAATAGAGTTCGCAGTCATCTGCGATAGTCTAACAATAAAATAACATCTGTATGTTTAGGAGTGGCGCCTGTCCCACAAGTGACAGAACCGCTGCAAGTTTCACAAATGTGCTTTCTTCAGAGAAGGCGGAAGGTGTCTCAGTTACCTGCCAATACTACAGCTGTGTGAGATTGTTTTGGTTGTAAAAATGCTTTCAAGACAGGTGAGGTCCACAGACGCTCGATGTGACATGGAAGGTTAATGGGTTCACACTAAAGCGGGGTACACTCAGCCTTTCAACCTTCATAGGTGTAAACGAGTGCCCAATTAAGTTGAATGGCAGTAACATGTGACTGACAGTGCTGTGAAGTCACCAGTCTGGTGGAATATGCGCTATAAAAGTATTCATTATCACGGTAAGCAGAATCAAGTAAGATAATGCAGTTGGCTTAGTGCCTGCCCAGAGACTTGTTTAAATTCAAGGGTTAACGACCCAGCCTTCTGTCATTTTGTTGACCGTTAACGGGTACCATTGATTTGGATTACAACATCACCTTTCATCTCAGCGCCTAGAGGCTTCTGATTTTCTGGTGTGCACAATGATATTATTTGTTGCCATCGTAAGCTGCCTTCCCAGAGGTGTATGTGTCATTTCTTGAGTGTTACTGGCCTTGCTGAAATTGGCTGCCACTGCTTGTGAAAGGAAGGAGGTGCTGTTACCGGGAAGCTGCTGGTCAGTTTGCCCTTATTCAGTCATCAGTTAAGGCATTTTCTATAGTGCCAACATCACCTTCGCACACTAAAACAAAAATGAATGTGTCCTTGTGTAATGTAACTGGTGGTCCAATACCTTTGGGTCAAGTTTACGCTATATAAAATTGCAACAACAAAAAATAATCTTGCTTCCACTGGTTTGTTATGAATTCTCCAGCGCCAGCCACCCTTGAGTACCCGGAACACAGTGATCATCCGTGAGGCAGTCCATAGCATACTCGCTACAGATTTTTGCTTAGCGCGGCCATCGCCTGACGCCCTGCACCCTCACGGCACCCGCTTCAGGAAAATAATTCCAAAAAGATACATTTCGTACATTGATCGTTACTACTTTAAGGATACAGCCCAGCCGGGTTGGAATTATCACCGGCAGCGCAATTACAAAGACCTTTCTCTTCTCCATTCAGCCCTGAGGAAGTCGCTGAACTATTTCCAAATGCGACGAAACACGTGTTGGCTGGTTTTGTTTTGGTCGAATGGAATACTGAATTAAAGACAAAGCAACATTATCTTCATATGTTCATGGATCATTGATTTGATTGTGCACAAATTGTGTAGAGACTATACATACTGTTTATTTACTCTGATGTGTGCCTGGACTTGGATGTACATTTTGGAAGTGTGAGAACCTCTTCCCACACAGTATTGAGGGGTTATAGGGCTCATCCCCTCTCCCAGCAGCACCATCCTAATATATTTTCAGAGCAACGAGTTGCGTTACACAGCTGAGCGCCTTCATTCCCTGGCCTTCAAAAACCCTTCTCTATAGATGTAGTGGCTTTACATATGGGTTAACATAGCATCCACTATTCGTCCGCTAAAAGCACCAATGTATTCAAAACCACCTATCATCCATCATGTTGCTACACGTGTCATAAATGAGGTGGGTACCTACACAAGCACCTGGACTGACAGATGTGCGCAAAGACCTATCTGCATGTACGGGGATCAGCACCCTATTAAGTGAACGGAAATAGTTATTCCTCTCTATCCCCACAAGCTTACTGCCCACAGCAGTTTAGAATTCCATTCTTGGACCCTACATTCTTTTTTTTTTAAAGTGTAAATTTCTGAAAATAATATTTTGTAAATAGCAGTGTATCGCTCAGGTCGTTATTTAGTGCCACACATAAAACAAACACTTCCTATATGGAGGTTCACAGCAAAGACAAAACTCTTCCAACAACGCACCCTTCATGGCTAGCTTACTATCCGTGCAGGTAAACACTTCAACGCCCCACAAGCGCTATTCAACTGTCACAATACAGCACCTTTCAAAAGTCACGTCGAAATTGGAAATAATGAACAGAGCCTATTTGAAACCTGCGTAGCCCTGCAGGCCAAGTTTTCTAAAGCGCATCCTAAACTAAAGGCTATAATTGGCATAGTCGCTATCATTCCCCGCCAAACAGCTAACTGTTTACTGCCAGTACAGAAGTGTTTTTTCCCTCCCTCATCAGCCGCAAAACAGGGGCTGATATTGCCCCAACTGACCAGCTCACAGGTCGCCGTTGTCCTTTTGTCGTCTTTCTTCAGATGACGGACAACCACTCAGGTAACGTAACTGCAATCTCCCGGAAGACTCCCCCTTTCCTTAGACAGCAAGGCGAGGCCTATTGGCTTTGCCAATGCTCCTATGTGAAAGGAAGATGGAGGAGCCTGTATTTCGTACAAATTGCTGCAGACATTTAGTAGGTCTCCTCGCATATTCTGCAAAATCTTAGCATGCCTGACTCACTGCAGGCGCTGCCGTTAAACCAGACACGCTCACTACATGTACGGATCTCCTCGTTTAAGGCAAGCCGCCCAACAGTAATAAGTCTGATTCCACTGTCATAAGTCATGTTACCAACACCATCTCCACACTTACTAGTTCCGGTGTTCGAGTGTAAACATAAGGAATGTCTCGGTTTCCTTCCCTCTATCACTCCCGTGCATGTTAAGAATTCAAAAAGCCCATCTCTACAGCTTCTGACAAATAGGATGTGACGACGCCACTTCCCCCTGTAGTTGAAGATCGGTGGATTCCTCTACTTGAATTCGTGAGCCCCGGCCGGTCAAAAGACAAGCAGCGCCGCTCCAAGGACAGGATGAAGGTAGATTAAAAACGCATTTTAAAGCACAACCACGGCGTATCCTACTCACCATGGTGCCGTCTACAGGGAAAAGGGCCTCCTTCTTCCCGTCGAATGCTGATAATGCTCCCCGGTCTACGGCAAGCCGTAAATGCGTGTGGTGTTTGCAAACACCGGACTGGGCCTACGGCAAGCCGGACATGCGTGTGGTGTTTTGTCACGCATGCGTACGATGTAAGGCATTGTGCGCATGCGAGACAAATAGTGCGAATGCACCCACGAATCAAATAGCAAACAAGCACTGAAAATGCAATAGGACGCGTATTTACGCGAGTCCTATTGCATTTTTAACGGAAGTGCAGACGTAAAAGAAGGCACGAACAGGAGGGGGTGGGAAGGTGTTGGTGGTCGAAGAAGTCACGGAGTATGGGAGGGAACGGGGAGAGGCAGGGGAGCAAAACTGTTTATGAAGTAAAGGGGCCGATAGCCTCGGAAGGGAAAAAATGACGACATTCCTGTCAGGAGGCGGGATTACCAAGCCAAGCACCAATCAGAATGCGGAAAATATGATGCAAGCAAATCAAAAATAAGGCTGGAAAGTGGGCGGAGCTTCCCCCACTATACTGTATACAGCATCTCTCGATGAGACAGCGCATGCGCTGCCTAGGCGAGACCTAAAAATGAGGGCTATCCTCAGTACGTGATGCTTAAAGAGACTTACATAAGACCTGAAATGTAAAAAAAAGAAGTTGCAAAATGGTATCAACCGCTATGTGAGGCCATGGATATAGGGAAAGTCCCAACTAATCATATTGTACATTATGGCTCCCATCATTCCCCTAAACCATTTATGCCCAATACCATCTACACCCTATTCAAGGCCAAGCCCTGCTTTGAGAAGTCAAGAAACGCCATGACCATGTATAAAAGAAAGGCCCCCATAATCTTGGTGCACTAAGAACAATATGTACTAAAGCCCCAGTATAGCTTTATTGTGAGGGCTTGCCTTTTCAGTGGCATTTTTAAATTGAAACAAGAACTCTTGAAATATTGAGTGACCATGCAAGACTTCCATACTTTCACATGACTAGGCGCTCATCTTGGCTGGAGCAATATAAATACCACACACCAGCAATGCGGCCATTGCTTCACTTCAAACACAGGTGAGCACATCTCCTACACTTGCTACGTCTTGCTACCATCAGCCAGAATCGTCAATTCTAGCGCTTACCTTGAAAAGGAACGTTGCCATCTGTCACTGCCACTGCTTATCACCTGGACCATGCATGTGTTGAGAGCTGTTCTTGAAGGGGTAAGGTAGATCATCATTGTTCCTGTGAAAGACATGTACTTCAGGCGAGTGGCAAGCATATCATGGTTGATCACAACATGATATTACTAATCCATTTATTTTACAATTATTAGATGATAATGCTAAAGTTTCTGGATACTTTAAATATGAATAAAACTGAATTATTTCTGTTAAATCTATATTGAACTCCAAATATGTTGAATAATACTAATAATATATGGAGAAAAAAGAGAAACATAAACATGTTGGAATTTTATTTTCAAATTGTACAAAGGATAATCTTTCCTTCAATCGTGATTATATAATCTCGAAATTTAAAGAAAAAAATGATTAATGGTCTTCTTTACATATGACTTGTGGGGGGGATTGATTCACTTAAAAGGGTGCTGTTGAACAAATATTAAATATACCTTTTATTCTTTGTTTACAATTACCAAATGTTTACAACTAAAATATAGCTAGGACGATTTCTAAATTTATATGGCACAACAAAACTCCAAGGTTTCGATTTAGTAAGCTTAACGAGTTTTAAATTTTTTTGTAACTTCATTCCAATTACCAGCTTCATTATGTATGTCCAATACCAATGCAATTGTTAATTCTTCATCAATATTCAAAGTAACAAACCCTACTCTTCTTGAATTATTTCATGTAACTACTGTAGCTTCTAAAAATATTTCCTTATGGTATGGTATAACTCCTCAATTAAACTAGATCATAATATCAGGTTTTGTGAAAGTTGAATTGATGCTGGTTTTGTTCCACTGATCTTTGTCTACGGGATGCTTTTTGTATCTTTTTTCGGAATTGCAACATATATTTTCTTTACCTTCTTCAGATTATCATAAATATATGAACCCTCGTACAATTGAATTTTAAATGGATTTCCGAATGCTTTACCTGCCACAAAAATGTCCAAATTGTAAATGTGATAAATCATATTTAACATGTCTCGACATACAGTTTCTAAAATATTTTTTAAAACTTCATAATAAGAGAAGTACAAACTTGACCTATGTAAGTAATTTAGAATGAACGGCTCTCCTTAACAATCTCTGTAGAAGACTGGCAGAAAAATGTGGTCCTCTAATATTTAAGCTGGCTTTCTGCTACTTTATAGTGATCAAACACGTTTCTCTTAACAACTTGCTCCTGCTAAACTGTTTGAATCCAAGCTTGTAGATAGTCTGAAATGATGTTTCTTTACAACATATATTACTTGATTGTTCAGTTATATCAAACTTTGGTCTGATGTATGGAATATTATTACAAAATGTCTTCCTATTTTTGATAATATGTCGTACCCAGTGCTTTGACTACACACTTTCTATCCCACATAATTCATTGCTTCCTTTTATAACATATGTATAATTAAATCTATATTTTCTAACTGGAACAATAAATCCTTACTTTCAGTAAATACATGTTGGGCTTGGATAACCATTAGGAGACAAAATGCAAATATTACAGGAATTCATAATAATACACCCTCATTTCAAGAGCAAATGTTTCGAAAACCAATTGATGAATATATTTCTAGATATAAATGATTAGATTGCTATTATCCATTTTCTTGTTTGACCAGTTCTATCTTTTTTATTAAGCATATGCCATAAAAGTAACTCCAGTTTATTTTTGCCACATATTATCTATAGTTTTTAATGATTGTAAATTTTAAAGTACCGTAAAAAAAATATGAAATTATTAACTGAATTGTTTATCGTACCTGATTAGTACTTTATTGTTTTCTGTACTTTTTTTTAACTGTCTTGTATTACTATATGCCAAAAATATTAAAATTGTTCTGCACAAAAAAGTCTCTTTACTAGATCTAATGCCTTTCTTTTGCCAGTGTCATGCACTGACTGAAACAAGGCACCAGAATAAAACTGTATTCTGCCATTTCTTGTTTGTAAGAAACAATTTCCCCTGACAGATAAAATCATCAAAAATGGTTAGATCTTGAACCTTCTCCTGAAACCATTCCTCAGTATCAAACGTCTTGATTTCCAATTGATTTGAGTCCAAATTCTTCTCCAATTAAAATAAATGAGCTGTTTGAATGGCCAGGATATAGGGTGCTTCTGTCATAGGTATCTCTGGTTCTGTCTGTCTAGACAACGCATCAGTTTTTGCCATATACTCTTTCCTGTCAATAGGCTATTTAATATTGAAAACAAAAGAAAAATAACCTCCAACTAGAATGTCAAGCATTAGAACACATTTTACGTTTTTATGGTCTATTCTCACAGTTATTGGATACACTGCCTGCTCCAAATGATGCTGCCAATGGTCAAAGTCATCTTTAATGCCAGCAGCTCCTTATCATAAATTGTGTCATTTGGTTCTGTAGATGTCAAGGCCCGAGACAAGCATTTGAATGAAACACTTCAGTGACAGGATTTCTCTGAAACAAAATTGAACCTAAAGTGAAGGATGATGCATCCATCTCAACAATGAAAATCAGTAGGTGATCTACATTCTTCAAGATAGTGAAAACCTCCTTTAAAACTCCTTTTAAAAGTTTGAAAGCACATTGGTGTTCTGATCCCAAGTAAAAGGTGGCGCCTTTCTTAGTTAATCGTATATTGGGTGCCACAATCATACAAAAGACGTATATGGCGTGTCTGCAGAAATTGGCAAAGCCTAAAAATCTTTGTACCTTCTTCACAGTGCATTGAATAGGCCAGTCAGCCACAGCTAATACCTTTTGAGGGTCCATGCTGAGACACTGATCTGTCAAGATAAAGGTCAACATAAAGAAAAAGATTCGGATATTTGTCAAGTTTAGCATATAGAGAATGTTCATAATGTCTACACAAAACTGTCTCCATTCCCCCAAGGTATGTTAAAAAATGAGTAATTGAGAAGATTTCATTGACCAGGTGTTTGAATGAAGTTGGAGTGTTGCATAATACACAAGGCAAAACTAGAGACTAGTATTGAAAGCACTTTTCCACTAATTTCCCCCTTCAGTTCGGATGAGAATACATGCTCCTCTGAGATCTAATTTAGAGGAGACGTTTGCTTAATTGACTTAGTCTAACAGTACTCACATTAAGAGTAATATACACTTATTATTCAAGGTGAAAGCATTTAATTCTCTGTAGTCAATGTAGGGACTAAGATCTCTATTTGCCTTGGGGACAAAAACAATGGATGCTTCAGCAAGGGGCGTAGAATGATCGATACAACTGTTCTTCATGTTCTTTCAGATGTTTATCTTCTTTCTTTGTTAATGCATAGATTCAACCTTGTGGTATCTTGGTATCTGGTATCAAGTCTATGGCACAATTGTATACTGTGTGAGGTGGCAGTGTGTCTGCACTTTTTTCACTGAACACATCTTTAAATTCAGTGCAAGCTTGAGGACTGCTTAAGTTCTCTTCTGGAGGATTCAAGAGTGTGCCACCCATTAAATGTTATTTTTAAATAGTGAATAGTGATGCCTTTAAGGAAACATCTGTTTTTACACTACTCTGAGGTAAAGTAAACCTGTGACATTTTCCAGTACAGTTGTGGATTGTGCTATTGTAGCCAATATGTTCCGAACACAATGTATCTATTTCTTTGCACACTTCTCCTCAGGTAAGTGAAATACCATCAATCCCTTTGATGGCTTTACGTTTTTTCTTTTTCCTAGTAGGAATAGGCAAGCAGCAATCTTAATGTCCATGACGCAGCCCTCCCTAACAGGGTCCAGCATTCTAATGGCCATAGTAGAGTTGCCAAAGTAATTTTTATCAAATAATGGGCACAACTTTAGTCAGAAAGAAGCATTCCCTTCTCACCTGTTCTTAATCTGCAGCTTAGAACCATGATTGTGTGTTTACTTGTAACTGAGGAATGTTCCTTGCACAGTGGCCTATTTTTCCGCAGTACATGCAAGCCTCTGTCTTTTTTCTTTTCTCTCTCTCTTTCTTTGTGTGAAAGAAACTTGCATACAATGCTAATTTGCATCAGTTCTTTCAGAGTCATAACTGAAGGAGGCTCCAGGGGATCACTGGTTATCCATCTTAGGGGCATATTTACAAGCCCCTATCACCACCACAACGTCACTTTCAGTGATGTTGTGATGGCAATAGGGGCCTCGCCTTATTTAACGTGGCTTAATGCTGCCTTGTAAATAAGGCACCCTTTCACACTGTATTTAGCGTGAAAGGGGAGGGCAATGGGTGTTGTGGTGGGCGTTCCACCACAACACCCATTGATTTTGACGCTGCCCCCTATTTACAAGGGCAGCGTAAATAGGAGGCAGCGCCAAAATTAAGACCAGGGAAAACCTGGTCTTAAGCAGGCAAAATGAGGAGAAATGCTTTTTTTCTCCTTGTTTTTGCTGTTTCCATGTGTGCTGCCTTGGGCAGCACACATAGAAACAGCAAATTGCCTACGATTGTTTATGTGCAGCAAGGTGCCCCTTCCTGCACATAAACAATCCTTTAAAAAAATGCTGTTTTGCAACTTCTATGGGTGCTGCATTAAGCAGCATACATAGAAGTTACAAAATGGCCTTTAAAGATTGTTTATGTTCAGATAGGGGGACCTTCCTGCACATAAACAATCATCCCCCCAACGCATACACACTTGCACTATGGTGCAAGGGTGCCTGCATTGGCGCTAGGCAGCTGAATCAGCGCCAGCGCTAGGGGAAACGCAGGGGTGCACTGCATTCTTGTGAATACTTCACATCCCTGCGTTTTCAGAATGGAGAAGCATGGCGTTAGTAATGTTTGCTTAAAGTCACACTTCACCATTCTGAGGTAAATATGCCCCTTAGAGTCATGTTCTTCTTTCTAATCTTCTTTCCTTTTAGATTTGAAGCACCAAACCAATCAACGCATTAATAGAGGTAGGACGAATAAATATCCGTGCAAGGACATCCTTTAGAGCATCTCAAAGTCCGCAGTAAAATGAGTCTTCATCAGTTTACCCCGCTTTCCGCTATAAGCTGACTGAAGCAGCTATATCAGAGATTATATGTTTGGAGCCCAGCATAATGATAATGATCTGCCATGTGCCATTTGCATGGTCTGTCTTCATTCATAGATACTTTTTTAAATTCATTAAACACATTGCATTGCTTCAACCAAAAGGAATGGCCCAAATCAGAGCGTCTTTCATTAGGTAGGACAAAGTGAAAACTGCGTGAATTGTAAGGCCAGAAAATTTAAGCTGCATTGTTCTAGAAATGATTGAAAATGTTACCGTTCCCTAATAAGCTTCTCCTGTGGAGCCAGTCCCATCAAGGGAATGTTACACGTTGCCGTGGGTGGTTGGCATTGTGGAATCGTGCCCGGTTTCACAAGTAGTGTGAGTCGGGGAAGCATTGCTTATTTCTCCTGGATGTGGGGAAATTTAATTAAAATAATTTAGCAAAAACTCCCACTCAGTGCAAGCTGTCTTGAGATCTTCTTGGGTCTCCGAAATGGCCTATGCCATGGCTTGCAACAGACTGGAATCAAAACTCATGTTGTTGTAGGTTAGGCCTTGCAAACTGTCAGGTTATTATCAGATACGTTCTGATGACAAACTGCCTCGCTCCCCAGAGTGTGTACCTGTCCGTACCAAGGACTATACACCAAATAGCTTTAAACACTGGAGGGGTAGGGAAATGGGTGTGTGTGAGAGAGAGAGAGAGAGAGAGAGAGCGACAAGCAGCGTGCCAAATTTTTCTTTTGCGCTTCTCTCCCTGGTGTTACATCTCTGGTCAGAGTACAGGTATTCACAGAGACTGACCCACTAATCAAAGAGGTACATGCAGCGCTTTAGCGTTAATCAAAGACACATGATATTCCAAATAAACATATAATAAGCATGCATACTAACTGGATTCAGAAAGGTAGGTCCCTGTGAACCTAAACCAAGCAGAAGTGAAACCGGTAAAGGTGGTTCACGGTGAACCTAAACCAAGCAGAAGTGAAACCGGAAATCTCCATACTCTGGCAAGGAATAAGGAAATAGAATATGTCTGAGTAGGTGTGAGACTCACCCATAGTAAACTTATGGTAAATGGACTACACATGTTTACTGCCAGGGTCTGCCTTTTAAGATAAGGCCACTGTGACGCAGCAGGGGTACGGGGCACTTGGCTGGTTACACGTGAACATATGTGCACATGTGTGAGGGATGCGCGAGGTAGATTCCTGTCATGTGCAGCCAGATAACTGCACTCAGGTAGCCTGCCGCAGAGGGGACTCTGCAGGATTGGGTATTGACCTGGGGTAGGCCTTATAATGATGGTGTACACAGATAGGAAAAGTCAGTGTAGTTTACTGTCTTGTCTGCAGTGACAATCCGTTATACACTTATGGGGAAGGCTGCCTTAGAGTGCAGCTCTGCTTCCCCCTGGTCTACATACACCTGAGTTGTACTGATTTACAGTGTAACCTGTGTGAAAAGATCAATTCTGCAAAGTCCAAAGACATATCTGTGCAGCTTATGGGTCATCCAGGAATGTCATATTTCTCTAGCTCAGCTCACGGTCAAAGCTCAGGGTCAAAGCACTGGGCTGGTTTAATTACTTCCTGCTCCAGCAGCAGGAACAAAGGCTTCCCTCACAAAGGGAGCAATTAACAGTGCTTGAGTCAGGTCCTGAAAAGGAAAGGGGTGGGGTGGACTGCAATGCATCAATCAGCGAACTGTCACCTTGTGCCAGGAAGGAGACCTGCCCAAGCCCACTGAACAAAGGAGGGAGCCCAGACCTCTGGGGCCTCCTTTGAAGTTTTGCTGGGGAAGGCCCTGGCAGTGATGTCAGTGAGGGGTGGAACTGGGAGGACAAAGCAAATGTGGCAAGTGACTCCTGGGTGACGCCATTTTAAAAATATGCCAGCTGGCTGTGCAGGAAGGTTGGGACAGGGGCGGAGAGGTGATTTGGCACATCAGGATAGGCCAGAGGTACAACCTTGTTGGATCCTTCCAACCCCACTTAAAAGGTCTTGTGCACGGAGGAGAGCTCTCTCTTGGTTGGAAGAACCCCTGGACTGCCATCTGGACTAAGGACCCTGACTTTAATTGACCCCAGAACCTGTGAGGGCTCTCCCCGGGACCAGGGAGGCTGCCCCCCTTAACCCCCCTGAGGACTACTTGAGGGAAAGACTGGGCTCCTGCACAAAAGGAGAAAGGCTTAGAGGGAAAACAAGGAGGATGGCTGGTGCAGGGAGCCAGTCAAAACCAGCTCCCCTCAAAGCTTGTCACTTGGAGGTCAGGAGGCCTGCAGATTCAGGTGGATAGGGCTCCCCATCAGGAGTAAGACAAGATGAAGATCAACCGAATAGGCCCAATGGGGCCCGAGATATGGCAGTTTTAAGTTTGGGTGACCTTTGACCCCCAGTGAGGCCCAGAGCATGTGGAGCTCTGCTGCCGGAGCCTTTTTACCCCCCAGAGTGAGCCAGGGCATGGGGGTCACCATGAGGAAAGATCCTATTCATAATGAAGCCGGGAGAGGGCATGCATGGTGCCCCCTCCGTGATGCTCAAAAGAGACTGGGGACCTCAAACCCTAGGCTGGCTTTATACCAGAGGGGACCGGGTCCCCATTTCCGGGCCCCCAATCACCATGAATGCGGAAAAGCACAGTTGCGCATCCCTCACCAGAGGAAAGATGATGAAGGGGCCCAGGACCCAATCCCTGGGCCCCGAGAGCCGAAGGCCATAGAAGGAGCACTGTTGCGTTCCCCCAGATGTGGTTGACGCACCCTCTCCCCGTGTCTGGGGGGAGCGGGCGGCCACCACATCATTCGACGCCTGCCCGCCGGAGCAGGCAGGCAGAGAACAGTCAGCAATGAATACACTGCCAGTGTGGGAAGTGAGTGGGGTCAGCCAGGGGTTGGCTCCCTGGTCTCACCCATTGTAGACAGTATGCGGGTGGGACTGGGCAACCCTGACAAAACAAAAAGACACACACAAAAGGATAACCAATGACGTGGCTCTCCCCGTCTCAGCAGGAGAGTCGCTACTAAAAAATGCACGTGCTGGAGAGGAGTGCCCCATAATGCCCTGAGGGGCTTGCCCACATTTTGGAAGAAAAAACACAGATTTCTGGCTTGTAGTGGCCACATGAGGACGGAGTCATCACCAAAGATCTTCAGCAGTGAGGGGGGAGTTGCAGGAGCAGCGCAGCAACCCCCAAAAGAATTTCAGGAGCTCCCACCCTAAGTTGGGTGGGGCTCCAAAAGAGTAAACTCCCCAGGTTTTATGGGGAATTTCAAGCACTCCAAGGCTGGAGCTTTTCATCTACAGCTGGAAGCGCTGCACCCTCTAGGGGCAAGGTCTATGACTGCAATTTCTGTGGCCTAAAGGTTTTAAAGAAAGTGTACCCATGCAACACCCTCAAGGGGTGAAATGTATGGTTACATGTGTTAGTGGCCATAATGCAGGGGCGGCTCCTCCATTAGGGCAGAGGAGCGACGCCCCACTGCTTTCTCGCTGTGCGAGAAGCAGAAACATAAAATGGTAAAACTACCATTTTATGTTTCTGCTTCTCGCACTGCGAGAAAGCAGAAGTGTTTGGTTGCGGGCGGGTTGTCGGGTGGGCGGGGCTGCTCTACGAGCAGGGCTGGGCAGGGGAGGAGTGGTGTGCCCACTCCTGAGTGAGCATGACTGGTTTGGTCGGCCCTCAACGGCCGCCCAAACCAGTCATACGCACTCTGCCATTTCTCCATGCAGGCTGCAATGCAGTCTACATGGAGAAAATGGCCTCCCCATAGGCGCCTGGCTGGGCGCCGTCCCGACCAATCACAACGCTGCCATTGTAGTGTTGTGATTGGCTTAGGGGAGGGGAGGGAGGCTGCCTGCTGCCTGTTCCTGCCGGAGGCAGGAGAGCAGGAGCTGGAGGCGAGAAAACGCGGGACCCGCCCGGCCGGTGGACAGGTACGTTTTTAAAATGTATTATTACATTTACAACCCCCTCTCCCTGCGTGACCCCCGCCCCCGATTAATGCCGGCCGCGACAGCCATAATGTGATGCTCTCTCGGGGCTATATTTGTACAATTGTGTTTACCATGTTGCAAGCAAATCAGTAAGACATTCTTAAATATATTTATCTTTTACATGCTTTATTTAAATGAGATTGACAACCACTCGTGACTAACATATATGTGCTTTATTGCCAGCATTAAGTGCTGTCAGTAATGGTTATAATTAAGTATTGCCTTTTTTCCTTTTTTTAAAAAAAATGTTTTGTTGAGATAATGATGTTGACAGCCACTCACTTTGTTGCCAGTATTAAGTGCTCTCAGTCCAAGTTATGTTCAATCATTACATTTAAATACAAGTAAATGTTTTGACGTGATTTGTTGAACTAGACCCCCTTTGGGGGGGTATCAAACATGATAACACAATGTCATCAAAAGGTATTTCCATCAGCCTTATGTATATTTGTAAATTGCGGCGTAGTATGGAGTAGTGTGTGTGTAACAAATGTACTTTTCCTTTTTCAAAAGAAAAGGCACAGACTGGACAATCATTTATTGAGTGTTATTATGGTGATTGCTAGCCCACACCACCTCCCTTGAGTAGGCCTTGGACTGCTCTACTTCGCTACCCTGTAAGAGTCAAGCACTACTATGGGGTGTTTGGTTCCCAGTGGAGGACAAATGTGGACCCATTAGTTGTGCAGGCACACAAATAATGGCCTGTTTTCTAACAGTAGGTAAATGGAATGAGAAAAACAGAGAAAAACAACATAGCCAAAGCTGAATCAGGAGAGCAAGGTCAGTATAATAGGCAAGAGGGCCAGAGAGTTGTAGGTTCAGTGTTCGCACTTGTCATGGACAGTTGTTGTCTGCGCAAAGAGCAGGTTTCACCAGAGCTTTGCATTGTTGTTCATTGCGAGCAGCAGAGTCTTGGTGCAAACGGGCCAGTTTGTGGGGACAAGGAGCCCAAACAGCAGGATTTTCACCCTTACTTCTTTGGAGAACCTCTAACTGCCAAGGGTCCAAGACCTGGGGACACCTCTTGGGGATCAGGGCTCACTCCAGCAGAGGTCAGAAGCAGGGCTCAGGCAGGTCCTGTTGCAGGTCCAGGCAGGATCAGTTGCAGCAGGCCAAATGGGCAGTTACAGAGAGGCTTTTGAAGCCTATTGTGTGCATGTAGCTCACACAAGAGGTCAGCCATCAGGCCCTTGGTGCCACTTTAGGTAGCCTTGGATGAAGGCAAGCAGGTCCAGTCTTCCTTCTCAGACACAGAGGCAGTCCTTCAAGCAGCAGGGCAATCCTCTGGCAGCAGGTCAGTCCTTCTTCTCTAACTTCCCCAGGTCCAGGAGTGTTCTGATGAGTGGCTCTGGAGGTCTAATAGTTATACCTGGTGCCAGCTTTTATGTGGGGGTACTCCCTGTCCTATCCCCACATCTGGGTCTGGAACATTCTTCCGCTTGCACTGTCAAGGCTCAAAACAGTCTTGGGGTGACAAAATGCAGGGCAGGCCTGGTCTCAGGCTCCAATGTGTGTGCAAGAGGCAAAGCCCATTGAAGTGTAAATGGGGCTGAGTACAGCTTCCCTTTACTCATCCTGTTAGTAAGGCCTCTCCTGTTCACACCTAAGCCCCCTTTGTATAACTACATGGAAGTAATACGGGATCACTGTGTGTTTTGGAGGCCAGCTCATGGGGGAGAACTACATGCTTCAGCATCACAGAGCCCCAGGAGGAGGTCCCTATGATTATCCCCACCTGTGCAGCATAGCGCTATATAGTTCGTCCACCAGCCCCGCTAAGCGGGATCAGTGTGTGTTTTGGTGGCCTGCTTGTGGGGGAGAACTACATGTTCCTGCATTCACAAGGCCCTAAGAGGCAGTCCCTGTGATTATCCCCACCTGTGCAGCACAGCGCTATATAGTGTGTCCACCAGCACCGCTGCTCAGACACGCACAGGCAAAGCCCGGGCCAAGGCTGAGCCCGTCCATGCCCATCCGAGCCCAGAGGAGACTGGGCTGGGTCATCCCCCATGGTCTTCAAAAGCGAGGTATGTGCTGTCCTCCCCTTGCATTCATCCAAATTATAACATCATATCTCATCTAGTAGTTACCCGCATATGACAAGATTGAGGAAAAAAACAAACATAATGGGGAAGAGAAAAGCAGGAGGAGGTCAAAGTGTCTTTATGCCCCCAGCAGTACGCACCTCCATCAATAGGATGATACAACGAGTGGCAAGCATCATAAGCAATGAGATAGACCTCACAGAATGAAGATCTTTCACTAAGCTCCTCCAACACGACGGGTACCAAAGTACCAAAAGCAAATCTCTTGATTCCTCCGTATCATCCGCTCTCCCTACGAGCATGCCAGTACTGTCTTCATTGACCTCTCCCTGGCAAAACTCAGGTCTCGCCAACTCCATTGCGGCCTCTCGCTCATTGGTGTCAGAACTCGACTGAACCCTGGAAAGTCACGGGGTCTGAACTTAAACATAATAGTACACAAGAGTAAGAAACTGGCTAAGAAAGCACTGACAAGGGTCAGTTGGTTTCAAGGATGGAATTCCCAAAATTCCAAAATGGCCGCTGAGATGCCACTCTCGAGTCAGCATTCTAGTTCTGCCGAGCGCGAGACAGAGAGAGTATAATCAGCGCACTAACCCTTGCCTCATTGCACTTCACCTGAGTAGATACCTGGATAAGCAGCGTTCTTCCTTGTCTCATCGTGAAAGTTAGCTAGGGTTGTTGCGTCGCTGAATATTCGACGTTTTAGTCTTCGCCGCGTATTCCACTCTTTCCTCCTCGGCAGCAGCAAGTTCTGATCAGTCAAAACCCTTACTCCCCAATTTAGGGCGTAGATTATTCACGTGTCTGAATAACTTGAATAGTGTCTCAATTCCGTTTACTCGGCGGAGTCAGCACACGGCAGAGAATCTTCCTAGTTGTCAGTAAACCTGCTTGTGTGTTTCCAGTAGAGCTTTGTATGAAGAAAAACGAGAGAGAGAGTGAGAGCAATTCCTTCTTACCTGAATACCAGAACGAAGCAGTTCGTTGCGACTTCTTGGGTCATGCAAGTACCTGAAAAAGACAAAGAAAAAATATTAAAGACTGTTGTACTAGTATTTGTGTTATGAGAAAAATATAAAAGCAATTTACAGTTATAATAAGATACATAACATGATACAATATTATAGATAATATAGTGAAAAAGAAAAGACGAGTTCACAGTTAGAAAGGAGAGGGGCGCTCAGCCGAAAGTCAATAGGTAAAGGTTAAGACTGTAGCAAATTATAGAAGAAGAGGTGATTTAGAGAAGCATAAAATGATGTTTGTTTGAATGTTATTTTGCAGATAATAAGAGCTCCTGAGCGGTCTCCACAACACCAGAACAAGGTTACAACATCTGTGGTAGACGAAGTTGCAGGAAATAGCAGCTGTCTCTTCTTTCAATCCCATTCCCCTTTCCCCCCTTTGGGCCTAGTCGTCTACCTGTAGAATAATCTGGTGACGGTGGGTTCGGAGGTGGGCGTTGGGAAATTTTTGACATTCTACTCCCACACTCATCTGAGAGGCGATTTGACATTTGGTCAGCCATAACCCTCCTGCAGTTGTCAAGCGCATCAAGCAGTCTAACAAGACTGGCTTAGTGGAACCGGCTGTCCAGAACATCCCTTCTTTGTCTTGTACCGCAGACTCAGATACAGCACAGCTAAATCCTCTGCTAGAGGAGGTAAGGAAGGCAGATCCTCCAAACTCTTCACGTGCAAGGAGCCTAATTGAGGGCTGCCTAGACATAGTAAAGGACCTCTTGCGGGAGGAACTGGCCCCTGTCCTAACTCGCCTGGATGCTATTGAGTGCATGCTGAGGAACTTCAAGCATATGCCAGATGTTTTGGTTCAGGGACCCAGCATGTCTTCTGTGGCAACCAACAGAGAGAAGATAGGTCAAGGAGCCCACCAATGTAATCTGCTCAGGCACCCTCCCTGTCTACTGGTGATTTCAGAACCAAAACCTGCCCCTGACCCTCCATGCCTGGGTTCGAATACCTTGATTTCTAAGCGGAAAAGCCAGTGCTGTTTTTCCATCCCTCATAGCCAAGTTCAACTAGAGGCACACCCCAATCACACTGCACAGGAATTGGGCCCTGTAGGCCTTAGTGGTCAGGTACAGTCGGCTACGCAGCCAGTGATCAACTTACCTCCAGTCTCCTGCACCTACATGCCAATGCTCTCTGAGGTTTCCCTCATTGTGCATGGATCATAGGGAGTCCGAGGTTGAGCTGTTTAATAAGACTCTGAACTGGTTGGAGTGCTTTAGAAACATTCAGCTTTCCATGGCTAAAAACATCTTGGTGACAAGAAGGGTGGGCTGGATAGGTGGTGGGCCTGTGGATAGGCAAGGAGACTGTCATTGTCAATTTAGATCACCGTTCCTGGTCCAGCGTTTACTCTTTGGGCTTATGAGTAAACAGATGGACCATAGTAACATTGCACTGCTGCCTCTGGGATATTTTTTATAAACCAGGTCCTAATGCCACACAGATCAATAATTAAATACCCAGAGGGGCTTCCCTGACACCTGCTTTGAGCATTAGTAAGGCCATCTCAAGTGGAATCTCATCCTATAACCGTATGTAGTCTTGACAGACATAGATTAACTTGATAGGGCTGGGTCAGGTCCTCTCTGAGAAATTGATAATGAGCGTGGGCCTTTGGATCAGGCTTGCATCATCACAATCATCAAATTGATATCTTGGAATGTAGCCGGGCTTCTGTCCAAGTTGTCTTGTCCAGAGTGGTGGGCTTTTGACATATGCTTGTTTCAAGACACGTGGTCGTTGAGTCCTCTGTATCGTCAAGGGTTCTCCACGAACAGCAAGGAGGCTATTTCCTCAAGAAGAGGAAGGCCCGCTGGTGACGTCACAATAAGGGTCAAAACCTCTCTGTTGTGAAAGAATGGGTATAATACCACAGGAATGCCCGATTTGTTGTGCATTAGCTTGACAACCCTGAGTAATGTAAATTGTTATATATAAATATAATGTCTATTGCAAGCCTATGTGAAATAAGCCAGAGGCGGGTGTCATTGAGTTGCTGTCTGCTCACTTGGCTGCACTTCCTGTTAAAGCTGTTAATATCGTGGGGGTGTTTTTAATTGTCAGTTCAAACCTCTCAATGCCAATTTTGAGTCACACCTAATTGAGGAGGATCATTTTTGGTCTATCCCAGAACTTGCAATCGCTCCCGTAAAAAATGGGCCCCTTTGGCATTACAACTCAATGCCCTTGTGCTGAACCAGGGTATAAGAACTTGCAATGGCAGGACTAATTCTGAGAAAGATGGTAACCCCACATTTAATCGGGCGCAGAGCACAAGTTTAATGGACTATCTTTTGCTCGATGTTTGATTATGGTCCAATTTAATTGACATGGTTGTCGTACCCCATCATGGCAGTGATCATAATGCGCTAGTCATGGATATGGAGATGTTATGTTTTGTAATGTACCTCAATTTAGGCCTGGGTAGTCACCTAATCTTTCACCTACATTTCCCTACTATTTTAATACATAACGTTTTTTGGTATTGACCTTTTACCTAGTTAAGGTGCTGCATAAATGTTGTGTGGTTTTCCCAGAAAACTAGCCTCATTTATTATGCATGAGGATTCTCAGAATCACAGCAAGATTACCATCTTCTGCATAATAACTATGTATAAGGGTCATCCCTTCCGTCATCCTCTGCCGACATGACACAGCAAGGTAGAACCCCTGAGGGTACCTTTTGGGTATATAGATATATACCATATCTCTGCTGAAGCAGGCAGAGGAGAAAGACTTCCATGCTGACACACTGACGCGAGACACTGAGGGACTGATTCACAAAAGTAAACTTAGACCAAAAGTCTAAGTTTAGACCTAAAGTCTAACTTAACTACTACTAAAGTTAGACTTTTGGTCTATGTTTAGACCAAAAGTCTAACTTAGATAAAAAGTCTAACTTTACTACTACTAAAGTTAGACTTTTGGTCTAAGTTTAAACTAAAAGTCTAACTTAGACCAATACCCTAACTTTAGTAGTAATAAAGTTAGGAAAACGGGATGCATTTAAAAAAGAAAAATGAAACTTTTCAGTTTCATTTTTTTAAGGGCAGGCAGTGGTCCCTGGGACCACTGCTTGCTCTTAAAAATATTTTCTCACATACTCACAAAGGGGAAGGGGTCCCCTGGGGACACCTTCCCTTTTGCGAGTGGTTTACCACCTACTTGAAGTAGGTGGCAAACTGCAAGTGTTTTGCGGCCGCAAATGCGATCGCAAAACAATAGTACATGGCATGGTGACTCGCTATTAGGGAGGGACGCCCTTCCTAATAGAGGAGTCGCAAATGCTATTTTGCGAGTCAGTGACTCGCAAAATAGCATTTGCACATGCCATTACCCTTTTTTGCGGTCGCAAACGGGAGGATCTTCCGTTTGCGGCCGCAAAAAAGGGTCGTACATCTGGCTCCAAAAGTCTAACTTAGACCAGAAGTCTAACTTTAGTAGTAGTAAAGTTAGACTTTAGGTCTAAACTTAGACTTCAGGTCTAAACTTAGACTTTTGGTCTAAGTTTACTTTTGCTAATCAGGCCCTGAGATTCCTGCACGCAGACACTCCAGCACGCAGTGGTATGACATCCCTCGCGGGGTGTCCATCTCCAGACCGAGATGGGGTCCTGCGATCTCTCACACCAGGTACTGGGGTTGGCTTCATCCTAGGGGTATTATTGGCTCTACACCTACATACATGCTAGGTACACTTAGGTACATCTAGTTAGGGTTGCATCGTAGGAGTACACATTATTATTGTCAAGTATTTTTATACCTGCATATATTCATTGGTTTAGCACTATGGTAGAAATTTACCATCCATTTACTCTGTTGGTGCTTATAATAATTTATATCTGTTTCTGTCATATGGTTGTTTCAGCACACCTATTTTACACTAGAATGACGCTGGTTCAATGAATGCTTATTGAAAACGTCCCCACCATTTATTCTGTGACAAAGTGAGCATGAGTGACTGAGCGAAAAGTACTGTACTGTTTCCACGATCCCTGATGGGACAGGGTTGTCATGTTCGATAGTTGCCAGAAACTATTCTCTCCTTGGTAAGAGGAGTTTGCAGTGGCACTGTGAGCTAGCTAGGTATACAGGTGAACATACCCGGTGGGGGTGTCTGGAATCAGTCTGGACACCAATCCCACAGTTTATGTTGTCTAAACGCCCAGATCCTATATGGATTTATAGGAACTACACGACATGGCGCCGCCAATGTTGGTTTGGTTCTTATTTAACGGTCAAATCTAGGTAGTTCAGTCGTGCTTTTCTCAGAGACCCCTACTCACATTTACCCAGAGACATCTGGAGTGGGAAGGGAAAAATCCGCCGCAGCTGAGTAGGCATATCCTATGTATTGGCTGTAGGTTTATTCAAGCTTGAAGGACAAATAGTTCCTACTGTGCATAAAAACTTATCTCAAGTTTCCTTGAAACTCTTTCAACAATGTCTGTTGAAGAGAACGCTGCATTACAAACAGATGCAGTGGGGATGGGGAGCAGGAAGGTACCGTTAACATTTCAAAAAATGTCAGAACTGCCCTTACTTTAAAATTAGCAGACTATGGAGTCATAGCAAGAGGTGGGACAGTAACTTTCGTGATTGAGGAACACGAGTCATACAGGACAGAGGTATTCTATTCAAGGGTCTAATTCCCACCTGCAGATGCACGCACAAACACATTTCATTCTTACACTGAAGATGAAATACCAGAGGAATATTGTCCATATGAACACATTGAAGTTCCTCTCACCTACCAGGAGCACATAAACTGGGTCAAAGGCGCCCTCCCACACACCACAGATAAAGTAAGACTAGGTCCGCTCGGCAGAGACGGAGCAACTTGGCCGGTCCTAGCGGCGTACACACCACATCCAAACATTGACACAATAACCGTAGCAGACTTACATCCACTACACAAAGAAATAATAAAACTTTACAGAAATCTGACACAGTTCATTATGAGAACACTTACACTTCAGCCAACAAGGACTACACCAGCAGGACAAATTCAGGGGTCTGCAACTAAAATAACTTGACAACCGCTACAAGCAGTTATGCGTAAAATGCCCACTAAACATGAGCAAATGCCATTCTGGATAGCTCAGAAAATAACACAGTTAGAGGCAGTGTTTCCACACACAAGCCCTAAAGAAAAACACAGAATGCTAACAATCTGCTTGCCAGTGGGGATAGCTCCTCAGATAGAAGATTGTACCTCTTGGGGTACAGTTTTCGCTGCCGTCTATACCAGAACTCATGGTATCCCTTCAATAGCAGTAATACCAGATGTATTGACACAGATACCGAATGAGTATGGAGCAGAACCTGCTCTAAACTTAGGGATGAAATATTTAGGAAATGTTGCCCAGGTATCAACTATTATGTTGGCTTACATAAAAGGGGAGGCAACAGCAGTTGCAATACACCACCGCCTGAAAGATTTCACTCCTATACAACAGGAGCGTGAATTACCTAAAATTATCGAAGATACATATGCCGAATTAGGTAGAGTTAATTTGGGAGCTAGAGCAACAAAACCTCAACTCATGGGTGGTACTGAAAAGGATAACACCAAGCAAGCACCTGATTCTTCCAAGAAGAAATGGGACAATAAAAAAACAAAAGAATAGAGAGAATAGATCACACTCAAGGGGTGGATCTCCTCAACAGGAGCCCTCCGAAAGGAGGTACAACCTTAGGAATTGTGATAACATTAAAAAACCTGACAGGTATCAGGATACTGATACACGCTCCTCTCGTTCCTTTCAGGGTTCATCAAAAAACTCAGAGAGGGAAGGACGGTCTGAACACAGACAGGAAGAACATATAAAGTCCAGAGATACATATCGTACTTCGGACTATAATATCAAAAAAAAAGATAAACCAAAATCAAAACCTCAATTCAAAAAGAAGAAGGTAGCTGGCCTTAAAGTAAGAAATGCCAAGGATACTAAGGACTCAACTTCTGAACGGGAATGGGCTCTGACGATGCTTTACAGTGCAGCAGAAGTAACAATAGCTCACCAGAACCTGATGGAATTACTGATGACAGCGGCGTTGAATGAACATATCATGGTGGAGACACCTGATACTAGGGTAAGTTCCCACACCCATATCTGAAATAACACTCCAAATGGAGGGGAACAAACCCAGAAAAATTAAAGGTCTCTTTTGGGAGAACCTCACTTATGGATATGACATCCTTTTGGCTGAAAAAGATTGGCCACCTGAGATCGTTATGGAGTGTCCAAAGGGAGAAACAGTAATTTTACTGGCTTTTTCTGACCTTGTTCCAGTATCACTAAAGCATTCATATGCGCAGGAGTGGGCGGAAGCACTTGCTCCTGCATTATATCGCAACCATGTAGGGTGGGATACTGAGTCACCTCGCCATGTAATCCCAGTAAAAACAACTCCAACTCCACAGAGACAGTACCCAATAAAACAAGAAGTGAAAAAACAAGTCAGGGAGATCTTAGATCAACTTGAATACCAAGGTGCAATAGAAAATTTGACCTCTTAAATGAATAATCCTTTGTTTCCCGTAATGAAACCCGATAATTCATATCGTCTAGTTGTAGACTACAGACATCTGAACACATGCACTAGGACATTTGCAGTACAGAATGCACACAGTGCCACATTAATGAATAACATTGTGTGGAAAACATATAAAATGACACTAGATAGCTCAAATGGATTTTTCTGCCAAAATATAGTGCCTGAATGCAGATATTTGACAGTATTCTCAGCCCTAGGCTCTCAGCGTCAATTCTGTGGACTGCCCCATGGGTATTAGAATAGCCCAGGGTTGTTCTCAGCTAGGGTAACAGAGGTACTTCAAAATTTTGGTGAGGAGGCATTGTCCTATGTAGCTGATATTTATCTGATGGATGACGATTTATTGGATCATTTGACCAGGGTGAGCAACATAATTTTGGGGTTCGCCTCTGAGGGCTACAAATTCAATTTAAAAAAATCAAAAATAGCCCACATAAATGTCCTATTTTTGGGATACGAGTTATCAAATGAAGGAAAAAGCCTAGCAGCTAACTTTTTAGAAAAGTGTGCACTGCTCCAACCTCCAAAAACTCTGAAAAATTTACAATCCATATTGGGATTCCTAAATTTTGGCAGGACACACATTTTGGATTACGCAGAAAAATTAAAACCTTTCTACGATTTAATAAGACCTGTTTTTTCAATTAGACATTGGACACAGGAACACACGGATATCCTTTGTTCCTTACAAGCTGACATGATAGGTTCCAAACACCCAAAAACACACGTGTAAATACCACAAATCTAGTGATCCGTGTAATCCTGGGTCAATCAGGGTACACCTACCTAACATTTAAAGAAGTCAAAACAGTACCCATAGCATACAAATCACACTTGTACACAAACTCTGAAATGCGCTTTGCTTCTACAGAAAAAAGTCTGTCAGCAGTACAGACTGCTGTAGTGAGAGAAAGAGCACTAGCACAGGGGAAACGAATAATTGTCGTGACTTCAGTACCGGCCTTAGAGGCTGTCACAAAAGCTAGCGTTCCAAATGCAAAAGCGCTACATCCACGATGGATACAATGGGCTAATTCTCTCACTGCAACAGATGTAGACTACAAATTTGATTCTATACTAAAAACTCAAGCATTTCTGCAGTACGAACAAGAATATCCTCTCCCGAATGAAATAATGCCTCTGGATCAGTATGAATACATTATTTACACTGACGGTTCTGCTCAGCCTGCCATAGGAAGTAAACAGCAATACAGCGCAGCTTGTGTGATTGTAAAAGGATGTATGCGGGACGGCAAGTTCCATCCTAGCAGTATGAAGACGCAGTCTCTAGGAGACTGCACGGCACAGCTGGCAGAATTAAAAGCCCTATTACTGGCGCTAATACAAAGGGATCAGGAATTCCCCACACTTATAGTGTGCGATTTGTTTTATTGTGCCCAGTCTTACAATGAAAATCTTCACTACTGGGGTCAGAATGGGTTTAAAGACTCAAAAGGTTGAACAATAAAGCACAAATTGCTTTGGGAACAAGTGGCAGAGCAGAAAAAAGACTTGCCCAGAGCTCACATGATACACACGCTGAGTCATCAACGTGATGGCGTTCACGTTGAAGGGAATTCATTGTCTGATGAAGCGCCAAGGTGACAGTGCGAACTGCTGCTGTAGCTGCAATCACTCATTCTAGCACAAGAATAGACGGAAGCACAATGATAGCTGTCATTGCTTCACGCAAAAACAGCAAAGCCTTGCCGAAAGGCTTTCCACTCAAGTACTCCTACAAGTTAGATGCAAAAAATATTCCGAATGCTCAAATTCCAGGAGCGGGGGGTAGAGTTATACCAAACATGGATCGCAAATTAGGTTTAATTCTAGCTGCACACCAGGGTCTGGGTTCTGCACACGCAGGGATTACTGCAACAGTTTCTCTACTGAAACATCGCTATTGGTGGCCAGGTTTAACCAAACAAACAAAAGCATTTGTTCTTAAGTGTGACATCTGTCAGCAGATGAAGGGTTCCACCGTAGCACGTCCAGCACAAACACCATTACTAATATCAGACAGACCTCTTGCTTGTGTCTATTTGGACCACTACGGCCCCTTACAATCTGATGGGGCTTACAAGTACATCTTGGTGGCAGTGGATTCTTGCTCTGGATTCCTGTCGGTTTGGCCTCAGCGCTCGGCTGACACTCGAACTGTTATAAAAGTTTTGGGAGTCTTCAGAGGGTAATACGCAGTTGGCACATTACATTCTGACCGTGGCCCCATGTTTGCGGTACTCATCTCCATGCCATGCCGAGGGAAATTTGGTAGTGGAGAGGAAAAACCAGGACTTAAAGCAATCTTTAACAGGAAGGGTATTAGGTTTGGGTGGTAGTTGGGTCAGTCACCTATATGGGGTCCAGATGGCACTTACTAACATGCCAAGAAGTTCCCTAGGAGGTATCACCCCTTGCAAAGTCCTATTTGGGACCAGACTGTGGGTACCTGACCTCGGTTGTGGCAGCACAGTGGCGGATGAAAAACCATTTGACTTCAATAAACGTTTGGCTGTTTTACAGGAACTCAATGAATTCCAGGCACTGCAAAGCAACGTCCAAGTAAAACGCACCTCCATTGGGGAAGTAAAAACAGTAACGGCAGGACCTGCCTGGATCCCAAAAGTCGGGGATCTGGTCAGAGAAAAGATTGTGGACAAGAAAGAATTTGGGCCATCATACAGAATGCCTGTACTAGTCCTGGCTGTCGAAGGAACAAGATCAGTACTTCTTCCGCCTCCTGCCAGCAAGAAAGAAAAGAGATTCGTCTCCATTGATATGATATAACCACACTATCTGGCCGATCCTGAATAGCAGGCAACATGGGCTCCTGGGTAGCCGCCGCTCTCCTCTCGCTACCATACAGGAAGTTCAGACAGAAAGACTTATAACATTCGAAGAGTCTACAATTCGAAGTAATTGAGTTTCCAACAATGAAATGGAACTCGTTCCTATTGAAATTGAACAACGAAGCACAAATAAAACACAGATATCAATTCAGCCTACCACCGAAATCTACATCAATATGCCTCTACAGGAGACATCGGCCAGTTCAACAAAACCTGCAGAGCTACCAAAGATAAATCGATTTCGACACGTTTTCTCTGGATCCAAGGGAACCTGAGTCACCGCCAGCTCCAGTTTCCCACAAAAACAAATTTATGATTTTTACGTTTTTTTTAAAAAGACATACTTATTCTCACCATGGCTACAACTCTGGATATTAACTGGAATACTGTTCCTACTATTCTGGATAGGATTAGTGACTGTCTTTTTCCTGCTCATGAATGGACACTATCTCCCAGAACGCTCCGCAGCATCAGATGTGAACTTGGTACTGAAACCTCATACGTCATCTCATCGTGAACAGAGACCTGTCCTATGTGTACATTACAGCAGTTCCAGTTCCTGACGGAATAGTTTGGGACAGAGTTTCATATGATGTATTGGGTCCCACTGAACTTTTAAAAATACTACATGTATTCAAAATTTCTTTAAATGATATAATCACCTCCAGTACATACTCTGACGATTGGGATTTTGAAACTGTTAATAATACTGTCTGCAGCATTTACGAAAAATGAAATGTTTGATGACTCATCTGATTTTGACACAATGTACTGTTACCAACATTATGGTCATCATTTTTTGCATAAAACGAGTGCACCACATAATGTTTTCGGATATCACCAATGGGAACATTGCCCAACTCTCCCGGAAGGTAGTTCACAAAATTTTGCACAAAAGTTTGCTTATTTTTCAGATCCACGCTCATATTATTATAAGCTTGCAGCTACATCTGCAAAGAAAAGTATGCTTACTAACACAAAACAGATATACTCTGCATCCTTTATTGCCCAACTGTCTGAACAGGGTTTCCACTTATGGAAAGACACTATAGACACAAAATCAGTCTGGGGTACTAAGAAATGGCAGCTTCAGGGAACCGAGGCACTATTTAGAGCATGCCTCATACCACAACAGATTATTTTTTTGAACGACACTATGCAACAGACTTCCTGTCTTGGGTTACCCAAGATTAAGGACTTGAACACACCTCGTATTCCCTCACTTTCATACTTGGAGGGATGGCAAAACTACACAGGAAATGGTGAAAGTACACTTGATGACATCGTGCATGACGTTTCATACAATTCAACAGACCCCAATTGGAAGGGATGGTTAGTTTGGCCTATCAACACAAATAGATGTCAGTCAAGATTCAAAGGTACCACCGAAGGGTTTAATATCCATAGGCCTGACTTACGCTATGTACAACGAGAACATCCGGTGGTGGTGACATCATACAGTGTTGGGAAATTATGCCTAGATTGGCTAAGAACCTCAACACTGTCACAGGTGAAACAACACTTGTCCTTACTCTCAGATGACATGAATCTTAGGGATTTTTTTACTAGGTCCCCAAAAAGCCATGTGAGAAACGCTTCTTATACGCTGTTTATAATGAAATTTGGAAAATCTCTCAACAGGAAGCTGCGGAGAGATTACGTGAAATTGACAGAGTTAACTTTAGCTGTGGTTGACAATGGTATGACCACACTGACATCCAGAATGTATTCACTGGGCAACATTGTATCCTCTGCTAAAGGATCTGTCCATCTTACAACACTGACAATCACAGTTACGTTCTATTATGCCATTAAGCTGGACGCTACAATCACTTTGCTGTGGTTATGTGCCCTGGCGATATATCAACAGTACGTCTCTGTTCTCTGCATATAATCTGACTGAAAAGCAGACAACAATGGCACAAAGGGATGCGAAATATACAATGCTGCGCGTTGAAAAATTAGACCAATTACCTTTCACTGTGGCAGAGTCACCGCCCACAGAATGGTTAATGCATGGCCATATAACATTGCCAGTAACAACTTTCCAGTTTCAATATTGCCTAGAATACCACCAGGTAGGCAGGTATGAAGCAATGGGTAGGGAATTCATCCATGAATCTTGGGAATTACCGTAGAGATCTAGATGCAGGAACGGGGACACTGAAGTGTTTCTCAGCGGTACAGACTTCGAGAATTCTTTGAGTGGGTCTCTCATTTGCCAGGATGTTATGCTTCACGGGGCCTGTAATGGTTCAGTAGCTTACTTATCCTGTCATTTGAAAGGTTCCCCAGCTGCCGTGATTAATCCAGTGTTCAGGCTGCTCTCGAATGGGAGTGACTTAATGCTTAATGATCAAGGTTGTTGTGGGATGCCTCCAGGCATCGCATATCTTGTCACTGTATGTTCCAGGGTTACTTGTTGTATGCAAGTATTGTTTCCACCGACCCACACAGTCAGGGAGGCGCCGTTATGGCCTTCGTTAAATGTTTCCTTTATACGGTTTGATACACTGAGCCGAATGAAAGCTTTGCTTTCAGAAAAAGATGTGCCCTTAACCTCAGCCCGAGAGACTTTTGATCTCCAGGTTGCAAGGTCCTCTGCTGAGATGCAGGCACTGGTACGAACCAACAGCCCTTTCCATTTAGGAGAAATGGTACAGCGTATCTTTAACATGTCTGATACGAAGGGTATAGTACACCTATTTAAGACCATAGGTTCTGGACTGTTAAGCAGCTTTCAGACAGTCTTCGGATTTATTCCAGTTTTTATACACTCCGTATTGGAAGCATTTTTGGAGGACTTTCGCTAATCCGACTACTGGTAGTGGGAATACTGATTTTGATTTTTCTGCTATGCAATCGACGTCCCAGTCACCAAGGAGATGGGAAAAACGCTCTTGGATCGACGTTACCGTAATCACATGATACTCCATCTGGACACACCTCGACTTCGGGAACTAAGCAAGTCTTGCTTCCTATCATTCCGACCAGTCTGGATTGACTGTGTTTTGCCTGTTCTCCGCTGCTTGTTCTGCGGACAAGAATGTGTGTTGGATCTCTGTTTAACACTTCCATCGGTTGCGTCACCGGACGTAGATGTATTACTGGACACGCTAATGGCCCACGTACTGCAGTGTCCCCAGCGTATTGCCATGTTGATGTCAGCATTCTTAGACCCACCACAGGATGCTTCAGCTCCTGTTGGATTGGATACCGGTTCCGCTACAGGCACACAGGCTTTGGATGTTTCAATTGCCTCCTCAGCATCGGCTGTGGGAACTGAAGAAGATCACCTTTGCTCGATTGACCTGATCTGTGAGGTGTTACAGGGACCGTCATCTGTGAAGGCAAGCAGCAGTAATGTTGCATCTCCCACACCGGACACGTAAACATTTGGCTTTCTGTGTGCTGGGAAGAATTCAGCCTTTTTTCCAAAACAACCGAAATTGGAACTTTAAACACATTTTTTCCTCTATGCTATTAGTGAGCACTATGACTTTCAGACACTTTCAGTTGCTCCAGCCAAAAATATGAACATATTTTAAAGGACTTATAGGATTTTTAACATATATAATGGATTTAAAAAGTTTTTTAGGCACTTTTTAATATGATTTTTAGACATTTTACTCTGAACATTTTTTAACAATGTTTTTTGATTAATTAGCTAAACATTTGCTTTTAGTATATTGTCCTGTCAGATGAGGAGTGGGTGTTATGTTTTGTAATGTACCCCAATATAGGCCTGGGTAGTCACCTAACCTTTCACCTACATTTCCCTGCTATTGTACTACAAAACGTTTTTTGGTATTGACCTTTTACCTAGTTAAAATGCTGCATAAATGTCATGTGGTTTTCCCAGAAAACTAGCCTCATTTATTATGCATGAGGATTCTCAGAATCACAGCAGGATTACCATCTTCTGCATAATAACTATGTATAAGGGTCATCCCTTCTGTCATCCTCGGCTGACATGACACAGCATGGTAGAATACCTTTTGGGTATATATACACCATATCTTTGCTGAGGCAGGCAGAGGAGAAAGACTTCCATGCTTACACACTGACGCGAGACGCTGAGATTCCTGCACGCAGACACTCCAGCATGCAGTGGTCTGACATCCCTAGCGGGGTGTCCATCTCGAAACCGAGACGGGGTCCTTCGTTCTCTCACACCAGGTAATGGGGTTGGCTTCATCCTAGGGCAATTCTTGGCTCTACACCTACATACATGCTAGGTACACTTAGGTACATCTAGTTAGGGTTGCATCGTAGGAGTACACATTATTATTGTCATGTATTTTTTTTTACCTGCATTGGTTCATTGGTTTTCTCCATTTTGTTGCAGTCATGAAGGTAGAACTGTGCAGTTTCAGTGGTTACAAAATGTATCCTGGACACGGTCGGCGCTATGCCAGGATCGATGGAAAGGTTTTCCAATTTTTGAATGCAAAATGCGAGTCTGCGTTCCTCTCAAAGAGGAATCCTCGACAAATAAACTGGACTGTCCTCTACAGGCGGAAGCACAAGAAGGGGCAATCTGAAGAAATTTAAAAAAAACGCAGCCGCCGTGCTGTCAAGTTCCAACGGGCCATTACTGGTGCATCTTTGGCTGAAATAATGGCAAAGAGAAATCAAAAGCCAGAGGTGCGAAAAGCGCAGCGAGAACAGGCAATAAGGGCTGCCAAAGAAGCAAAGAAGGCAAAAGCAGCAACGAAAAAACCAACCTCATCTGCTGCAAAGGCGCCTTCAAAATCTGCACCCAAGCAAAAGTTTGCTAAGCCTATGAAGACTCAAGCTCCACGTGTTGGTGGAAAACGCTAATGGAACTTATAGTCAAATATAAATATAAATGATGCAACTGTAAATTGTACAGCCCCTTGGCTTGGCTTATGCCTTGGTGGCAAAATAAGATTGCTTTTTTCTTTGGAATGTTGAATTGCCAAATGAATAAAAACCTTTCAATCATTGGTTTAGCACCATGGTAGAAATCTCCCATCCATTTACTCTGTTCGTGCTTATAATCATTTATATCTGTTTCTGTCTTATGGTTGTTTCAGCACACCTATTTTACACTAGAATGACGCTGGTTCAATAAATGCTTATTGAAAACTTCCCCACCGTTTATTCTGTGTATCTCTCTGAGACAAAGTGAACACGAGTGACTGAGCGAAAAGTACTGTACTGTTTCCACGATCCCTGATGGGACAGGGTTGTCATGTTTGATAGTTGCCAGAAACTATTCTCTCCTTGGTAAGAGGAGTTTGCAGTGGCACTGTGAGCTAGCTAGGTATACAGGCGAACAAACCCGGTGGGGGTGTCTGGAATCAGTCTGGACACCAATCCCACAGTTTATGTTGTCTAAACGCACAGATCCTATATATATATTTATAGGAAATACACAACAGGGTTGCTAGCACATGTTGCCCAGGCAAATGGTGGTGAGCCCTTTGGCAGAATATTAGCTCTGTCCAAGAACAGACATAGGGTCAAATGGAGCTCACTGTCCCAATCCAAGGAATCAGTTGCTGAAGTATATAAAGTGGTTGCCGATGGGTTGGGGAAGTTGATGCCAATATTAGACCTGCCAATGGGGAGTGGTGATGCTTTGACCTATTTTACTATTATTCATTCACAATTGTTCAGAAAATTGAGATTGCATTTTTATGTGGAATTTAGTCGCTCAGCTAGGAGGCACCGAGCCCCCACCTGGTATAATAGCCAGTTTAGCAATACAAGAGGTACTTTAGAAGTTGCTATCAAATCACAAGATATACCGATGATTCAAGCGACCAGAGGGACTTATAAAAAAGCTATCCAGGAGGCAAAAAAAGAGTGGGAACGTAGGAAATGGGAGGACCTATTAGCTGCGGCAAAAAGCGGAGACTTTCATTCTTTTTGGAATATTGTCACCACTGGTTCCAGTGACGGGTCCTGTTCCATCGACAACCACATCATGATGTCAGACTGTGTGGCACACTTTTCCAATTTGTATTCCTCCCCGGAACGGTGTGAAGTTCTCAAGTTGGCTTACTGTGATATATGTACCAGTAGCCCCATCGTGTACAAACCTCTGGTAGGTGCTCCCATATTGTGATATGATCATTTAGAAGACACAGGCTTTAGCCTAGAGGTAATTAGAGAAGCAATTAATAAAATCGTTCTTCACAGAGCCCAGAGTCTAGACAAGATACCGGGGGGATCTTTTCCTGGATGGGATCGACGTCTGGACTTCTAGTTTTTTTGTGTTTTTCAATGCTATTTTGAAAGGGGCCCCTATCCCTTCCACCTGGGCCAGGGACGAGATAATCCCCATCTTTAAAAGGAGAACTTGAGACCTTCCCTCAAATTACAGGCCGATAAGCCTACCTGACAGCGCCCAAAAGCTCTTCGCAAGGGTCTTTTTGAAGAGGTTACAAGATTGGATGTCCGACTCAGAGATATTGACCCCCTACAAGCTGGGTTTAGAGCACATAGTACTATAGATCAGGTGTTTCAACTCCAGCTGTTGTACTGGAAGTACATCCAACTGGGGGGGCTTCTCTATGTGGTGTTTGTCGACCTTAGGTCAGTGTTCGACCTTGTCTCTCGCCCCAAATTGTGGCAGTCCTTGACTGACTTAGGGGTTCCTCAATACCTATTGAGCATGATCATGAGACTACATGTCAATAATTTTGCCCAAGTCAGATGTGGACAGATGGGGGAACTGACTAATCCTTTCTTGGTAAATAGAGGGGTAAGGCAGTGATGAGTCCTCCCACCTCCTCTGTTCTCCCTGTTTATCAATGATTTGACAGAATTTGTGGACCACAGGGGATCTGATGCCCCTTGTCTGGCAAATGTCAGGGTGCCGGCTCTGATGTTTGCAGATGACACATTGCCCATCTCAAAATGCCCAGTGGGTCTGCAAAGAATCCTCAATCGATTTGATTCTTTCTGCAAGTTAAGGGGCTTATATGTTAGCATTGCCAAGACCAAATATATGGTATTTAACCCCTGCCCCTCCACCCCCTCTAACCCTAAGCTGAGAGGGTTCCCCCCTGGAGAGAGTCCATACTTTTGACTAATTGGTCGTCACCTTAACTGAACACTTTTACTGGCAGACACATATTACAAAATGTTTTCTCAAATTAGAGAAAACATCAGGGGGTTTAGTGAAGATGCACAAGGCCTCACAATTTAGTCCCATTTTACCAGGACTTCAAGTTTATAATTATCAGGCACTAGGGTCAGCTATGTACAGGGTTGAGCTATGGGGACATAGGAAGGTGGCCACCCTAGTTGCTGTTGAAAATCGCTTTTTGCTCCAGCTGACTGGCCTCCCCCCCAGTACACCATTGCTGCCACTTGGTTTAGATATGAGGTTAAAAAATGTTTCTGACAAAGCCAGTGTAAGGCTTATCCTGTATTGGAGGAGGGTCTGAGCAACACCCAAGCTGAGCTCTTATCTGTCGGGTTTAGTGGAAATCCTCTGCAGGTCAACCCTTATATCTATTGGGCTTGAGCAATTGTGGGATGTTCTTCTGGAAGCTGGTGCAATTTCTAAAGACCAAATTAAAATGACCTACTGGCACCACAAAATGGGTATACTACTAAGCCAGTCTAGTCTGGGCCCTCTAACATCATACTTCCTACTGATAAAGGATGGTTTTGAGGTTGAGCAGTTCCTGGACAAAATTGAGCCTATAGCTGCCAGGAAGCTCTGTCTACAGCTTAGGTATGAAACTTTGCCACTTTCTACATTCAGAGCAAGGTGGGTGTGTGCTACTGGATGTAGTAACAGTCAGTGCCCAGCTTGCCTTAATCAAAATGAATCAGTTGAACGTGTTTATTATTTTGCCCTGCATAATAGAATATCAGATAAAATGGGTTTCACCGCTCTGTCGTAATCTAGCAGGCAGGGATTATAAGGAAACTGTGAGAATCTTAAAGACAGACTCTAACCAATGTTTGGTCTTTGTGATCACATAGTTTCTGCTGGCTATGTGGAGAATCAGGCATTAATGTATCTTAAATAGCGTTGTAAAGCACTAATGATTAATTGGCAGTCAAATATTTTGCCAGTTTTTATGCTGTTGCCTCTTTTAATGTGTTTTGTTTTATTGTATTATCCAGCAAATATACTGTGTATGGCTTTTATCCTTTTATACGTTTATCTTATTTAGTGATTTTAAGACTTTTTTTTATTATTTTATTGCAATGTACTTTTGATGGCAAACTGCCGAATTAAGTATTGAATGATTGAATAAGCACACCCCAATTGCAGATCCATTCACAGTCATGTAACCCAGGACACTTGCAGATCCGACAGATTGTTGGGAAAGAAAATGCCAACTTTCTAAAAGTGGCATTTTCAGAATTTAAAATCCAACTTTATCTTTAAAGAGGGTCTTAAATTACAATTAATTTGAATAAACATCATATCTCAGTATGATCCCAATCTACTGTTAGCACTTATTAAATAAAATAAGATAAGCTAGTGTTTAGGTTTTCTTTTTACAGCCAGGACATCTAAAACTTAAGTACACGTCCCACGTTTTAAATGCAAGGCACCCTGCATTATGAGCCATTAGGGCCTACTTTACGGGTGACTTATAAGTATTAAAAAGGAAGGTTTAGGCCTGGCAATAGGTTTATTTTGCAAGGCAAATTTGGCAGTTTAAATCTGCACCCACAGGCTCCAGTGGCAGGCCTGTAAACGTGTTTTATAGTGCAGCTTTAGTTGGTGGCCCAATGACTGCTGCTGCCCACTAGTAGCATTTAATTTACAGGCCCTGGGTATATGCAGTACCTTTTACTAGGGACCTACAAATAAATTAAGGATACCAGTTAAGGTAGATGCCAATTGTACCAGACAGATAAGCAAGGAAAAAGTGCACAGAGTCCTAATGCCAACAAACACGGGTTCAGCAACAGAAGAAAAAATCTAGGGGTGACTCTATAAAAAGGGCAAGGTCCACCACTGTGGCTGTCTGTTGTGACCCAGACGTTCGGCCCTTGACCCAGGCAGGTTAGCTGTTCATAGCTCCCCAGCCGCCATAGGCATACACCAGAGTCTTAAAGGGACACACCTCACCATTCTTCTCGTAGTCATTCTAAAACCTCAGACACCCTGCTGATTCCTGACAAGTGGGCTGCAGCACCTGTGAATTGGCATGAGTGGTGCTGGATTTACTCTAAGGCTGAGCTGGAGTACCTTTAGACCTCTTGTGACACCTTTAGTGCCACAGTATCTTTTAAAGTGTAGTTTGTGAGCAGTAATGGACCTACTTTATTGTGGGTGTGTGTTTATATTAGCAAACCCCTCCTGACATTTCCCTACCCCCTACCATTTAATAGTAAGTTTTTCCCATTGTCCAGCCACTCCCTCCACTTTAACTACTAAAATATACCCCACATGTGTCACAGAAAAGATAGGCAAGGCAGAGGTCGCCACTTGTATGTTTGCGACTAGCATTTTGTAGCGTGTAAGTAATACTACTGTAGTACTAATTTAGGTACTACTTAATGCAGATTGTGAGTAGATCTCCAAAATGTCTTTTTGAGCATAACCAAGCTGCAAGATGGCAAATGTCTTATTCTCAAGCACCCCAAAGCCCCCATTTTCCACAACTTCAGACATTATAAAATGCTGCTGCTCACTTTGTGCTTGGCGAGCAGAAAAGGACACTCAACTCCACTATGTGAAAGCACAAGGCCTGCTCCTCATTGAAAGTATATCCTGCTCTGAAAGCCTTTTAAGTGACTTTGTATCAGGATCGCTCACCCTGCTTCAGGTGTTGTCAGTCGAGAACGTTAAAAGTCAGTCATGCTGACATTGCCACATGTTATGAGGGTCATTCCGTCCTGGTATTCAGCCAACAGCCCTGATCATGCTGCGACTCGTAATCCCATTCTTATAATGGGAAAAGTAAATCTATACAGCGCAGCGTGATTAGCACCGAGGAGCGACTAAAAGGACAAGCTGAAAGTCACACTTGAATTTAATTTTGTTTCGAATGGCCAACTAAATAAAATGTTTATCTGACTTGGAGACTTGGAACAATGTGGACCTTTTTACTTAACACTAATCTTAACACTAATCTATTGAAAAATAAAGTCACATTCGTGTTTTGGCCAGTGCTTAATTTGTAAAATAATAAGTGCCAGGGCCCTGACCAGGAGGCCACTGCAGCTTGCACCACCCATTGCCCCTGTCATCGCTCACAAAACAATTAATAACCATCGCTCTCATCTGCAAGTGAGACAGTTCAAATTATTCCAGGTCCCCAAAGCTAAAGGAATGGCTGGGGAGGCAGGTATTAATAATTTTTAATGTGTATTTCATTCATAAACACCTGTTGTTCTGCTTATCTCTAAATTAGATGAGCAGCGCCACCATGTGTCAGCCCGTGCTGTGTTGACAATTAAGTGCCGGTGCGGAGCACCGGAAGCCAATTAATTGGTGGTGCAGAGCACCGGAAAAAAACGGCTCAAATTAAGCATTGGTTTTGGCTGTTCTTTAGTGAACGTTTATGATTGAGAAATGTATACATCATGGATGATTACATCTTACATACCAGGCAGCATCCTTTACTTAGTGTAGATGTAGATAAATCGCTTCCACCAGGCTAGAGGGAGCGATTCCACTATCCTTCATAAACTAATTTGAGAGCTAGATCTTCACTGGATTCTCATTCAGGTAAGAGCTTTATGAGATTTTAAACCAATGAGAGTTTATTCACTTTGAGGGAGGTTCAATTTACATCACAGTTTAAAACATGACAAGCAATGGACAAAAATGAGGAACAAATTAAGGGAGGAGTAGGGAGTTATCTGAATTCATTGGAGATGTATCAATATGCACGTGCTGCATACGTCGAACTCACTGCCATGTTGCAAATTATGAACTGATATATGAGTATTCCTAACAATACCACAAACATTACCACACTAAAACCACATTAGTTCACATTGCTGACATAGCCTATTTGGTTAGTGTCACTGATTTCATCCTTTGGGTCAATCGTCCCTCTCAAGCACCCAAAACAGGCATTTTGGAACATCCAAGCTGAGTGTGTTGCAAATGTCACTGTCATTACCAACTGCTGTGCATACTTCTGTGAAAACACACATGACTTAATGATCAAACAGAGCAACAAAATCCCATGACTGACAGGTTGTCTGTACCAGAGGATGACAAGTCAAGTTGGTGAATTCATCATATAATTTTTGCAAATGGTAGGAGTGTGGTCACCTTCAATATTATGGATCAAATGCTCCATGGCTGATGACTGGTACCTACTCAGACCATGGATGCTTATCTTAGCATACTCTCATAATTGGGGTACAGCAAAGCTCAGCTGCAGGGAGTTGGACTTTTCGAGTAAATTAGAGAATTGGACATCAAGAAATTTTTCTAGTGATTTCCCTACAGAGAGAAGCACAGTAATTGTGTTGTAGTTAATGGGATAGTCAGGAACAAGATTCTCCTTTTGCAAGAGTGGTGTACCCAGCCCAATTTTCAACTCGGCTGGCGCGACACCTGAGGTTTGGCTGTCATGAACAACATGCTAACACTCCTACCAAGCAGTGTGCCAGTGTGTGCAAAACAGTCACTGGATCAGGGCAAAGAGGAAAGCCAGATCTAACCCTGTCAAGTAACTCTAGTAGAGGTAGCTGAGTTGCATCTCAGTCTTTGAGAGCTAGATGGCCTTTTCCAGGTTGGAGTATGACTTTCCCCAACAGAATTCCACCTGATTGGTGTGGACCTTGATCTCTCCTAAAGCTTCATAGAACCAATGATTTTTTAGTGTAGGGACTCTGTTGGAGCCTTTTATAAGGTGCTACATTCTCTACGGTCTCATTCATGCAGGCAGGAAGCGTGTCAAGCATAGAATTGGGATCAGGACGCTCCTCCAGTGCAGACTGTTGTACATTCAGTCTTTCCAGAGCTGTGTCTAGCTTTATTAAGTCTAGTCGAGTAAGGGTGGAATACGTACCTTATGTTGTTAAATTTCTCACCTTGACATGGGTGTAATGCAGGCCCCTTCAGCCCCATTGGCGCAGGGGGGCACCCAACCCTCCAGGGGGCCTCCAACCCTTCAAGGGAGGCCAATTCAACCCAAGATCAATGGATATCTGTGAGATATGGGAGATTCAGGAGTTCCTCATCACGTTCTAAAGGGGACCCCATCATTTTGTGAAATGAATTAGATGGTGGTCTGACCAGGCTGGAGGGTAATTTCTCATGATTTGGGTACCTCTAGCAGAGGTTCAAATTGAGTCAAATGTATGACCTCCGAGATGTGTGGCCTGGTCACTAATTGGCTCAGTATAAAGGAGTCAAGGGATTGTTCAAAATCAATTGCAGTATTGTTTAAGCGATCGTCAATGTGAAGCTTGAAATCCCTAACCACCACTAATGTGCTAGATTTCAAACATCTTTCTCCAGACATATTGATGAGTCACTATAGCCTAATAACTAGCAAAGGCAGCTGATAAACTAGCAGAAGGGTAATGGGTTACGTGGACGAGGATTGACATGGCAAGTGTTTCACAATATGGGATAGGTTAGTCCATCTGCAGGATGCCCTTTCATTGCACCCCCATCTTGTTTTCTTGTTCTGTTGTGGGTTAAAAGTTTAAAATGTTAGGAATTAGAGAGGACAGGGTATGAAGGCTCCTGCAGCCAAGTGTCTTTAAGCAGTAAGATATCCATTTGTGAAAGAACAGTAAATCACTGACGGTCTACTTTGAAAAGTCCCAAGACTGGCCTCTACTGGTGGATGCAAAATGTTGTTTTGTCTCTAACAGGGTTGTAAGGTCTTGTCTCCAAACTTCTTTATTCGGAGCAGTAGGAAGATTAGCTTAAAGGTAAAGCCCTCCTACCCCACTGAGGCCTGGCTTGAGTATACAATACTCCATGATTTTACCCATCAGAAGAGTTTAATTTTACACATCAGTTGTGTGTCACAATATCAACCACAAGCAAATTGTGACACAAAAATATTGTGTCACAAAAATATAAACAAATAAAGGAGCTGATCCAAAGGCTTCTTTTAGACGCCGTTGGCATAGATTGAATCTGGAGGATTAACATGCCCTATTGTCACTTAGTCCTCCTATTCTGTCTAGTGAGCCCGATTTGGCGTACAAAACACTTTGCGACTGGATTCTCCATGCTCTAGACTCCCTCATTCCAGCTAAATGGTCTAAGGGCCGTTGCTCTAATTCTAACCCGTGGTTCAACGATTCTCTGGCCGCCATACGCAAATCTTGTAAAAAACTGGAACGGGCCTGGAGAAGGGATTATGACCTTGTGGCCAAGAAATGCTACCAGGATGCGATCAAGAGCTATCACAAAGCCATACACTCTGCACGGGCGGCCTACTTCACCAATGAAATTAAATCCAGCAATAATCCAGCCAAGTGTATTTTTAAAATACTTAACGATCTTAAAATTAGGAAAGACTCCTCTACTTCTGTGATTACGTCTGGGCAGCAGTGTGAGGACCTGGCGACGTTTTTTGTTAAGAAGGTCGAAGCCATTTATAGGTCTTTTTCTGTGGACACTACTGGTCTTGCTGTTTCGCACGGTCCTCCTCCCATTCATACTCTGGCAGCCATCCCTCCCATCTCACAGGATGAGTTTCTCCTATTAAGTAGGAAAGTTAAATCTGGCTCTCCCACAGATCCCCTGAAGCCGGCCCAGTTTAGGGATTCTCTACCTGTGCTTCTTGCACCATTGTGCCAGGTAATTAACACCTCCCTTACCACAGCAGTTGTCCCTAGGCTGTGGAAGCAGGCGAGGGTAGTCCCTCTACTCAAGAAACCCTCACTGGATCCAGCAAAATTGGAAAATGTCCGCCCTATATCATTATTGCCATGGGTAGCTAAAATTGCTGAGGCACACACCAATAACACCCTCACGTGCTTTCTGAATAACAACGGCTTCTTGGATCTGTCCCAGAATGGCTTCCGCCCTGGTCACAGCAGGGAGACTGCTCTCCTAGCTGTGACCGAACATCTGCGGACCATTCTGGATGCTGGGCACACCTCGGCACTGATACTGCTTGATCTAAGTGCCGCGTTTGACACGGTCTCCCACCGGATCCTTTTACATCGTCTGGAGGAGGCCGGTGTTGTTGGCCTAGCCTTGGAATGGTTTAGATCTTTCCTGTCGGACAGAACATTCCAAGTAACTGCCCCTCCCTTTCTCTCCCACGCCCAGTCCATCGGGCAGGGTGTTCCTCAGGACTCGGCCCTGAGCCCCGTACTATTTAATCTGTACGTTCAACCCCTAGCTGCGGTGGCCAGGGACAATGGTCTTACCATGGTCTCGTATGCCGATGATACGCAGTTGGTGGTGGCCCTCTCCGACGACCCTACGCAGGGCGCCTCCAAATTTCGGAGCGGCCTGGCAGCAGTCGCGGAGTGGATGACCACCAACTGCCTTCAGCTTAACACCAATAAGGCCGAGGTGTTGTTGGTGGGGAGAGATAAGGGGCTATGGAGTGAGCAATGGTGGCCCAAGACTTTGGGTAGCGCTCCCACCCCCAAGTTGGTAGTAAAAAATCTTGGGGTATGGTTGTATTCCACTCTTAGGTTTCAGGAGCACACTAAGAAAGTAGCAGGCACTTGCTTTGGCTTACTCCGGGGATTAAGGCCCTTGTTGGGGTTTTTCGATCCATCTACCCGCCAGATGATAGTCCAGGCGGCTATTTTGTCTAGACTGGACTATGCAAATTCGCTCCTTTTAGGGGCAAATAAGGCAGAGGTGATTCGTCTGCAGCGAGTTCAGAATGCGGCAGCCCGAGTCCTGCTGAGGCTTCCCAGAAGCTGCTCTGCGACAGGGGCTATTCGACGTTTACATTGGTTGCCTATGACCAAAAGGATCGAATTTAAAACCCTGTGTCTGACTTTTAAAATTTTAAAACTTTCATCCCCTGAGATTCTGTCCAATTTGTTGGTACCGTACGTACCTACACGCCAGTTACGCTCTGCAGGGCAATATCTGGTTACGGTCCCTCGAGTGAAGCATCTCAGAGCTGGGGGACGGTCCTTTTGCTGTTTAGCGGCTAAATTGTGGAACTCCCTGCCTTTTCAGATTCGCTGTCTGGATAGCCTGCTGACATTTCGAAAGGCTACCAAAACCTACCTTTTTCCTGTGGCTTAGTCCCAAGTTTCTTTATTTACACTGCTACCAGCGCCGGGACGCCTCTTTGCTGAGGCAGCTGGGCGCTATATAAAATGAGTTAACATAACATAACAGCTAAAGGGAGGAAAGGAGGAAAAAATGGGTACACTCTGCTCAACGAGACACAACAACAAAATCCCACTCTCCTAACACCCAATAGAAATCTTCGATGTACACTGGGTCCCTTGTTTATTATGACAAATTCGGGACCGCTCCCCAAACAGGGAGGATCCTTAAAAAATGGGGCATGACTACATTCCAAAAATTAGAAACACATTTGACAGTAGGTGGTGACAGTCAGAATAATGTAACGAAATGTAATAGAAAAAGTGGAAAACTTTTATAAAAATATAAAGGCAGCGCCTTACATAGATAACTACCACGAGCCTGTCGAAGAGTACTGACTGCCTACTATCTCATCATCGGCACTTTCCAACAGATGCAAGAAAAAAGAAAGAAGGGCAAGCCTTCAAAAACCACTTGCAGGGGGAGACCTAGGATGTATATTCAAAAGAACCACTAATGCATTAGTGCATGCCTCCAGAAAGGCCCTCAAGTGAACTGAGAGTACTATTGTCACTCTCTGGGTCACAAATGACCAACAATACTGTTAAAAATACTTAGACATGCCATTGTTACTTTGCGGTCTGAGCATGTCTAGGGGTCAGATGTACAACCATTACATTTTGTGACTCGCAAATTGCGATTATTAGAAACTCGCAATTTGCAAGTCGCAAAATGAAATGTACTAATGTATGTTATGTTATGTTATGTTATGTTATAACGGCTTGTAAAGCGCACGGCTGCCCCAGCAAAGGGGTGTCCCGGCGCTGAAGGCAGAAAACTGCACAGCTTGTAGCAAAAAGACAGCTTACAACGGAGGGAAGAGGAATGTTTTAACAGCTTTACGGAAAAGCAGATAGGTCTTTTACTGCGGATGGAAGTGGGGAGCACATTCCAGAGTTTCGAGGCCAGCACACGGAAGGAGCGCCCTCCAGCACGGACCCTCCTCAGCCTAGGGACAGCCACAAGATTCTGTCCCATAGATCAAAGTTGGCGGGAGGGGATGTAAAAAGTATGCAGATTGGCCAGAATACATGGAGATGAAAAATTCAGGATTTTGAAAGTAATGCGGAAGGCCTTGAACTCTAAACGTTTGGCCACAGGCAGCCAATGGAGGTGACGAATGGCATTAGAAGTAGTACACCTCCTAGGCAGGCCAAGGAGAGCTCGAGCCGGCGCATTCTGGACCCTTTGTAGTCTGACAATTTCGGACTGGTTGGCCCCCAAATAAAGGGAACTGGCATAGTCCAGTTTTGACAGGATCAAAGCCTGGACGATAACCTGCCTGAATAGGGGATCGAAGAAACCCAACAGTGGTTTGAGCCCCTGCAATAGCCCAAAACAAGTCCCTGCCACCTTCTTGGTTTGGGTTCGAAAGCTAAGGGCGGTATCAATCCAAACCCCCAGGTTTTTTACCACCTGTTTAGGGGCAGGTGCCGGCCCCAGCGTGGCAGGCCACCAGTGCTCACTCCACAGCTCCGAGTCTCTCCCCACCAGCAGTACCTCAGACTTGCTGGCGTTGAGCTGGAGACAGTTGGCAGTCATCCACTCCGCGACGGCCTCAAGATCGCTCCGGAACTTACAAGCGTCCCGAGTGATGTCGTCGGAGAGTGTGACTACCAACTGAGTATCGCCTGCATACGATACTACCGTGAGCCCTCTGTTCTTAGCAACCGTCGCCAGTGGTTGAACATACAGGTTAAAGAGAGTAGGGCTCAAAGCTGAGCCCTGCGGCACCCCCTGCTTGGTGGCATAAACTCTGGAGACAAAGGGAGGGGTGGATACCTGGAAGGACCTCTTGGAAAGAAAGGAGGCAAACCAATCCAGGGCGGAGCCCACTATGCCCACCTCCTCCAGACGCCTCAGCAGGATCTGGTGGGAGACCGTGTCGAACGCGGCACTGAGATCGAGCAGGATCAGTGCCGAGGTACGACCCTCATCCAGGGCCCATCTCAGATGTTCGGTAACAGCAAGAAGAGCAGATTCCATGCTGTGACCAGGACGAAAACCATTCTGAGAGGGGTCTAGTATGTTATTTTCCTCCAGATACCCCGTCAAGATGGTATTGACGTAGACCTCAGAGATCTTAGAAACCCAGGGCAGGAGGGAGATGGGGCGTAAACTCTCGGGTTTGGCAACGTCCAGGTTAGATTTTTTTAACAGGGGACCACCCTAGCATGTTTCCAGGTGCTCGGAACAACAGCCGTAGAGAGAGATAAGTTAATCACATGAGTCAACGGAGGAGTGAGCACAGGTAAAATTTTCATCGAATAAGCCGGCTTAAGAGGATCAGTCGGGGAACCAGACTTGACTTTACTGCATAGCACGGACAGCTTCTCTTGGGAGATGGCAGGGAAAGTGGTTAGAGTGCGTGAAGTAGGAGGACGAGCCACGGAGTCAGAGCCTGACGCAACCTGAGGGAAGGATTTATAGATCTTCTCCACCTTCTCAACAAAGAAGGAGGCTAGAGCGTCGCATTGCTCATCTGATGATATCAGAGTAGCAGTCAGGGCTGTCGATGATTTCAGCTCTTTCAGTATCGAAAAGATACTTTTAGATGGATTCGCACTGCTCTTAATCTCCTCCGCTTAGTAGGTAGTCCGTTCCACCTGGATAGACCTATGATATTGCTTGATCGCTGTTTGAGAGGGCCTCTTCAGGTTAGGGTCATAGTTCCTTCTCCATGCTCTCTCCAGCCTTTTACACTCTTTGTGCATGGAAGTGAGCTTGTCATTGTACCAGGGACTAGATTTGGTACTGCGGCTTTTAGACCATTTTGCTGGGATAAGAGAGTCGAGGGCGCCAAAAATCCAGTCCGACAACGATTTATCGGCAGAATCTGGATCAGCTGGAAAACTGGGCACAGATGAGGAAAGGAGGTCTTGGAATTGCGCAATATTAAGTTTATGCCAGGGGCGCCTAAGTGTGCGCTTCTGAGACACCCTGCTCGTGGACACAACCCCAGAGAATGTCATCGTTATGAGATAGTGATCCGACCAGCACATCGGGGAGGGAGAGTGAACAGTCAGGAGGGCAAGATTAGTAAAGACTGGGTCCAATAGATGACCAGCGGAGTGTGTAGGACCTTGCACCAGTTGGAATAGCTGACATGCCGCAAGATCAGCCAGAAAGTTACCCATGTCAGCATCCTGAGGATTGTCCAGATGCAAATTCATATCCCCAAAGATACTGAAATTTGCCGCTCTCATGGCTAAAGGTCCTACAGCATCGATAAGGGCAGTTCTGAACTCTTTGGAAGACCCAGGCGGGCGGTAGATCAGTAGGCCCGACAAGGTGTAGTTGGCGTTAAATGAGATCCTAAAGTGCGCAGCTTCGCACCCAGCAGGGGACTCCCTCACAAAGTTGCACGGGTAGGAAGATTTAAAAATAACTGCAATGCCACCCCCTCTAGACCCTCTATTGAGTGTCTTGATACTAAAACCTGGGGGGAGCGCCAAACCCGGTCCAGCCACATTATCAGCAGACAGCCACGTCTCGGTTAAGAAGAGGGCATCCGGGGCTTCATCCTGTATCAGGTCGTAAACATCTGCATGGTGTTTAACTAGGGAACAACAGTTAAGACTGAGAAGTTTTATTTTGGGGCTAGTGCTAAGGACGGGACCGTGGGGGACAGGGGACGCCCAGGAGTTGAAACCACAGTGTAGACAGAAAAAAGGCCCCTCCGGAGTGGTACATGGAGGATGTCTGCAGGGGCGTAGAACCCTCCGAATGGCGAAGAGATCCACTACAGAGTAGGTGACCATACCTCTGATGGAACTATCAGCGTGTCTGGCATCTGGCGACGGCCAGGCGCGGACGGGCGCAGACGGGCTTGCGCGCTCACCAGGGCATTGGTTTAAATGGTGACACAACCCGGAAATGCCTCAAGTGCGCGCCCGACCAGCTGACCCTGAAAACACACCCTCTGCTCAATCGGCACACAGCCGTGGTGGAACGGGGCGGAGACCAGGGGAGAGTGGGATATCCCCCGGCTGCAGTAAGGGTGAAAATGTGAAGCCCCGAAAATGAAGGGTCGCCCCAGACAGACCCCCAAACCCCACGTCAGTGCAACAAGGAGGCAGAGTATACGGCAACACAAATAGCAGTTTAAAACAAGTGAAACAAGACACATTAGCAATTCCCAATGGGGTCACAAATGACCTGCCTCATCAATATTCATGAGGCAGGTCGCAATCTGCGACCCATTGGGGATGGACAATAGCAGAGGGATGGTGGCCTACTGGGGACAGAAGACCACCATGTCTGTGTTTGCTTTAAAATAAAGCAACTTTTTTTTCCTTAAAGGAAAATGAGATGCATTTCAAAAAGAAAAATTAAACGTTTCTGTTTCATTTTTTAAGAGTAGGCAGTGGTCCGTGGGACCGCTGCCTACTCTTTTAAAAAACATTTTTGCTGACAGTCACAAAGGGGAAGGGGTTCCCTGGGGACCCTTCCTGTTTGTGAGTGGCTTACCACCTACTTGAAGTAGGCAGTTGTTAGAAATGGGGGTCTCTTGTTGGCAGAGGTAGGTACCTTTGTCCAAATAGGGACCCTTGCTTCTAGTCAGGGTAAGGGGGATACAAACTTCAGATAACCCCTGCTCACCCCCTTGGTAGGAGTAGACAGGCTTATCCCAAAGGCAATGTGTAAAGTATTTGTACCAACACTCACAGTAACACAGTGAAAACATCACAAAAGGACACCACACCAGTTTAGAAAAATAAAATATCTTTATCTAAACTAAACAAGACAAAACCGACAAAAATCCAACATACACACTTAAAAATATGACTTTCAAAAGGTTTCAAGAACTTGTACCATAGAAAACTATTCTTGTGATCTGCTTGGTGGGGACAGAGGCTCAGTGGCACAGCTCAACTCGTGTTTGAGTCGGGCGGGGGCAGCCATTTTGGGAGGACAAGGGGTAGCGGACTAGGCTTTCCCTGACTCCAGCTACTAATTGAGACGCTGGCGCGGGAGCGCACTGTTACTCTCCTGAGGCTTGAGCCGGGAGATTGCTTGATAATTGTGAGCTGCACTGTTCTTTTGCTCTTTGCACGGCGATATCTGGCGGTTAGAGAAATATTATCTCTGTTTACATGCCTTTTTAACTGTTCAATGTTCGATTCTTTTAGTTGATTGCACAGCGTATTTTGCACAACTTGTAAGCAGCGCTTACTTTTAAAAATCTAGACTTGTTAAACTTCGTTTTTACCTGTCATTCTTGTGATCTGCTTGGTGGGGACAGAGGCTCAGTGGCACAGCTCAACTCGTGTTTGAGTCGGGCGGGGGCAGCCATTTTGGGAGGACAAGGGGTAGCGGACTAGGCTTTCCCTTACTCCAGCTACTAATTGAGACGCTGGCGCGGGAGCGTAGCGGACGCGCGCAGTGGGCGCGCCGCTGGCGCGCCTAAGGAACGCCTAAGGCAAGCCCGTCTGCGCCCGTCCGCGTTCGGGTCGCGCTCAGCGCCAGAACCCCTGGCAGTTTGACGCCAGGTAAGCCCCCCATCCATACATACTCCAAAAATGCTCTGTTGGAATTAAATAGGGTGGAGACTAAGGATTGTATATGTATTTCCTTTGATTCAAGGCCATTAACTCTCCCAGGGTCTTGTCCTACATGTAATATAACCCTACCAGAGTTCAGATTTCAGCCCATTAGGCTCTGCAAGGATAAAAGGTCATCTGCAGCCGGATGTGGCACTCAAGTCTTTAAATGTATTCTGGTGAACGCAAGGTCCCTGGTCAAACACAGTACGGAGTGCGCAAGGCTCATAGAGGAAAATGAAATAAAAATAGCCTTTATTACAGAAGCCTGGACAGACGAGGCCTCCGGCCCAGATCTAGTGAAAGCTACCCCACCTGGGTTTCTCTGTCATGCATTAAATAGGCCTGTTAGGAAAGGAGGGGGTTTGGCATTAATTTACCACAGCTCTATCAAAGCTGTATTTCAGTCTGTTTCAACCACAGCCTGTGAGGCTTTGTCTTTTAACTTCACCTTATCTGATCATCATACCTTTAAAGGTATTTTATTGTACAGACCACCTGGAGCAAAAAATCTGTTTTCCGCCCATTTTAGTAAACTATTAGAAGAGGGTTTGTGCTGCAACACCTACACTATTTTGGGAGATTTTAACTTCTACTTAGAAATGTCTACTGACCCTGACACAGCAAGACTAATGGATATGATGGATAGTGCCGATTTAAAGCAACATGTTAGGGGACCGACTCATGTAGCTGGACATACCTTGGATGGGGTTTTTTCTAACCATCCCGATATGTCATTTACAGGCATATTACCACTTGTGTGGTCTGACCATGCTGCGGTTCAATTTGTACTAACTATTGCGGTCCAGCACGCGAAGAGTGGCTATCTCAAAGGACAGATAGAGACTAGAGCCTGGAATAGAGTTGATGGTACTGCTTTACAGGCTCTTCTTTCTACCACGGCAGGCCAGTTACCACAAGGGGCAGAGGAGGCGACTACCACCTATACTAATTGGCTTGCGCAAGCATGTGATAAATTAGCGCCACCAAAAAATGTTTTCCCTAAAAGAGCACATCCTTCCGCTCCCTGGTTCACAGAGGAGGTGAGAAATCTAAAACGCAGCTGTAAACGTTTGGAACGTAATTGGAGGAAAGGCTATAAGGAAGCAGAGAAGAAATTGTATAAATCTAGCCTTCAGGAGTATAAACAAGTTATTTTCGTTGCAAAACAACAATTTTTTTCAGGCCAAATTGACTTGGCAAAGAACTCTGCTAAAGAGTTATTTAGGACTGTCTCTAGCCTGGCCTCCCCGAGCCCAGTTACAGTTCAGTCTAGTCAGGAACTGTGTGAGGAGATTGCCAAATTTTTCCTTAATAAAGTGGAGAGCATATTTTCCGCTTTTAGCGGACCTAACAATGCTGGGATGAACATGGCAAAGGAGGTATCTAAGTCCATAAGGATTGGCCCTCGGGCCCTGGACAAATTTGCACCATTGACTGTAAATGATACTCTCGAGCTTGTAATGGGAGCCAAATCTGGCTCGCCTTTTGATCCATGCCCTGTGAGGGTGGTAAAATTGGCCCCCGGTCCGATTGCTCTCTCTCTCACATCCATTTTTAATGGGATGTTTGAAACAGGACAGTTTCCCAAGCTTTGGAAGGTGGCTTCAATACTGCCTCTGCTGAAAAAGCCAAGCCTGGACACTAAGGATCCCAACAACTTCCGTCCGATTTCTCGGCTTCCTCTCCCCGCAAAAATGGTTGAAAAGATCATGAATCGTCAACTCAGTGCCTTTCTGGCGGAAGTTCAAGCATTGGATCCCTCTCAATATGGTTTTAGAGAGGGACATAGCACTGAGTCTGCGCTCATTAAGGCCACCGAGGAGATCAGGGAAGCCGTGGATCGAGGAGGCAGGGCAGCCTTGATTTTATTGGATTTGTCCGCGGCCTTTGATACGGTCCATCATGAGATTCTGATGGACCGACTCAGGGCTTGTGGGGTCCAGGGGAAAGCGTGGGATCTTCTTAAATCCTTTTTATCAGACAGGGGACAGATTGTATCCCTAGGTAAATTTCAGTCCAAGCCCTTTGCACTGCCTTGTGGTGTACCGCAGGGATCATCATTGAGCCCCACACTCTTTAATGTGTATGTCTCATCATTGGCCCCCGTCATCAGTGCATATGGGTTTGGTCTCACTTCCTACGCTGATGACACACAAATTGTGGTGTCTCTATTACCTGGCCAAGAACTGGGATTAGATAAACGGTTTCAGGACTGTATGGAATCTGTAGGGAGATGGATGGCAGATAATTGCCTGAAATTGAATTCAGGAAAAGCGGAGGTAATGCTGTTTGGGAACGACCTTAATTTTTGGACGTCTAATTGGTGGCCTGCATCCATGGGGTCTCTCCCTACACCCTCAAAAAAGGTGAAAAATTTGGGTATAATCCTGGATGAGAAACTCTCCTTTGGGGCCCAAGTAAATGCAGTAACCTCAACAACAGTGCATGTTCTTAGAACTGTCAAGAAGGTATTGAGGTTTTTACCTTCGGAGACCCGGCAAACGGTAGTCACAGCATTGGTTATGTCAAGACTAGACTACTGTAATAGCCTATACTTAAACATACAACAAAGACTTCTGTATAGGCTTCAGCTGCTACAAAATGCCGCGGCCAGATTACTTACGGGCACTTCCAAGTTTTCTCCTATCTCCAAGGAGATTAAAAAACTACACTGGCTCCCGGTGAGGAACCGGGTGCATTTTAAATCTCTGTGTATGGTCTTTAAAGCACTTCAAGGCTCAGGACCAGATCATTTGAGGCGCCAGTTCCAATGGTACATACCAGCAAGAACTCTTAGATCTTTAGGAGCTAAGTTGGTTGTAGTCCCATCAACAAAAAAGCTCAATGGGGAGGCAGAAGTTTCTCTTTGTGCGCAGCAAAGGCCTGGAATGACTTGCCATTCTATTTGAGAAATGCCACCAATCTTCTAGCATTAAGGAAGGAGTTAAAGACCTGGCTTTTTGATAAATAATCCTCCTTTTCAGCTCAGCTCTAAGGAGTAGTAACTAGCGCCAGGACACCTCCGGGTAATCGTGCGCTCTAAAAGTTCCCATAACATACATAACATGCATGACTTTTACACAAAGTACCTGTAGTTGCGTCAAAATTCACAAGGCCAAACAGCCGCAGAGTAAAGAAGCATCGAAAACAAAGAGATGCGTCAGTTCCTGAGACCTTGGGGAGGCGATGCGACAGTTCTGCTGCACGCAGGAGAAGTGATGCGTCTAATCCGGTCTGTAGGGGGAAGTTGTGCGTCGATTCTTCGTGACGGTTCCAGTCCGAGGGTGATGCATCGGAAAAACTTGCCGCACAGGTGCGATGCGTGGAAATCCAGGATGCGTCGGTAAAACAGCCGCAATAAGAGCGATACGTCGTTTTTGTAGTTCTTCAAGTTCCTTCTCTCTTCCAGCTTCCAAACAGCAGCAACAACCTCCAGAGGTCCAATACTGGCACAGGCACCGCCTGGCAGGTCAGGACTCACAGCAGTAGAGTTCAGGGGAGCTGGAGGTGAAGTCTTTGTGTCCCTGAGACTTTAGAACAGGAGGCCAGCACACACAGGCCTTTGGAGACCTCCTTCAAGCAGGGGACACAGCACACAGCAAAGTCCTTCTCCTTTCCTTGGCAGAAACAGCAACTGCAGGCCAACCCCACACAGCACACAGCAAAGGGGCAGTACTTCTCCTCAGTCTCTCCAGCTCTTCTCCTTGGCAAAGGGTCCTCTTGAATTCCAGGGATCATCTAAAAGTCTGGGTTCTGGGCCCCACTTTTTATACAGTAAATCTCTTTGTTCTCTCCTGGCCCAAGGCTCTGAGCGCAGTCCAAACCTGTTCTGGGGGGCACTTTGCAAGTGCACAACAACTCCATTGTCAGTTTGAGCCCTGGCTCCAGACACACCACAGGGGTTTGGAGCTATTATTGTGGAAGGTAGACACAGCCCTATTCAGGTGCAGGTGCTACTCCTCCCACCACTCCAAATGCAGTCAGGCCTTTTCAGCCTAGCGCTGACTCATCCAGACTCTCTGGAGCCACTGCACCTCACCAGCCCCTGTCACACCAAAGCCAGACAGTCAATACACATCCTGGCAGAGGCACACTGGATGGCTAAGCAAGAAAATACCTACTTTCTAAAATGGTATTTTCAAACACAGAATGTAAAAATCACTCTCACTAAAAGATGCATCTTAACATTCTGAGTTCAGGCATATCAAACTTTATTTTCCTATCTTGTTCCCAGGGGTAGTTATGTTTATAGAATGTCATAAGCAAACTCCCCTTTCTAGCCTATGGGAACAGATAGCCTTGCAATAGTGAAAAACGAATTTGGCAGTATTTCACTATCAGGACATGCCACACACACCAGGGCATGTCCTACCTTTCACATACACTGCACCCTGCCCACAGGGGTACCTTGGGCCTACCTTAGGGGTGACTGATATGTAAGAAAAGGGAAGGTTCAGGGCCTGGGAAGTGGGTGCACTTGCCAGGTCGACATGGCAGTTAACAGACCGCGTGCAGGCACTGCAGTGGCAGGCCTGAGACACCTTTTCAGGGCTACTCATGTGGGTGGCACAATCAGTGCTGCAGGCCCACTAGTAGCATTTGATTTACTAGCCCTGGCACACTTAGTGCACTTTACTAGGGACCTACTAGTAAATCAAATATGTCAATCAGGGAGACCCAATCATAATAACAATCATAATAACAATTTACACAGGGAGCACTTGCCCTTTGACACTGATCAGCAGTGGCAAAGTGCCCAAAGCATCTAAGCCAGCAAAACAATCGTACATGCCTTTGCGACTAGATATTAGAAAGGGACGCCCTTGGCATGCCCCTTCCTAATAGCAACTCGCAAACCCTATTTTGCAAGTCGGTAATATGTGCTTGACTCACAAAATTGGGTTGGTACATGCCAGAAGCGGTATTAGCAGGCGCAAACGTTCTGATTCTCCATTTGCGACCGCTAAAAACTGTCATACGTCTGGCCTTAAGCGTTTTTAGTCATGCATCGAAGGCCTATCTAATAAAAAAATTGTTTGGGTACTTGGGACACATTTTTAACAATATTGTTGATCATTTGCGACCCAGAAGTTGACGATAGGTAGATAGATAGATAGATAGATAGATAGATATATAGATAGATAGAAAGATAGATAGATAGATAGATAGATAGATAGATAGATAGATAGATAGATACTGATGAAGCAGTTCCAGTCGCCATTCCTTATTTTTGTTTAGTCTTATTCACTTGCAACAATTGTGAGGCTGCCATATAGCGACTGCAATGTTTCCCTCATCACTCCTAGCTTTTCAGAAGCTCTATAGATCTGTCCATCTTTGCCCTTTCTCGTGACGGTTCAGGCAAGAAAGTTCAGTGGTTTAATGTGACTGTTGCAGAAATCGATGTGATCTATGTGTCACAAGTTCCGAATACATCAATTGGTTCAGAGATGTATGTACAGCCTGGAGGACACATGTTTGAAGGCCAGTAGGATAGATCAGCAGATGAAAGCACCAGCTGCAGAGATCAGTGTGTAATTTGATGGTGAGAGATGTTAATCTAACACTCTAGCTCGGTGGACACAAACCAGCATTGGGCCTATTCACAAAGGCGTTTTGGAGTAGGTAAAGGAGTACATGCATTTGCGAACAGACCCCAAAACAGCCAAAATGTGACTTGCAGGGGCAGTATCACAAAGGCATGTAAGAGTACATAAGAGAGTACTCCTATAGTAATGACTCCCATAAGCATAAGAGTACTCCTATAGTAATGACTCCCATAAGCATAAGTTTTTTTGTGAACTGCCTTCATTCTGCAGAAATCTGCATGTAAATTGCAAAGAATTTGGAGGGAGGTGACTGAATCTTTCCTTTTTTGTGGTTGATAAATAGGTACCAGTCAGCAATTGCAGCGCTATAGTATTGGAACACTCAGAGGTAGTGCATTTAGCAGTTTATGCGCTATGAAAAGCTCAATAATACTGTTCTGACGCAGAATGGAGAACCCTACATCCCTGACAAAATACTACTGACCTGCTTAAAACTTTGTAAGGATCTTAATTGCTTCAGTTTACTTTTTCACAGGCTTGCTACTTTCTTTCAGGTCTGGAAATATGAACCTTTTGATTGTCTTTTAGCATTAGACACTCACTTGAGCGTATTTGGTGCCCAGATGCCTCTCTATTAAAGTTAGACATTCACACATGGTTGTTGCTCTAGAGTCATGAATATTTTTTTACATTATAATGCAGCAGAAGCACCACCATAATATAAATATTTCAATCACATTTCAGAAAAATATGAATCTTACCATGCATTGCATTACTAAATGCCATCTTTATAGCTGAAAAAGTTTGTTTCAGAATACAAAGACAACTGTCGTGACTGCTCAATCCAGACCAGCAATACAGTCTTCACTACAATTTACACACTAAACAGTATTTTTATCATTAAATTAACTGATATTCACAAGCAGCAGGACATGAAGGCTGGTCTAGGCATTCCGACCGCTGCATCAGCGACCCCTCGCCCCCAAGCACAGCCCCACTGCCGAGAACTGCCGGACTTCGGTAAGGCATACTCTGTCGCCCTCGGATCAACCACCTCACGAACGACACCAGGAAGAGTAACGCGGTTTCCCTGACCTGATTGCAGACAGAAGTAAATCCAACACGTCAGTCTCTCCTGTTCTCCAAAGTCGGTCTTGCATATCCCCATTTAGATAAATGTTTTTTTCTTAAAAATCTGCCATGGATTCGGCCCTCCAGGACCGACATTGGAGAACCCTGGTCAAGAAGAACAAAGCAGGTATGCGAATGAGACAGAAAAAACAGGAGGTGGCAGTGGATGGAGGGATTGTTTATTTGATTCGATTGCTTGTGGTTGGTGTCTGATAGAGGCAGAAAATCCTCATTCACTCTGGTTTCAAGGAAGGAGGGACGTGGAAGTAATGTATGTATGTATGTATCTATGAACTTAATTATTGATTTTAGAAACACGTTAACAACCCTTCCATTAAGCACAAAAGAAGTTCTTGGGAAGGGGCACCCTCAAAAAGTCATGTTGGTCATATATAAAACTGATGACATGTAGGGTGGCAAGGAACAGCTAGAGAGTGGCCAAGTCCACCTCAATGGACTCATTTATATTTCCTGGTAAGTATTACTCAATACCTTATTATTTTCTTTCTTTTCTTACTTTTTTCAAGATTTGGATCTCAAACGAGGTCCACAGACTATTTCAGCAATTTTTCATTACAGAGGGGAAAAAAACATTTTGCAAATAAAATATTTTAACTAAAAACATGTTATTTCATAGCAGATCATAACTAACAATTACCATCCCTACAATAAAACCTTAAAAACTGGTGGTTCCAAGAAGTGCTGTGCTTAATGGGCAGAACAGTACAGGGCTTGATGGACTGCAGAAATTTCATAAACACAATTTTAGAAAAGGGAATTTTGCCTAAAGGAATTATCCATCAATAGCCCGTTACTCCTGCGCTTTGCAATTCAGTGATTACACCCCCTGATACCAGAGTATTAAACTCGAGACCTATACGAACCCTACAGTAAAAGTTTTGGTACATTGTAAGATAAATTTAAGAAACATTTAAAAAGATTGTGCATTCCATATAAAAACATTTCATTTGTTGCCGCAGTAATCAGAGCCAGAGTTTCCACTACCGAAAGTACATTATGCTTTAAAAATAAAGGTCTCCAATAAATATAACGCTGTTGGTGCAAAGCTGTGCAAACACCGAGGGGCATATTTACAAGCCCCATGCGCCACTTTTGCGCCGCCGTTGCGTCACGCATGTGACGCAGCGGCGACGCAAACCATGCGCCGCGTTGCGCTATATTTACAACGTGACGCATCTAGGGAGATGCGTCACGTAGTAAACCACTGCGCCACATGAAACCTGCTTCAGGTTTCATGTGGGCGTACCGCGCAGGGGGCGTTCCGGCGCAGGAACGCCTCGGAAAAGTGACGTAGTGAAATCTACAAGATTTCACGCAGTCACTTTTCCGGCGCTGGTGCGTCAAATCCTTACGCCTGCTTCAAGCAGGCGTAAGGATTGACGCACCATGTTAGGGATAGGGAAGGTTGGAACAGTGCTGGAGTTGCGTTGCGCTTGCGACACAACTTCAGCACTGCGCCAACCTTCCGTCCGGCAGATGCGTCACGCATCTGCTTATCCTTGCGCCACGATGCGCCGCATTGCAAATGCGGCGCATCGGACGTGGTGCAAGGGTAAACTTGCGTGACGCATTTTCACTGGCGCATCCCTGCTGATATGCAGGGATGCGCCAGGGAACGTAAATATGCCCCCGAAGTGCGTGGTCCATAACCTGATTGCCCTTGTGGCGAAGATCACACACTCTCTCCTTTACCTGTGGCTTTCGCCACGCCGCAGTTATACAATTCAAGGGTAGAATGTTCAGTCGTACTAACATCATGAAACGCCGGGCTCCGTGATCAATATTCCACGATAAATATTTTTGAGGAGTCCTCACCATTCATGAAGAGAATTCCATTCTATTAATTCATAATCCCAGAATCCCTGGCGAAATGCAACCTCCCAGACTCTTGTTTTAAAAAACGTTTTAACTGACTAGCTGACCAAGTGAAATCAGTTTCCTGCCTTATATTAAATTAATTTAAAGCAAAAATAAAATTCTTATAAAACGCCAACTTTTTACACTGCCCTTCAAAACTTTCAGCATACAATAAGTACTTTGCACAAGCGCACTAACTATCCCACATTTTAACCATATTGCTTAAACTGTCTCTAATGTATTTAAGTTATAGATTTTCCTTAAGACCTGACCTTTATTTAAAAAGTACCATTTCATAACGTCAGTAGTTTCCACCGCATACAGTAAGGTTGTAGGTACTTTAGCTCTATATACAGATAAAAGGTAGAAAAAGTGTCTGTGCCCTTCAGCATTGTAAAAAGCTCATAGCCTACTAGCATGAGCCATCACCATACTAGAGTTATGAGATACATGCTTCTTATCAAGCAACCTACTAGTGAAAGTCTGCCTTAAATAAACTTCACAACTTCCAATTTTTCATTCTCAATATACCAATAATTCTTATATGGGTTCCCAGGCCTACTTTCCTACAAAATTACAATTTTGCTTTTGAAGGCATTAATTCAAAAACGTGCAAAACCTCACAATGCTAAAGCAGGGATTAACAGCTATTAAGGCCTTTGGAGTTAGATTAAGGATAACAACATCATCAGCATATAATAAACAAGGGAGAGGGCACCTCCCTATTCTTGTGGGATCTTCCTTGCTACCGTTAAGCACTTGAGGTAAATCTGATATTTATGAAGAAAAGAGTATAGGGGCCAAAAGACATCCCTGTTTTAATCCATTGTATGTCATAATTTTTGAAGATAGGTCCTGATCCCCACCCAAAATAATTTCACAGCAGTTAGATGACTACAAAGCCATGATTAAACATAATAAATTACGCGGTATCCCTAGTCTTTGCAATTTTCTCCAAAGTGTTGGCCGGTCCGCCCAGTCAAAGGCTGTGAAAAAATGTATGAATGCTGCATAGACCGGTTGCCCTCACATAATAACATGGAGCATAGCCACATTGTCTAGGGTACCATAATTCTCCCTAAATCCAAATTGCTTCATAGGAATTAGGGGGCATATTAGCAAGACCCACGTTAAAATGATCGCCGTTTTAGCGGCAGGAAACTGCCGCTAAAACGGCGATAATGGGCTTGCTAATGTGCGTTATGGAATTACAATAGAAGCCCAGGTTAGACGTCCTGCACATCTAACCTGGGCTTCTATTGGAATTCTATAACGCATATTAGCAAGCCCATTATCGCCGTTTTAGCGGCAGTTTCCTGCCGCTAAAACGGCGATAATTTTAACGTGGGTCTTGCTAATATGCCCCTTGGTCCCCCTCTTCCATCCATGTGTGGAGATATTCCAAGATACTTTTTACAAGTATCTTACCAACCAAAACTAACAAACCAATTTTACCATATTTATTCAGTTGATTCCTTAGACCCTATTTATGAAGTGGCACTACGACAATCCCTGTTCAAGATGCAGGGTCTCAATTTTGTTGACAGCAAAAGCTAAATACTGTAGTTAAGAAAACGGACTACAGCTTGACTTCTCTTTTTAGGTCTCGCCTACGCAGCGCGCATGCGCTGCTTAGGAGAGACCTTTAGCTATCGGCACATCTTTGGGGGCAAAAACGTGCACGCGTTGCATTGCTTGCAATGGCAACGCGTGCACGTCTGGCGATTCCCTTGCGGGAGCGCGCGGCACCATATGGTGGCGCCATATGGTCACAATCATCGCGCCTTGCTGCACGCTCCCGCAAGGGAATCGCGCAGGCCCCCTCCCCCTGCTGCCGCGCGCGGCGCGCGCTTGTGCTGGTTGAATTATGTTTTACTTGTGTCGCGCACCAGGCTCCCACCAAACGGCCTGCGGCGCAGCCGCTGCTCTGACTAATGAGCTGTTCACGCTCCATTTCACGCGTGCAATCAGGTCTCCATTGTTGCGTGGCCCGGTAGGTGGCGCGAGGCTGTGCAGCTCTGAGGAGAGGGCCCGATGTGTGGCGCTGGTCTTGCTCGCGTGCTCTCTGCTTGGAGGGAGGGGATGCCTTGTGGATCCATTTAAAACGTACTATTGATAGATAGTAGCATTTATGTCCTTTTTAGTATCCATCTTTTACGGGAACCTAATGGATAAAGCCAATACCGTGTCTTGATGGTTGTGAAAAAGTGTGAACATCTGATTTGAAAGTGTATTCCTGGTGTGGTACAAAAAAAATGTTGCTCGTAGTTTCTTTGCCAGGTATACCAATATAGTGCGTTGGCTTTGGGCACTGCTCCCTGACAAGGGTAGAACTGAGAAGATAACCAGGTATTTTCTTTTTGCAAGAATTTATTTAAAAATGTTAAAAGCCTCGCGATGGTGATGGTTGTTTGAGAAAGAAAAGTAAACTTGATATGCACACCTGAGGCTTTGCCGTTGTTGGTTTTCTGAGTGGAGCGTGCTTCTTGTGTTAGGAGTGAAAGGTTTTTGGGTGTGTACACGTAATGCTGGCACAGCAATATATTAAAGGTCCTGCCGAAATTAAGAGCTCGCTGTGTCAGTGAACAAACAGTATATATTTCCTCGAGGGTTATTGTCGATGCATCGGACTGGGCAGTGTAGCGGATCCGTGAAGACTTGTACATCTTCGCGCAGACCACCCGCCCAGCTGTCAAACTACATAGACGACCATGACTCGAGCTCTATTCTCCATCCTAGAAAGGAACGCACCATGCACCCTGACCTCGTCATGTGAGCGTAGACTGTTTTGGAAAGGCTCAGAAGTGAATGCTGTGTCTATATATTTTTTTTGGGGGGGGGCTCTTGTGCAGTGTTGGATTTGTTTAAAGGGTTAGGTGTATTTATAGGAAAAAGCTGTATGCAGGGCAGAAAATGGAAATTAAACAGTCAAATAACAAAGTATGCTGTGGTTGTAAATCCTTTTAGAATATTAAAGCAAATCTTTTTCTCTAGTTCAATCGGTGGGTTAACATGTCTTTTAAGGGGTGCAGTCCTCCAGTGTTATTTGTCTATGACAATGAAATATTGCCTTCAGATTTTGCGTCCCACAACAGTAGCATGAGCCATACAATATTATTGGCGAAGACTTTGCTTAGCTAATCGAAATTCGTTTCAGTGAGGGTTGTCAGCAGAAATGGCGGGACAGCACAGTATGTCCACAGGCTTGAAGGTTCCGGATTGGGAAGTGCCCACAGGTAAGCTTATGTTTTTATGGCAACAGCGAGCAGCTCTATCAATCTTCCTGCTTGGGAAGCTTGAAAAAAAATTGATGAGGACTGGCATTTAGCAGTGCTTTGTAGGTAGTGCTATCTCAGTGGCGTCTGGAAGTGCTGAATTTCTTGGTCGCCAGGTTGAGTAAGGGCCGCCTTATCCATTCAATGCATGACTGTCTTTTTTCGAGTCATTAGCGATTCTAATTAAGCATGAGGGCTGCCATCCATTCTCTTTTGGCAGCCATTTCATGGTGATACTCACATTTGAGGCTGGCAGTGGCCAACAGAAAACATGCTTGCATCAGGACACTGTACTCAAATGCAAAACGAAGTGCCCGGTCAGGTGGTGGACCTATGTAGATGTGCAGAGAGCATCAGGGGCTTGCAGTTGACTGCAACATAGTTGTGCTCGTGATATGTCACCTGTTAACCTGAGAGCAAGAGAGCCAGGCTTCTGCAAAATAAAAAGAAGGGTGAGGGATTGGTTATGTTCCAGCGTTTCCCAAATTACGTGATGTTGCATGGGTCACTTAGCCATTGAAGAGGTGAGACCACAGGTATTTCCTACTAAATAAAATGCTGGGTACTTAGTCTTGCCTTTAAAACTTCCTTTCAAGTTCCCTTTTGGGCAACTGGCTGAGGAGTCGGGCCTAGCTTGTGGGAGTGATGCTATGGCTGAGTCAGTTACTATGTAAAATGCTCAATAAACTTGGCCGTTTGTACTGATTAATTAAAATATTTTAATGAACAGTGTACATTTCCAGCACAGTAAGAATGAAGAAAAATCATTTTCTAAGTGTCTAATCCAATACGTTCTGCTGTAATTAAGGAAAACGTCTTTAGAGTTAGGACACTGTTCCACCACCCAGGCTTGGTACTGGCAAAGGGATGTTATCTTCTTGTGAAGATTCCCTAAACCTGGTGATTGTTCTGGCTGTGGTGATCTAGGGGACAGCAGCAAGGGACCAACTGTGTTAAGTTTCTAGCTAGTTATTACTTAGTTGTGTAAAGCAGATCCTTTAGCCTTAGAACGTTTGTGGCATTTCCTATTCATGCCTCTGTACCTTCCTTTGTACTTTGTAGGCATTATTGGATTGATTTTTTTCAACTTCATCTATTTGGTCATTATGATCAAATTCTAAATGTTGTGATATTGTGCTTTTAAAAATAAAGTTAATATACAAGAGCTATGCTATATTTTACTACGGGCTCACTGGAACCTGGGGCCACAGGAGTTGTGGAAACAGCTGCAGGCCGGGAGGAAAACCCTCGACGGAGGCCCCGGTCCTGCATAGGGAAACGGCCGTAGGCTCTGTTAGAGCAGCGCGGGAGCGCTGTCCTCTGTAGTTAGTGAGCTGCCATACGTTACCTATGTGGGTTTTGCAGTGTATGTCGTAGCAGCTCAGGCCCTGATGCTTACCTGCATGTGGCTTGCAGCCTATATACTGTAATGGCACCGCGTATGCCTAAGGTGGGCATGATGTGCTGATGGGATGTGTGCACTCTACAAGTGTTAGTAATAGTGCACTACTGCTGCTTATGTTCTGCATATGCCAAGTGCTGTCACCACTAGTTACTGGTTGTTTTTACTATTCCCTGGTGTGGTGGTGATATTCATCATGTTGTGCCATTTAATCCCTAGGGGGGGGGCCATGATAGGCTTATGGAATGTTCACTCTGAATATCCCTGTGTGCAGTGATACTGATAGGGTGCACTGCTCATTTATGCGTAATGTGTTTATGCTACGTGCAGTGCGGTATTGCCAGTAGTTACTGGTTGTTCTCAGTAATTGTGGTATGTTTAGGACAGTGGCCAGATTGGCCATGTAATGTATATAATCCCCTGTAAAGTCATACCTAGTACCACGTGGCACAGTGTATATATGCGATTGCGTTCTAATGTGTTTGAGTAATACAAAGGCTATTTTTTTATATAACCTTGTGTGGAGTTTGTTTTGTGGTGTGCCTCGTTTATCACTGCTGTGTGAGTGTGTTGCGCAAACACTTTACACATTGCCTCTGGGATAAGCCTGACTGCTCTGCCAAGCTACCAAGGGGGTGAGCAGGGGTTATCTTCAGCGTGTAACTCTCTTGCCCTGACTAGAGTGGTGGTTTCTGCCTGGCTTAGGCGCCTGCCCTAGCCAACCAGAAATCCCATTTCTAACAATATTCATGGCAGTAATCCTTGGCAGGGTGAGTCTTTCCTGTGCTGTATGTGTCACACAGGGATTCTTGTTTTATATGTACTGGGTCCTGCGCCCGCTTTCTTGCACCGACTCCGCGAGGTGAAGGTGGTCGGGGTTCAGCAGGAGATTAGATAGATATTTATATATATTTATTGCCGGCACGACCGCAGCAGCAAAGAATACCCGCACTCCAGGGATAGTTTTTTAACACATTTAATGCAAGTTAAAGCGTTTCGACCACCAAGGTCTTTGTCAAAGCAAATCAAAATTTCTCACTGTGCACTATCCCCTTAAGAAAACAACATGCACACCAGGGTGTGAACATGATAGAAAGACTACCCCACTACATTAAATACATGTATGGGCATGGAAAGACAGACTCACTGTCACAAAAATAAAAAATGGTCAAAATATAAATTAAATGTCAAAACAGGAAAAAATAAGAATTATAAAAGAAAAATTACATTTCATCATCAATGCACAATAAAATTCCAGGGTTACTCAGGATTCAAATAATGATTCAGTCAATATGAAAACTATCATGTAAATTCAAATTGCAAAAAATCTATAACAACTGGGCAGTGCCTGTCGATACAGGAATTCCATATCAACTCAAAGCAGCTCTGTATCACAAATAGTTGGGAATAAGCCAACAACATTCCATGTGTTGCTCAAGAAATAACAAGTGATCTTTAATCATAGTAGCCAACTCCGTACCAGGTCAAAGTGACCGCATCAATAACCCAACAAATAGCCCGCAGTTAGTCAGAAACTGCTAGTTAAAAGGGACACCACACATCAAAAAATTAACCACAGGAAAAGGCTTGGAAAAAGGGATGAACCTTTGCCTGAAACAATGTGGATGAAAACCAATCAAGGAGGAGAAGCCCCGTGAAAAGAATAAAAAATAAGAGGGGGAACAAACTCGGCTGGATGTCCCGGAGAGCACTGAAGGAGGTGAGTTGTAGCTCCACCTTTCAACCCAGGGGCATATGGAACTCCTTATCCTGGTTGAGGCCTCCTGGCTGTTTACTGTGTAGACGGATGATGTACTCCAACTCTAATCTCCTCAGCTCTCGCTCTGTCTCCTCCTCTCATTCGTGGCAGTACCCTGTCAATACCAAAGGAGGAGATTTTGAGATCCTCAGTGTTAGGCCCATGTAGCATCATATTGCAGTGTCTTGCCAGTATATTTATATGTTCTAAGAACATAATGAAAAAGATGGCGTCTTAAAATCAAATGCATTGGGCGGACAGTAATGAGTAGGCTGTTCCTTGACCAACTAAAAGGCTCACCTTTGCACCCCTTCAGTTAGGGGGGTGGGAAGGTGCTGGGAAGTTGATCATTGTGAGGTTGTGACAGTCGCAAGGGGGAAATCTCGGAGAGCTGCCGTGAGGCCAGTAAAGCAACTGCAGCTTTCATGAATTTCGCAAAGCGAGCAGCTAGCTGAGCAGATTCACCTCTCAGCCATGCTTCTATGGCACCTCGTCAAGTCCAGACATTTAAAGTGCGCCAGACGGGTCGAAGTCAGAACCTTCTCACAGATACAGAGTATATTGGTCAGTGATTCCTCTCCCTTTACACAGAGGCGACCTTGTCTATCAGTGTCATACAGATTACTCCAGTCGTACCAATAAGACTTCAGAGGGACCAATCCAAAGTGCAGCCCCATTAGCTGGCGTTTCGCGGCTAAGTTGAGGGGCAGAGAAAGATAGGATGCAAGGGACCCTGGCTCATACAGCATCGAGGTCAAACATCTGTGACCCAGTTTCACAACTTGTACATCACGATCAATCACTATTGGTCTAGCTTGTTTTACTACTAGAATGGCCCAGAGTGGAGAAGAGTCTGCTGCAAAGCCAGGATTGGCTCAATGTCTCACTCGCAACAAATCCTGCCCCATATATTATTGCTTTATGAAAACCCATGGCGGGAAAATGCTGTTTGGCTGACATGGGCCCTCATTACAAGTCAGGCGGAATAGAGTGAGGTGTTTGCCACAACTCATAAATGCCTTACAGCAGACTAAGCAAACACAAGGAGATGATGGATGGAGCGCTGAAACTTTTCAGACACTCACCCCCAGTCACAGATCTGGGTTGAATCCATCATCCTTCTTTAGCTCACTTCGCCACCTCAGTTCAGACCCAGCTATATGCAAATCAGTCTTGACCTTGTGCCTCATGGGAATAGTCCAGCCTGAACTGCCAAGCCATGTCTTCCCTGGACCGGAAACAAGCATCCTGGCACCGGTTCTGGGTAACACCCTTCATCAGCCAGGCTAGCTTGAATCCAGTGGCAAAGTGAGCAAGGGACCCACGTCTGGGCATACCCTGCCAACTTAGGGCGAACAAAGCAAACACAAGGAGATGATGGACGGAGCGCTGAAACTTTTTAGACACTCACCCCCAGTCACAGATCTTTGTTGAATCCATCATCGTTCTTTAGCTCACTTCGATGATGGATTCAACCCAGATCTGTGACTGGTGGCGAGTGTCTGAAAAGTTTCACCACTCCGTCCATCATCTTTGTGTTTACAGCAGACTGAGACATTCACCAGGTATGTTTAATACGTTTTATTATACATTTTCAATATGAAAATGAGGCATATCATCAAGAATGTTTTTAACACAGCAAATTAATGCCTTATTGGGCATTTTCCACAGATACTTTTTTTTTTTGCACACAGATCAAAATCTGGTAAACTTGTTTGCTGGTTGGACTCTGCTGGTAGTGGTTTGTTTATTTTTTGTGGTTGCCAGAGCTCTCGGGTTTCACCGACCCATTCATGAGCAACTTATCCAGATTAGTTTTTTTTTTTCTTCCCAATCTGAGATTTATACACCTGATTTATAATGGGTTGAAGAGAACTGAGAGTCCCATACTGTAAAGTCAAAAACCTAGACGGGCTGATCCACACATGGTTTACTTGTAAAACTATGGGTGTATGATGCCAGGGTTCACTCCAAAAGGGGTCGAGACCAATCCTGTAGTTGGCATGTGCCTCCCAAGTGGCTACACTCGAGAACCACTGGTTATGAGAGAGTGATTTGAGCTAGGAGAGAGGTCTGTACCTTACTAATCAGTAATGATATCCAGGATGATAATTCCAAAATCCAATGTACTTTTTATAGCATTGTGTGCTGTTTTTATTATTATTATTTCCCAAACTACAACTAGACAGAGAACAGCCGAGACGTGATTCGCCCGTATGGCCAGCAGGCCAGGGGCTTTTTCAAGGCGGACATTCACAGTGACTCATAGTATTAAATGTGACAGATATCGGAAAAAGAACAATGGGTCATTGTTAAGTGCATATGAGAGGAAGGGTGAGTGAAAATAGAGGTTGACGGTACAAAGACCAAGAAGGGGGAGGGGGAAGGATTGGTGTATTGGAGAGCAATAATGAGCAGTGCAAGTGAAGGAAATGAGGAAAAGGGGGAAAGGAAAAATTGTAAACAACAAAGTAAAATTAAAATGCAATTCATAACAAAGAAGGCGAAAAAGTTACAACAATGTTCTTGCCCTAGACAAAGGGAAAATCAGCATATACTCTTTTGCATCAGTCTGATCAAAATGCACATAATTTTGGTCTAGTCAAAGTTGCATTTAAGGGCAAAGGGTTAACATTTGTTCATAGTAAACACAAGTTTGATCATTTTATCATGATGGTAAGAGACGCACACATATACATCATAATATCCAAGAAACATTTCAGTCAATTTAAATCCTGTTCAAGTCCCTTATACTGTACATTACAATAAAGAACAAGCATTGGCATAGCCAATAGGTCTCGCCTTTGGGACCTTATAAGTGTTTAGCCAGGCAACAGTTGATGTTGTTGCACCAAGGATACTGTGCTGCATAACTAAATACTTATAAGGTCCCAAAAGCGAGACCTATTGGCTATGCCAATGCTTGTTATAATTGAGAAAGGGATTTCATCTGGGCCCAGTGCCCCAGAGAATCTCATATGTTGAAAACATTTTTCTATTTTCCCCATTACCGGAGGGCCATAACTTAGATTGCATAACCAGTGAGTTTGCCAACCTCCAATCCATTGGCTCATCACCAGAATTCCGGGCATAAAGCTCAGAGATGTAGTTTCCCATTGTTCATTCCGAATCGGAATTGGACTTGCTACGATTTAACTTCCTCAACCCTCTGAAATAACCTCACAGTGCTTAATTTGTGCCGGTGGTTTCCGGTACTTAGCACCAGCACTTATTTCTCAGGGCCGGGCTATCGACATACCTGAGAGTGCTAACTCACATGGTGGTGGCAACGTATGTCACACAATATCAGCACTTTTCAACTGTCTCCCACTGAAGCGCAAGCCAATATCACGTGGAAAATCCATGCCTTCAGTCAGTGTTGCAGTGGGCCACTGATTGGGCTGGATTTGGTCCTGTGTGCGGCAACGTAACCTTTTTAAAATTCGATGTGGGTCCGCCTTCTCATGAGGCACACGCACGCGACGCACCGCCACCCGCCCCAGCATACTGCACAACCCCAGTGATGCGCTATTCAGTCAGTTGAAGAAGCAAGCAGCGTGTCGTCATGTAACCTTGTTATGCTATGCGTGGAAAGATGGTTGGTAGTGACTAAAATTATCAATGGCAATGCTATGAGCCTCCAGCACTTACAGGCCGGCTTGGTTATCTCCACGCATTGTTACTAGTGAGTGGTGATTATGAAACTAAAGTGATTTATTTAACACACACAATAAAAGGCTTAACTTCCGAGGCCAGACTGCCGCTGACGGTGCTGCTCCTCTCAGAGGAAGCGTCTACTGGTGCTGCAGTGGTGCACCTTTTCTGTAGGTGTGACTGAAGCTCTCACTGTGCTTCCCTTGCTGTACATGCTCTGGGAAGGACGACTGAGCCACATCTGCCTGACGTATACTTGTTTTATGTTTCATTTTCTGAAGACATGCTATTATATCACTGTTAGGGCACCCTGCTGTGGCTGGCGCTGGCTGAGCCATCAATGCCACCAAGAACCAGCCCCTAATAACGGTAGGCTTGTTGACATAGCCACTCTCTCTCAGTCATCTATCTAGGGCACAGCCATAGCACAGACAGACGTCAAAAGATGAGCCTGGCAGTGGCTGCGAGGGAGCCGGCAGTGGCCTTGGCCTAGGGACTTAATGGAGAGTAGAACTCTACACCCTGTTTGGGCTGGGACTTTCTTGTCCTGAGCGCATGTACCCTGTTCCGATGCAATGTAGTTCACTAGTGTGTGGATGCTACATTTCTTCATTTGACATAGTCAACAAAGAAATTCTGTAATGGTTGTTTTGAGTTTGAAAACTAAGCTATTTAATCGGCTTCATACATCACCTGTAAGCGAAATGCGTCAAGCAATGACATCATGCATTGATAGGCGTGTGTGGGGTTGAGGGATTCTGTCCTGGACTCGCATAGCATGCTAAAAGTTAAGATTTTGGTGTGCTGGCAGAGATTTTTATGGGGCATATTGCACAGCCTTCAGCGGCAGCTGCCTGCTTGTGTGCAAACGGAACAAGCCCTAGAAGCAATGAATATTGTTTCTTTTCACAGTTTAGCGCTATATAACCAGGCGTAACTGTCTGATTAGAGGGGTGTCAAGTCAAAAATGTAGGACAGTGATACTCAATGTGCTAATAATGTAAGAGCGAGCTAGTTTGTAAAAATACTTCACTAGTTTTGAGATGTAATTGTGTGGTATGACATTCTAGAGTGAGGAGAGCGGCTGTGGCAAGACAAGGACCCACGTTTGTAAGATGCAGCTCGGGGTTATGGCTGGTTAGGGTTGATAGACATCTGTGGTCCATGGAACCCCTCTCTTCTGACCAACATCACGTAATATAACATTGATATCTATGAAAGACTGGAAGCATTTTTTTGTTGAAGCCTCAAACTCTGTTTGATAAACATAGATGCAGATGGGGAGCTTGAAATCACTAATACTGACCGTTTACATCCCGCACATTGCCACTCTGCCTGTTAATGATAGGCACTATCTTGTTAGAATAATTCCAAGGTGGTACCCCTTCTAATGAAAGTGACCTATACCCTTCATGTTTTTATTCTAAGATGGCCTCCCCCACCCTAGGATCAGGTAGTCATTACCTGTGTTTTTTGATGCTGTTCAGGATTTAGCTTGTATCTCAAGGGTGTCGAATATTGGTCCAAGAAGGCTGGAGCTGGCTTACAATTTTAGGATATCAATATAAGACAGACAGGCATACAAAGATTGTAAAAGGAACTCATTTAGATAATCACTGGTAATTATTAGAATCTGGGTTGGACCCAGCTCTTCTGGGCCTACTTTGGACACTGCTACTGTACAGGCATATGGGCATGGGCACTTAGACATACAGTGGTCAGCATGCCCGACCATTCTACTCATGCCTACATCAGCACTGCAGAGTCTACTCAAGAAATATTATCTCCAATAACAACTCCTACCTGCACCGTTAGCATGCAAAAGTTGTTGAACATATCTCTCATTGATCAAGCTGCTCCAGTCACGATTAAAAACCCTTGAAAATAACATAGGAGTCCGGCGTGAGCGGTTCGAACCACAGAGAGTCTCGGGCTGCTCTGGTCGCACAGCCATTAGGGCTGGGTGCTACTGGATAAAGCAAAGGCAGTGCACTGCATGCTGTTTGCTAGCCACACGGCATCTTTCATTCCGCCTTGCGTTTCCTCTGCTGCATCCATAAGGCGCGCCATTAAATGAGCCTTAGTGGACACAGACAAGTGCCACGTTTGTGGGGGCTGCACTGGACCCGCTAAGTTAGCACACAAAGTCTAATATCCACCATTTTTGGTTGTTGATTTGAGGAATAAAAGGTTATGCTTGTGGTTTTCCATATCGAGAGAGCCAGGGACCGAGGTTGAGTGACGTTGCAATGGCACAGCAAATGTGCCATGGGCTCTCCAGCAAAGAAAGAAATTGGGCACCAAACCCCTGGTTAGGTAGTAAAAAGAAACAGCCATGCTACTAATTGGGGTGCAGTGGGCCCCTCCCATCCTTGGGTCCACAATGCCACTGCACAGAGCTTTAAATGGAAATATAAAAGTGCAGGTACTCACTCGAGTGAACTTGTTTGCTCCTCAGAAGTGCCAGTACATTCCCATTAAATGGAATTGCAGTAGTGCTGAGAGGGGTAGGTACTCTCCCTTTCAAATTATAGAAGTGCAGGTACTCAGTAGCAGACAGTACCTGCCCATTTAAAGCACTGCCACTGCACCCACTGGAACCGTGATAGCTATGCCACTTTGAAGCTGTGTGGGGGTAATAGATAGGTAGAGGGCATGCATGGACAGGACAATTGTAAGTAGTATTGTGAAACCTACTATGTGGGATGATTGTTTGTAGTCTCTGGAGTTGGTTTCTGCGAAAGTGGTCCAAAGCAGAACACCATGGTGTGGGGATTAAGGCTTTTATAAAGAGACTGATGGCTGTCATAAACCCCCTGCTTGCAGCTTCTTGTAATATGCCTGCATTCACCATGTACTATGCAGAAGGATTTTGCCACAGTCAAGACTAACTACGAATATAGGGCCATATGTATGAAGCTGTTTTGCGATCGCAAACACTGCGAATCGCAGAAAAACGGTGTTTGCGATCGCAAAACAGAGCCCCGCTATGTATGAGACACATCCCGACAGCCAATGTGCGAATCGCATAAATAGCGATTCGCAATAATTGCGAATAATACCATTTTGCGAATAATTTGCGAATTCGCTAAATACGTCAAATTCTAGCGAAATCCGCAATTGTTGTGTCCAGACTTAGCGAATTCGCTAAATGGAATGCATGAATAATTCTCAATTTGCGAATTCACGAAATTCGCAAAATAGAGAATCGCAATTACCACCAAGTCTGAGCAGGTGGTAACCAGGTGCAACCTATATAAAGAGACCCACAATGCAACTGATGTTTGCCACAATGTCAGGGCTGTACGTGATAGCCAGGAGGCTGCGACTCAGAGCTGCTGCACAGAGAAGGAGACGCCAGGAAAGGATCTTCAGAGCGCGCATAACCCTGCTCCAGCGGACTGAGGAGGAGATCCATACAAACTACAGGCTGGATGAAGAGAGCATCCTGGAATTAATAGCAGAGCTCAAACCTATCCTTGAACACCCCACACGCAGGACACAAACAATCCCCACCCACATACAGGTCCTGTGCTCACTCCACCTCTTGGCGTCAGGGAGCTTCCAGGGGGTGATAGCCACAGCAGGAGGGGTCTCACAGAGTGCATTGTCGCGCTTCTTCCACGCGTTCCTTGATGCCATGGTACAGAGGCTGCATAACCACATATACTTCCCCAGCACACCACAGGCACTAGCCCAGACCAAGCAGGAGTTCTACCAAATTGCACAATTCCCCCACGTCATTGGATGCATAGATGGGACCCATGTCGCCATATCCCCCCTCCCAGAACGAGTATGTGTTCAGGAATCGCAAGTCCTACCATTCCCTGAACATACAGGTGGTGTGTAATGCCAGGCACATCATCACCGACATCGTCGCTAAATACCCAGGCAGCACCCACGACTCATTCATCTTCCGCCACAGTGGGATACACCGCCGACTCACAAGTGGGGAGTTTGGTGAGGGATACCTACTAGGTAATTGCATGTGATAGAAGGACACACTAGTAATGCATAGCAGTGGCAGGACAGTGTTCAACCTAATTTTTCTCGCCCCACAGGTGACAGTGCGTATGCGGTCCGGGACTACATACTCACTCCTTACCTTAATCCTGCCAACGCTGGGGAGCAGAGGTACAACAGTGCCCACATAGCAACCAGATGTACCATTGAGCGGACCTTCGGGATACTCAAGAGCCGGTTTCGATGCCTACATAAGAGTGGAGGGGCACTTCAATACAGCCCCCAGACCTGTTGCAAGATAGTGGTAGCGTGTGCCATGCTGCACAACATCGCCACCAGGAAGGGCACACCAGTGGAGCTCACTGAATCAGAATCATCAGATGAGGAGGGGCCAGCTCCTGGACGCATGCCGGCAGCAGTAATTGGTGCAGCTGCTGGGCGCCAGAGGCAAGATGAGATCACACAGAACTATTTCTAGGTAAGAAAAGATGACACAATGCCAAAGATCTAATACAGGACTGTGTTTAATTTCCCTTTGGACAGGATATTTATCGGCACACAGCCTGTGTGGCACACAATGTTTTGTCAAAAGTACCGCACATGTGTGATCCACAGTGCAAATTGACTCTTGACCAAGTGTCTGTGTGCACTGGGTTAATGCACCCATATCCATGCCTATGTGTGAGCGCCTCAACTGCGGCGCTGACGGGCTGTAGGCCCTCGCCGTGGGTGCATTGTGCCCTCTTCGCTTGTCTCAGCAGCCCTGCCGTGACGCACACTACGGCGCCTGTCCGGTGGGGGCGGTGGTGTAATGCTGCTCCTGCTGGATTGTGCGTCCTCGTCTGTTGGAGTGAGGACTCCTGGGCCAGCAGTGGCAGCTGCCCGCAGCTGATCCACAGCACATGTCACCTGTACCAGACCCCTGGCCACGTCCTGGCTGCAGTGTGACACCTCGTGCTGCATACTGATGCTGCGCCTTGACAGCACTGAGGTCGCTGAGGAGAGGCGGTTTACTGCCCTGGTGTAGAGGTCTAGGCGGGTGTGGAGGCGCTGCCTCTCCCTGCGCCTAGCAGCACGGTCCGCCCTTAGTTCAGCACATAGTGCCTCCAGGGCACCCGTCAGGCCCATGAAACCAACCCTGATTTGCCTCTGGATTGACCTTATGTTTTTTGCCTGCAGGCGCTGGACCTCCAACATGTGGCCCTCCAACCCTTGGAAGACTGTGTCGTCTCCTGTGAGTGCTGCACTAGTGGATGCACGTGGTGCCCTGCGCCTGGATGGGATTTGTGGAATTGGTTGTGCACGTGCACGGGGTTGTGGCTCTGACTGTACCTGGACTGTTTGGACATTCACATCGGTGTCCTGGGATTCCTCCTCCAGTGGTGGCAATGGTGGCACTGCAATCCGCCTGCGGCGTATTGGTGGGATGACTGGGCTGCCCTCGTCTTCCTCTTCCTCCTCCTCCTCTTGCCCTGTTGCCTCTGGGCTGGGGGATTCATCCTCCCCTCCACTGATTGTTCCCTGTGTTTCTGCTGGTGCTGTGGACATAAATGCACACATTAATTTACTGTCCTGCCTTGCATCTGTCATGCATTAAATATCACTGTTTGGAGTTACATATCCATCTGTATTTTGACTTTCATGATGCACACATACTGTTTGAGCCTGGCTGGGTGTCATTGCTCCACTGTTAGGTGCATGTAACTACATCTCCCATAATGCATTGCTGTGTGTGCTTGTGTACCTGCACTGGAATTGTAGTTTTGTTGTGCCCCTGGGACTCTCCTGGGTGTGTGGGGGTAGTAGGGAGGTATCAGGGGTGTGATGGCATGCTTCTTACCTTGTCTTGGTTGTGTGTGGTCGGAGCTGTCCAGGTCTGACACACCCACTGCACTCTCCGGAAGCAGGGTCCCCTCAACCATTTCTTCGAGTGGAGTTGAAGCGGTGGCAGTGGAGGTCCCCCACCGGTCTTGTTGGCCTCCTCCAGCCTGGTAGCAACCTTCTCCTTTGAGCGCGCACGCATATCATACCAGCGCTTCTGTAGGTCTTTGACGCTGCGATGTGTGACGCCAATTGCGTTAATTTTGCGCTGGATGTCTGCCCATATCCTCCTTTTGCGTGTCTCTGGCACACGCAGGGACTTCTTGCCGAACAGGAGCTCATGGCTCACAACCATCTCCTGTATCAGAGCCTCCTGCTCACTTTCTGTGAACTTTGGCTTTCTGATTCTGGGTGTCTCCCCCTGCTGCTTGTCCTTGCTGGCCATGTCTCCACTCTCTCCAATGTGTGTATCACTGCAGTGATGCCTCAGCCTCTACTCCTGCTCTCTCACTCTGCTCCTGGAACTCAGGTGCAGCATGGGTAGTCACACTTCCTGGTTGTGATGTCATCAAGCTGCACCTGTGTCTCAGAATTGCCGTTTGCGATTTTCGCAATTTTGCGATTTTCGCAATTTTGCAAAATTCGCAAAATAGAAAGTTCAATGCTAAATGAACGCTATTTGGGTAATCGCTATTCATTTAGCGAACTTTAGCGAATCGCAATTTTTTTGCGATTATTTGTTTACATACGGTTTTGCGTTTCTCAAATAGCGATTCGCTAAAATTCGCTATTTGAGAATCGCAAAAGGGGACTTTGATACATATGGCCCATAGGGTCTTATTTTTTGAAGGAGGGGCTTGTGAAAAAAAAACATGCACCATTTTTTATTTCGTTTGCACATGGGCAACCTAGATGTGTTTCTCCTTCCTCAATGCCCACAAAGAGCTGTGGTAGTAGAGGTATTCCTAACAACAAGACATTCAGTGTGACTTCATGGGGTGGCAGCCCTGCAGCACTGCTGGTGCCTCAGACACATTATGGTTTGTTATAGGACAACTGACTTGCTAAGGATGCATGGCATATACATCCTGCGCTAGAAAGGACAAAGATGTTACTGTATATATTTAAATCCAAGTTCACAAAACATTATTCTCACTTTAGCTAATTCAAATTTCAAATTTATGTAACGCACATGAAAATGTTCTCAAAAACACAAGAGATGAAATCAAGGAGGCACTTGAGGGTGCAGTTATGGCATTACCTTGCAACCATCATTTGCACACTTGCTTCGTTGATGATGAGATTCTGCTCTCTGACAGAGCCTTTTGGTTTATTTTGTCACGTAAGACATGTAAAAGTTGTATCTTTGAACTTGTGACACACAATTAGACTCTGCCATAAATGACAATACAAAGCACCTTTGCACATACCCCAGTATTGTCCTTTCCCCCAAATCGGCACATAGAGCACTGGAATATTTCATATGTCCGTTTCCAAGGCATTAGCCATTTTAGACGATTTATTTCAAAATTGTGCTTTCAATGCACTTTTGAGTTCATCTTTTTCAAAATGTTCACGGGGCGGGGTAACCTCCTATTAAAACCTTACTTAAGGAAGGCTCCCTTGCTGAAATTCAGATTGTGTATTACATCTGGCTTTCACCAGTGCCATTTGAGGATGTGTGTGGAGCAAATAGAGTAAGTGGGTGGAGCCAGTGGAGGAAGAGGGTGGAGCTGGGAAAAGTGGGTGGGCCTCCTACAAAAATTTGAGCACCTGGACTTAATATTTTACAAATTAAGCACTGCTCCCAACATTTTTGGGCATCTTTACTGTGGGCGGCGTCTCTCAAGGCAGTCCATCTATGGTCGCTTTCCTGCTATTTTAGAGTTGATATTAGTCTAGTTCTTCTGCTTTCTAAAAGGGCAATCATGTTTCCCCTTTCCAGAGGATAAAAAAGAAATTACCTTCTGATTAACCTGTTAATCTCTCTGTTTAGAGGAGGTAATCTTCCTATACCTCTAGTACGAGCCTGAAGGGGGGTATAACCGTTTATTCTTCAACACAAACTGATTCATATACAACTCATACTTTTGAAGAATGTCCCCCTTCCACTGATTTTTCTTTAACTGCTCTCACCCGTGCCTTTGAAAGAAATGTAATGTTTTGTCTCAAAAGATTTGTAATTTCAAATCCTTTTTAATGGTAAAGTAGTAATGATAAAGTCCGATTTTAAGTCACAATTCTGAAAATGCCACTTTTAAAAAGTTGGCATTCTCTTGTTTTAACTATTTAGTGCCTGCAGCCTGTGTCCTGGATCACATGACCATGAATAGCTTAGCAGTTGGCCTTTATATAATCCTCGCAGACAGTGAGACAAAGGAGTATTAGCTGTTGGCAGAATTGGCCATCCTGTCAGGATGGTGGGTTGGACCTTTTCCCCGCCCCACTTAGATTTCAAAGGACTGCCTCTGGCACTTCCACAAAGGAATTTGACACCTGCCTATTGCCACCCTAGTCCGCCTTGAGCCTGTGCAGGGGAAGGAACTTTCCAGGACAAGATAGGGGGGAGAAGCCTAGACATTTCTCTCACTTCAAAGGCTGGTACCAGGCATACATATTGGACCCTCAGACCAACTCTACAGTACACTCCTTGTCCTTGTACGTCAAAGGGCTGCCCTGCTGCTTGAGGTCTGCAGTGTACCACAGTGGACTGGCCTGCTGCTACCAGAGGACTTCCCTGCTGCGTAAAGCTTGTCTTGAACCCTCAGAAGGCTGCCCTGCTGCTTGACATCTGCCTTGCTGATTGACTCCAAGATTATCAGAGTGACTCCAAGGGCTAGTTTGCTGGCCTCCCATGTGAGCTACAGGATGTAACAAGCTCCAGAGACTCTGCACCTGGCCTCTGTCTGGAGTGAGTCCTGACTGCCCAAGTTGGTACTCAACCAGTCCTGGATCCTTAGAATTGGTGCTAAAGTTGCTCCTCCATCCAAAGCCCGAAACTTGGGACTTATAAAAATTTTCACTCAAAAGTGGCCTCTTGATCCAACAGAAGCCCAGCACTAACCTGATCACCGATCTGCCCGAAGTGCATCGCTGGTTGACCTGACTTTGCAACAGCTCCCACTAAGTTCTTCTCTGCAGCAGCAAATTATGTTCAGCTGGAACTTTAAGCAACAGTTTCCGACCTTATGGAGCCCTCATTGGCTACAGCCTGCAGCCCATCCCATTGGAGATTTTCGATTTCCAGTAAAGTAACAATGTCTGAACGTAGAAATCTTCACTGCTACTCCTTCCAGCGGCTCCCCAATGATGATGCCTCCTTCTTGAACACCAGCTGGCTGCCTTGCCCCACTGAACTTTACTTTCTCTTGAACTTTTCTTCAAAACTTGTTCTAAGTCCGAAGGTAAGCTGAGACAGGGCCTAATCTATCTCGTGTTGCCGAGCTGCACTCTGTACGGGTTGGCATTAACTTTTGACTTTGCCCCGGTCTCATGCGACCAGATACCCACAGTTGGCGCTTTGATCTTTTAGGCGCAATTTTTCTATTAAAACTTTTAAAATCCATAACTTCAGTTCTACTGATTGGATGTTATTTGTTTTGTTGTAATTTTATTTATTGCATTTTACACTATTTTTCTAAAGTGATGTGGGATTTGTCTTGCATTGTGTTATGACTTTATTACTGTTTGTGTGCTGCATAAATATTTTACATATTGCCTCTAAGTTCAGCCTGACTGCTTTTGTGCCAACTACCAGAGGGTTAAGCATAGGTTTATTTAGTGACTTTAGTAGTTCACTCTGATAAGGACTGTGGTTGATGTTTGAGAAGGGTTTTACCCACCCTCAACCAATAACCCAATTTCGTACTGTATCTATAGGTTTATTTTATTTACACCTCAGGTATATGTACTTGACAATATGTAGATCTGCATAGACGTGGAGTTAAAAATAGTTAATTTATATTCACTTTTATGTGCATACCTTCTCTACATTTTTACCACTATATTGTTGTACATGATACTTATGAAATAAAATTTGACGTACAAACAATTAGAGCACATTTTTGCCTTTCCCTTAATGTTACCATAGTACTCTAATTAAAAGGCTTAAAAGCATGAAAGTCAATTAGGGGTCACCAAGGGCCACGACTGTGATCCCTAGGCAACATGTTGTGACAGTTGGCTGTTGTTAGTAAAAGAGTGTGTTTTGTATTAAATGTTTTGCATTTAGACAACATTTACACATAAAGACGGAAATGTTTTCTGCAGAGGAGAATTCATGTTTATTCACATTTAGATTGACTATAGCTAATCTAGGCCTAAATTTAAAATGGCTAAAGTTAGTTACCCTCTTGGCTTTGTGACACTTGAACATTTTATTTGTAGGCGAGCCGGAATTCTAATTAACGAATGTAATGTTCTGTTGTTTTCTTTCCCATGTGAAGAACTGTTTTCTTCTCTCTGTGATAATCATAGAATGTTTTAATGAATAGCGCATTCAAGAAGACACCTGCAGAGTCCAGCTTTTTAGGTGTATCTCATCTTGTTACAGGTAATGAAAGTTTCAAGGACGCTGAGAGAAGCCTGTATTGTTAGGAGTGCTGAGAACCTAACAAGCACATAATTGGATCATCTTTCTTTAACGTGATTGGACAGTTTTCCTGACAACAGAGTGTAATGTGTAAAATTTTAGAATTGTTGCAGTGTAGATTAGAGAGCAGGGACTTATTCGATGCATTTATTTATTTATTTATTTATTTGTTTATATAGCGCTAGAATCGACCCCCGAAGGGGTATCTCTGCGCTTAGAGCGGACTGTGAGGGTGTGAAGCAGCTCCAGCAGAGTTTAACAGGCGCGGAAAAGGGTGGTCTTAAGCAACTTCCTGAATTGTAAGTGATCTAGACACTGTCTCAAGGACAAGGAGAGTTCATTCCAGTAACGAGGGCCAAGATGGGAAAGAGCTTTTCCTCCTAGTCTTGCCTTACTTACTCGAGGCACCACCAGAAGGTGTTTAGCACTCGAGCGGAGGGATCTTGATGTTACATAGGGCATGAATTTCTTGGAAAGATAGGATGGGCCCAAGTTAAGCAGTGCCTTATGAATGGTGCAGCAGATTTTAAATTTGACCCGTTGGCGGATAGGGAGCCAATGCAGCTTCATGAGAAGAGGGCGAGAAGGGGTCCTAGAGGGGGCATTAAGGACCAACCGAGCCGCAGTGTTCTGAACTACCTGCAGTCTGCTGAGTGAAGCATCATTAGCAGAGACCAGCAGGCCGTTACAGTAGTCCAGACGACTCAATACCAGCGCCTGGACTAGAGTTTTCCGGGTGGAATCAGGAAGGAGGGGGAAAACTCGGCGGAGCAGGCCTATTACATGAAAACAGGAACCAGCTGTCTGAGCAGCGTGCTCCTTCAGACTAAGCGGATACCCAGATTTTTGACTGTAGACTTGGGAGCGGGATGGGGACCCAAGTCGGTCGGCCACCAATCTGGGGTCCATAGGAGGGGAGCCTCTCCAAAGAGCATTATCTCTGTTTTTCCCACATTACACTGGAGGAAATTATTCTTCATCCAGTGTGATATGGCTCTCATCCCATTGGAGAAGGCTAGCCATACCGCCGAGGTGAATTTATCGAAAGGAAAGAGTAACTGGGTATCGTCGGCATATGATATGGGAATGAACCCATGTGTCCTCAAAAGATTGGCCAAGGGAGCAATATAGATGTTAAATAATGTAGGGCTCAGACATGAGCCCTGGGGTACTCCCTTGGTCAAATCTATAGGGGCCGAACGATACGGGCCTAGGTTGACAATCTGGGAGCGATCAGACAGAAAGCTCCTCATCCATTGTAAGGCTGATTTTCTTAGCCCAACCTCTTCCAACCTTTTGATCAAAATACTGTGGGAAACTGTGTCGAACGCTGCGGATAGGTCCAACAGCACCAGAATCATAGAGTGGCCTTTATCTAGGGTCATCCTGATGTTATCTGTGACCGCTAGTAATGCTGATTCGGTGCTGTATTTGGGCCTAAAACCGGACTGGGAAAGATCTAAACATCCTGTCAGTTCGACATAGTTGGAAAGGTGGGTATTAACATGTTTTTCCATTAGTTTGCTCAGGAACGGGAGGAGTGAAATAGGACGGAGGTTAGAGAGATCCGTCCACGGTGTTTTAGTGCTCTTACGAATGGGTCTAACCTGAGCAACCTTCCACTCCAGTGGTACATGGCCTTCCGTTAGAGAGAGATTAATAAGAGATTGCACCGAGGGAGACAGATGTTTTGCCAAAGACGGAATGACTTTAGCTGGAATCTGGTCAGAAGGGGACCCAGACTTTATCTTGTGGATCAGTGATTCAACCTCTGCTAATGTAATGGTGGGGAAGTTCTCTAACAACTGAGAGTTTGTTAGATTCAATTGGTCCAAGGCCATAGGGATCTGCTGCAGGCCTCCTATTGCGGTAATTTTTCCATAGATAAGCTCTATCTTTTGTGCAAAATAGAGAGCAATATCTTGCAGATGCATCTTAGAACAGAGCACAGTAGGTGATTTAGAGTATTCTCCCATGAGAGAGAATTGACTTTTCTTTTGTAATTTGCCTTGAGACGACCTTATACTGGTCTGTCCTCTGATTATATGACTTTGATGCTTTAAAGTCAATATTAATTGAAGCATACCCATTTTGATGATTGATGGTCACCTGATTTTTGCCTTCTGTAATCATCAATCTTAAATAAATTTATGGTTTGAAACTTAACTATTCTATGTTCCTATTGTGGACTCTAATGCGCTTCACATTATTTGACTGTTTGATATGTTGATCAAGACCAGTTGTGAAACTGGATCCACCCAATAGCCATTGATGGTCCCTGAAAGCTGCATACAGGAAAGTGCTAATATTTTCGACCAGTAAATTCATTGGCGTTGCCTCCCTCATTACAATAATGAAAATGATCCCCCTCTGATGACTGGTAGTGCTGCCAGGCTTCCCTTTGCCTGAAAATTAATAGTTGCATCGCGTGAGAGCAGCTGCACTGTGGCGTGTGGAGCAGCATGCATTTACAATTGTGCACATGTGCAAGTATGGGTGGGTCCTCCTACGGCATGGGCAGTGGTGGAACATCTTATCTTCTTCTTTCTGCAAAATTACAGATAGTGAGAGCTGCTGCATTCACCCCAAGCATTGCATCTATGATTTGTAGAGCCAGTGCCATTTTCTTTTGAGGAATAATGGAGGGTGGTGACGACGACGTTGACGTAAGTGGGGTGTGTGACTATGCTACAACGAGATTCTGCTGCTGCGTCCTAAACCCTAACACCCAGTCCCAGAGGTACATGTTGCGATGTTAATGCACATACGGTAGGCCACGGCCCAAGATGAAAAGATCACAGCAGGATAGGAAAATGTAACACCACATTTTATTCTGTTATTGCAGAAATGCATAATTTGGGCCTGATGTGGATGGGGCATGTCACTGATACCCAGCCCAGGTCAATCCCACAGATTGACAGCAAGAAAGAATGAAAGGGAACTACAAAAATAGACAAATCTTATTGTGTTGAAATGTGCAACTGCATAACTTCTTTTAGACATTCACTAAGGTTTTCCGTCTGGGTTGCATCACTTTCCTGGCCCAGCCCCGACACAAAGTCCTTTTGGCATTTACTAAGCCAAGCAAAGCCATCTTGTGCAGCTTTGCGTGGTTTAGTAAATACACAGTAACAGAAGGCAGCACAAAGAGCTGTCTTGTGTTACTTTGCATAAGGAAGGCTTTACATGGGTGTTGCATGGGAGTTTCCATGCATCCAACCATGTATTTTGGTGTATTCACATATTTACACAGACTTGTAATCCTGGGATTGCATCAAAAAGGTACGCCTCCCTGAAGCAGGTATAATGAGGGGAAATATCTTCATTTCTCCTCATTACTTCCCCTTTCTATGTGTGCGGCAGAATGCAGCAAACATAGAAAGAGGAAAATGCACTTAAGGCTTGGCTTTGAACAGGAAGGTGTCCCTTCCTGCACAAAACCTATCCAGCCTACACTGAAGGCCCCCTTGCACTATAGTTCAAGGGTTCCTGCATTGGTGCTAGGGAGCCACAAGTGCACAAGCACATGGAGAGAGCTGAAGAGCAACATGTATTAATAGATATGGTGCTTTTCAGCTCTCTCCGATTCAGTCAGCGCAGTAACTTGCCTTGCTACACACCATTACATGAATTGTAAGTAAATATGCCCCACCTTTTAAAAGCATGCTGCTATTAACATAATTTGTAAGTGTTAGAAATGAGGGTCTCTAGTTGGCAGAGGTAGGTACCTTTGTCCAAATAGGGACCCTTGCTTCTAGTCAGGGTAAGGGGGATACACACTTTAGAAAACACCTGCTCACCCCCTTGGTAGCTTGGCAAGAGCAGACAGGCTTATCCCAAAGCAATGTGTAAAGCATTTGTACCAACACTCACAGTAACACAGTGAAAACACCACAAAAGGACACCACAACAGTTTAGAAAAATAAAATATCTTTATCTAAATTAACAAGACCAAAACGACAAAAAATTCAACATACACAGTTAAAAATATGACTTTCAAAAGGTTTCAAGAACTTGTACCATAGAAAACTATGGATGCGTGACTTTTACACAAAGTACCTGTAGATGCATCAAAGTTCACAAGCCAAACAGCTGCAACGTCAGAAAACAAAGAGATGCGACACTCCTGAGACCTTGGGGAGGCGATGCGACAGTCCCGCTGTACGCAGAGGAAGGGTTGCGTCGAATCCAGTCTGTACGGGGAGTGATGCGTTGATTCTTCGTGACGGTTCCAGTCTGTGGGTGATGCGTCGGAATAACTTGCCGCACAGGTACGATGTGTGGAAATCCAGGATGCGTCGGCGATCGATGGGGCGGCATCGAGCGCTGCGTCAGTCGTCTTAAGCTGTGACCCCTTGATGCGTTGATTCTTGCAGCGGCGACAGGTGCTGCGTCGGTTCTCGCAGCGGCACGGCAATGTGTGGAAATTCTTCTCGCGCCGTGAATATACGTCGGGAAAACAGCCGCAAGAAGAGCGATGTGTCGATTTCTGTAGTTCTTTGAGTTTATTATTTCTTCCAGCTCCCAAACCGCAGCAACAACCTCCAGAGGCCCAAAACTGGCACCGGCACCCCTTGGCAGGTCAGAACTTGCAGCAACAGAGTTCAGGGGAGCTGGGGGTGAAGTCTTTGTGTCCCTGAGACTTCAGAACAGGAGGCCAGTACACTTCAGGCCCTTGGCGATCTCCTTCAAGCAGGGGACACAGCACAAAGCAAAGTCCTTTTCCTTTTCATGGCAGAAACAGCAACTGCAGGCCAAGCCCAGACACACAGCAAGGGCACTACTGCTCTTCAGTCTCTCCATCTCTTCTCCTTGGCAAAGGTTACTCTTGAATTCCAGGAATGATCTAAAGTCTGGGGCTTTGGGTCTGATACTTATACCCCAAAATGTCTTTGTTCTCTTTGTGCAGAGGGCTCTGAGCCCAGTTCAAACCAGTTCTACCTTCACTGGTGTAGCATGACCACAGGAGGTGGAGACAGCATTGTGCAAGGGAGACAGGCTCCATTCAGGTGCAAGGTAAATCTACTCCCACCACTCTATATGCAGCAAGGGTCTATTCAGCTCAGGGCTGAGTCATCCAGGAAGGGCCAGGCACACCTCAACCCCCCAGAGGCTGTCTACAGGGAATGTACATTCTCTGTCTCTGTCACACTGAAACCAGACAGTCAATCCACAAACAGGCAGAGGCACACAGGATGGTTGAACAAGAAAATAGCCACTTTCTAAAAGTGGTATTTTCAAACACACAATTTAAAAACCATCTTTACTAAAAGATGTGTTATTAAATCCTGAGTTCAGAGATATCAAACTCCATTTTTCTATCTTATCCCTATGGGAAGATATGCTTGTAAAATGTTACAAAGCATTCCCCATTCTGTCCTATGGGGCAAGATAGCCTTTCAATAGTGAAAAACAAAATTGCCAGTATTTCACTATCAGGACATGTTACACACACCAGTACATGTTCTACCTTTCACATACACTGCACCCTGCCCTTGGGGGTACCTTGGGCTTACCATAGGGGTGTCCGATGTGTAAGAAAAGGGAAGGGTAGGGCCTGGCAAGTGGGTGCACTTGCCAAGTCGACATGGCAGTTAACAAACTGCGCACAGGCACCGCGGTGGCAGGCCTGAGACTTCTTTTCAGGGCTACTCATGTGGGTGGCACAATCAGTGCTGCAGGCCCACTAGTAGCATCTGATTTACCAGTCCTGGCACACTCAGTGCACTTTACTAGAGACCTAGTGGTAAAACAAATATGCCAATCAGGGAGAACCAATCACAATACCAATTTACACAGAGAGCATATGCACTTTATCACTGATCAGCAGTGGTAAAGTGCCCAGAGTCCTTTAGCCAACAAACACAGGTCAGGAAAAAATAGGACGAAGAAGCAAAATGTTTGGGGATAACACTGCAAAAAGGGCCATTTCCAACACAATGCCTTTCCAGCCTACAGCCAGGGTAGATCAATCAATACCTCGATGGGCTTCCCGGCTTGGGAGACAGAACATGGAACCTGGCCGGAAAAGCAGGGGTCTATTCCTGTGCTACGCTTTTCTGAACCCAGTTGGATCCCTCTATCCATACTCTCAGGGCCCACCAGGCTAACCCATGGGGGACCCTTCTCCTCCAAAATGTTTGGGGATAACCCTGCAAAAAGGGCCATTTCCAACAGTAAGCAGATATTATTGTCTAAATGTGTTACGTACCTGTCTTTGATCATAATCAGAGGTCGTGCTGTACTACAGTGCCAGAGTCCTGGTTGTGAAGGTAAGAAACATGTTGCTCTGCGAGAGGATAATAAAGTGATTGGTGCCTTCAAGCTGGCTTTGCATCCTTCTCCGACCCTATTTTGATATCCTTACCAGATAAAAACACCAATCGACTGATTTCTCAATGACTGTAACCACCTGTGCGGTAAATAATATCAGACATGCAACCCCTTTCTCACTTCACATGTTTCAGTTCATCTTGCATTCCTTAAATAAATTTGCTTTTTCGAGATACTATGTTTCTGCAGTTTTTTTCATGCAATACATGACTTTTGAGTAGTGCACTTTTTAAAGTGTGTCATCTCTATGTGTCTGTGTGAGAGCTAGAGTTGGAGTAAAAGAAGAAGGCAGTGTTTCCCACAGTTCCTGTCAGTGAGTCATGTAGGTGTTGTGACTGCATGCCCATCCAATTTTGGCCACTTTGCAGAGTGATGGTCATGCATGTGCCAACTGTATATGTGGCACGGTGTCTGAAGGACACTCACAGCAGTAGAAACGTCCAAGAAACAGAAGATACAGTACCAATAGGTGAATGGGTAAGATGTGTGTGGAGGATCGTGAAGTGGTGGAGATGAAACTAAGTACTACAGTAGGAGAGAGTCAAACTACGGTGCTGAAGAGGAACAAGATAATATGTGAGATATGCACAGAAGTGGGGAGAAACAGGTGACCGATGTTAACAAAGGGAAAGACTGTAGGGAAAGTGTGTACTGGGGATGACAGCACTGATTGAGACATTCCGAAGACAACTACTCCTTCCGCAGATCTTAGTAATGCTGAATTCACAGTGTCACATTTTCAGAACTGAAATATTTTCAATTCTAATTATTCACAACAAAATCATTATTGTTACTCATTATGTTAATACTGCTAACAAGCAATAGCAAAGGCATTGTTTTAGGCATTGGTCCATTGCTGTCTTATATGTCTAAATGCAATGACTCACAGAGAGCCCCAGAAATACTGGTCAGGACACCCGCTTTGTTGACCGCAGGACTGTAGTTCACATGTTTTAAGCCATGTCCTTAATTACATGTACCACGTGTCTTTGGAAAGAACCTGTAGAACATTAGGAATACAGATTTCCTAATTGCGATGCTCTCCGAATCGCAATTAGGAAATCTGTATTCCTAATGTATGAAACTCATTGAGTTTCATTCAGGGATTCCTTGTGGGTCGCAAATCAACCTACCTCATGAATATTAATGAGGTAGGTCTCAGTTTGCGACACACTAGGAATTACAGCCATCACAGGGATGGTGGCCTGCTGAGGTCATCAGACCACCATGTCTGTGATTGCTTTTTAATAAAGAATTCTTTGCTTTTTAAATGCAAAATGGGGTGCGTTTAAAAAGAAAAACATTTAATGAAACCTCGAAGTTTAAAGTAAAAAGAGTAGGCAGTTCTCCATGGGATCACTGCCTTCTCTTAAAAAATATGAATATTTCTATTCTCAAAGGGGACCCCTTCCCCTTTGTGAATGGGTTACCACCAGTTTTAAAGTGGTGGTAAAGTATTACTGTTTTGCGACCGGAATTCCCTGAATCTGTTTGCAAAACACCAATACATACCATGCCGATTCGGTATTTGGAAGGGACGCCCTAAATACGCCCCTTACAAATACCAAATCGCAAATGCAAAATGCAATTGGGTAACAAGTTGCCCAATTGCATTTTGCATTTTGTACATTTAAAAACTAATTTTTTCTGGTTGCAAAAGAATCGGGCCATTTGTGACTGGAAAAATGCTTTGTACATCTGGTCCCTAGTTATTCTTATTTGGCTACTGTAGGGTTGGGTACTTTGCCGGCTAAGGGCCCTGGACTGGGCGCAGAAATAAGCACACAGACTAGGTGATACATTGGCACTCATGTGAGCCGGAAGTCCCGAGCGACCCCGGCCCGTTTATTTAAGCCTTCTGGCCACGCCTGGCCAGAAGGTGATACATTGTGTGTGGGTGGTTCCGGGTCGGGCCCAGGGGGCTGGCGAGCGGTGAGAGACTAGACCGCTACATCCCATCCCAAATCAGTTCAAGATAAACCAAAACAAATGAACACAATAAAGCTTAATACACAAAATCTACAAGTCGGTGGTTTGGCCTCGGATTGGGCCTCAAGTCATATTGCCGTTGGCGGGCGGTTCAGTTTTCCCTCGGGCTGACAGCCTCCTGTTCACGGGGCCGGTCCTCTGTCAACGTATCAACAGATGGAACTGATCCTGCTTGACTTGGAGCTGTGTCTCCAGCAGCCCTTGGGCCGACGTCGTCCCACTCCGCTTCTCTGTTGCCGGACACCTCACCACTTTCTGGCGCTGGGACCCTCTTGAACCATGAGACATTTCTGGTGATGACTTCTCCGTCCTTCACTGCGGTGATGGCCGTCCCCTTGACTGTCCGGACGATCCAGAGCCCTGGTTCATAGGGCGTGCGGAATTTCCCTCTGCTGCGACGGTTCCTCACCAGAACAGCACACCCCGGCGCTATTGTTCGGGGCCGTGCTCTTCGCCGCTGACTGGCCTTCTCATTGGTTGCCGACCTCCGGGCCTGGGTGTCCGCTGGATCATACGGCTCCGGTGCCCAGTTTTCTGCTACCGGGATGGTGTCGCGTCGGTGGCTGGCTAGCATTAATGACCACGGAGACCTCTGGGTTGTGCAGTGGTGGGTACTCCTGTATTCCCGCAGAAACGTCTGGAGGGCACCCTCCGGATCGGATTGTTCGGCTACCGCTATGCGTAGTACCTTGTTTAGTGTCCGCATAAATCGTTCGGCTTCGCCGTTGGCCTGGGGCCACTGCGGCGTGATGCGGTGGTGTCTTACTCCTAGTCGGTTGAGGAAATCCTTGAACTCATTCCCCTGGAACGGGGGCTCGTTGTCCGTCTTGACGACGTGCGGCAGGCCGAACAGTGCGAACGTCTTCTCCATCATCGGCAGGAGGTTGTTAAATGCGGTGGATGGTAGGACTTCCACAAGGGGGTATTTGGTGTAGCTGTCGATCATCACGGCCGTAACCCTCCCGTCCGGGAAACTCCCGAAGTCGAGACTCACCCATGACCAGGGTGATGGGGCTGGATCTTCTGTTATCACAGGGGCCGGAGTCTCCGGGTTTCCAGTGAGCTGGCAAGCTTGACAGCCGTGCACCATGGCGTCCACCGCTTCTTCCATCCCAGGGAACCACACCTTTTCCCTCATCCTGGACTTCATTCTTCCCGTGCCCTGGTGTCCCTCGTATGCCAGAGCAGTTGCTCGATCCTGGAGGCTCAGGGGGATGACAATGCGTGATCCTCTCAGCACGACACCACTCGCTGCAGCGCTGAGTTCTTCACGGACTCTCCAGAATTTTCCTAGGCGGGTCCGGTCTGCCTTGTTCCACCCATTGATGTCGTGGAGAAACCTTTCCCATGATCCTTTCTGCAAAGCGCCCAGCACTTTTTTGAGGACCATGTCGCAGTGCGTGTGGCCTTCGACTTCTTCCAGGGTGAGGGCCTTTGGGCATGCCCATTGGGTCACCATGTTGACGAAGTCTTCGGTTTGTCCTTCTTGGCTTAAGTCCTCTTCTGGGGGGCTGGCTGGATGGCGCGACAGGAAGTCTTCCGGGTTTTTCGCGCCTGGCCGATACACCAGGTCTAGTTGATAATGCTGGAGCTGGATCGCCCATCTCTCGATTCTGGGCCGCGGGTGAGGAGCGGTGCCCTTGAACAGTGGAAGTAGCGGTTGATGGTCAGTTACTACGCGGAACGGGTGTCTGCTGAGGTATAGGTGGAAGTGGTTGCACGCCCACTTGATGGCCAGCGCTTCTCGTTCAATTTGCGAGTATCGGGACTCTGTTGCGGTCGGCGCCTTGCTCGCGAAGGCCAGCGGGACCCACGTCCCTGGTTCCGTTTCCTGCGTCAACACGGCTCCTAGCCCCACGGGGCAGGCATCCGCTATCAGCTCTGTCGGCCGAGACGTGTCGAAGTAGGCCATGGTCGTTTTCTCCAGTAGTGTCGACTTCACCTTCCGGAATGCCTCCTCTTCGTCCCGGCCCCACTTCCATCCGGTGTCTTTCTTCGTCAGGTTTCGTAGAGGCTCCGCGATGGTGGCCAGGTTGGGTATAAACCGCCCACAGTACGTTGCCATGCCCAAAAAGCTTCGGACTTCCGACGCCGTTGTTGGTGCAGGAGCGAGCTGGATGGCCTGAGACTTCCGAGGGTCTACTTGCACTCCCTCCTGGCTAAAAACATATCCGAAGAATTCGATGGATTGTTTGTAAAATTGGCATTTCTCCTTGTGGAGAGTCACCCCATGGTCTGCGAGGCGCTGGAGGGTGGCTCGTAGCTGGCGGTGATGGTCTTCGAGCGTTGCCGAGTGTATTAAGATGTCATTGCTGACGTTGAGCACCCCTTGTAAACCGGACAGGACTTCCCTTACCGCATTCTGGAATATCTCTGCGGCCGACGATATCCCAAAGTTCAGCCTTTTATATCGTCTGAGTCCCAGGTGCGTCGAGAAGGTGGTGATGTATCTGCTTTCTTCTGCTAGCCTCAACTGGTGGTACCCCGCGTTGAGGTCTAGCTTGGAGAACCACCGGGACCCATTGAGGTCGGCCAGGATGTCGTCGACCGTTGGCGTTAGATGCCTTTCTCTCCGTATGGCTTGGTTGGGCATCCGCATGTCTATGCAGAGTCTGATTTGCCCAGGCTGCTTTGGTTTCTCTGCTATGACCATCGGCGATACCCACGGAGTCGGTCCAGTTACTTTTTCTATCACTCCTTGTTGTTCAAGCTTTTGTAGCTCTTGCTCCACTAGTGGGCGTAGGTGAAATGGGATGCGCCTGTGCCTCAGGGCGACGGGTCTTACCGACGAGTCTATGTGCAGCTTTACTGGTGGCCGCTTCATGTTCCCCAATCCTTTGAACAGCTGTGGGAATAGCTCTAGAACGTCTTCCGTTTGTAGTGTTCGTACGGTATTTGCAAATGTTACCAGGCCTAAGTCTTCCACGGGGTGACTTCCTACTAGGATGTCCGCTTCCCTGTCGACGACATGGAACGTGGTCGTGACCTCGTGGCCATCTGTCTTCACCTGGACGGTCATTTTCCCTTTTAGGGGGAGTGGCTTTTGGCTCCCATACGTGAGGATCTTCACTCTGGATGGCGTGAGCACTGGCCTTGGGCTTAACCGCTTGTATTGTTGACACTCCATGACGTTCACCGATGCCCCGGTGTCGATGAGCGCAGTGACGGGGGACCCGGCAATCTCGATGGCGCACGTTGGCTGCGGACGCCGCCTCCGCTTGAGGTCACTTGCGAACGATATTAGATAGCATTCTCCCTCTTCGTCTGTGGATGAATCCTCAAGGTACTGCCTCCGTTGTGTTGGTGCTTTCTGCGATCTTGACGCTTCGGATTCATCTAGCGCGAGCTGTCTCACTGCTCTGGTGGGCGGTCTTCGCCCGGGAGGTCCCTTGTGCCGCCCTCCCCCACGGCATACGCTCGAGAAGTGATTGGCAATGCCGCACTTTGAGCATGTCTTGCCTCTCGCTGGGCATTCCTCCGGGAGGTGTTCCTCCTTGCCCCAGTACCCACACTGTGGTCGGCACGAGCTTCTGTTGGGCCAACATCCTCGATTCCCGCGCGCCGACGTGCGGGCGGCGTCGACTCGCTCTGTCTTGACCGACACCGCCTGTTCGGCCGGGTGGGTGAGCGCGGCTTCCGTGACTGTGGCCCTGGCCTCTGACAGGTCGTGGGATCGTGCCAGGATGAGTATATCCTCTAGGGTGATCCGTGGTTGCCTGAGGATGAGGGTCCGCAAGGTCTTGATGCGGCACCCGTGGATGACTTGTGCCCTCACTTCCTTGGTCTGATCATCCTCCGTGCACGTGCTGGCGAGCTCCCGGAGGCGTGCATGGAAAGCGTCCATTGATTCACCTTCCCTCTGACGGGCCTGTCGCAATTTGAAGCGTTCGTAGTCGGGGTTAAGTTGAGGGTCGAAGTGAGCATTCAATGCCCTGACCGCCGTCTCGTAGTCTGTGGGTGCACCCGTGTTGGGCAAGTGCGCGAACAGCTTGTATATTTCGTCCCCCGCGAAATGCAGTAGCAACGACCTCTTCACCGCGCCGTCCGTTTCCCTCGTGGCGATGAAGTAGTTGTTCAGGCGGCCGATCCACACATTCCACCTCGGTGACGCAGTGGCAGGATCGATGAGCTCGCTGAACGGGGGAAGCGCGTTGACCTGGGAGTGTAGGTGTGCCGGGGACGCGGCAGGGGGTGCTGGTTGCTGGGCTGCTGCTGTGGCTGGGTCAGACATGGCTGGGCGAGGCATGGTGACGCCCTGGTCGCGTGTGGTCTGAGCTGCCACTCCGGTCACTGGGGGCTGGGCAGGTGGATTTGTCAAGGTCTGTTTGTGTGGCTGGCGCTGCTACGCTGAAGGTACCTGCCACCGGGGTAGTGATGGTCTTGCTGGTTCCTCTGATCTTGCTGGCAGTGTCTTGGTGCTGCTCCTCAGCACACTGGGCGTCAGGGCAGTTAGATGTACAAAGAGGTAAAGAGTGGCTGTGGCCTTGCTCCTCTTGTACATCCTGACGCCGGGAGCTATATGCATTCACCCCTCTTGGTCTCTGGTGGCTGGGTAGAGGTACTGCAGCACTGGGAGTCGCCTGGTGCGATGCGTGTTCTGCACATGCGCGCGTCTCCACCTTCAGCGCAGGCTCGACCGGAGGCCTCACCGGGAGCACACGCGCGTCGCAGTAATATGCCGGGACACAGGCAGCGGGGCGGCAGAGCGGGGCGCTGTACCTGGCGTCACCGGCCGGTGACGTCGCTTGCTCGTCGTTCCGGAGCGGATTCTGCCGGGCGCTCGACCAGGCATGTGGGCGCCGACGCGCGGGTAGCGCTGCTGGGCTCCTCTGTTTCTCCGGCCGGCTGGCGGGCAGGTGCGGGAGCGTGGCAGCTGCGGGCAGCAGACCCACCCTCGTCGCCAGTGTAGGGTTGGGTACTTTGCCGGCTAAGGGCCCTGGACTGGGCGCAGAAATAAGCACACAGACTAGGTGATACATTGGCACTCATGTGGGCCGGAAGTCCCGAGCGACCCCGGCCCGTTTATTTAAGCCTTCTGGCCACGCCTGGCCAGAAGGTGATACATTGTGTGTGGGTGGTTCCGGGTCGGGTCCAGGGGGCTGGCGAGCGGTGAGAGACTAGACCGCTACAGCTACGTCCCTTTGGAGACCCCCACTTTTGTCATCTCACTTGAAGCACTGCCTGCCACTCCATTTACACTATGGCTGCTAAATGTACGGGGCAAGTGCACTGAAGAAGTGCTTCCTGTATGAGCATTGGAAGGTATGGAAATCATTGTAGTTACTATTCGAACTTTCATTATACATTGTTACATTATATAACACTTATTTGATGTTGTGTGAATTCAACCTGGCCAGCATATTTTCCATTGTTGTCCACTGTTTAAAATATTCTTAACCAATGCTGCATTATCTCAACTCTGTGTCTGAAGATACTGTCTGATACCGACAAAGTATACAGGAGCATTTTCAATACGATTTGAAGAAAAGTACGTTTGTTCATAGAGGATTTCCTTTGCATCTGCTTGCGTTTTCCCCACCTCTATGTAAGATGCAATTAACCAAAAGTCAGAAGTGCCACTGCGATAGTACCAAGCCAAAATGTTGTGAAATGCCACTTCCTTTGATCTCTCGGTATTCCCAAAATCACACGATGTCACTTCCGATGGTGTTGCCAGGTCGAAGGTCATGAGACGTCACTTCCTGTGACATCATCAGAGGGACAAAGGACATGTGATGTTACTTCTGCTACCCCTAGCATTTTGATGAATCGACGCCCATGAACAAAAGCACTCCTGATATTAATCTAAGGGTGATGAAAGATTAAATATGCCTTCCAGACCAGTGACACACAGGTTGCACACAGATCGTTGTGGATGGAGGCGCATAGGAGCTCTCCTTCTCCCCTCTTCCTCCTGAAAACTCCCAGAATCAGGCTACGGGTGCAATACTGAACTAATTTTGAGGATAAAAAAAAATGCATGAGCAGACTGCATGTAAACAATGCCTTGCAACCTATGTGGTGCTTGAAAAAAAATCGGATTTAGAGTAACCGTGTTAACTGATAAGCAAACAGCTTTTATAATTCATGCATCTCTCTGGCCTCTCGGCGGACCTCTCTGCTGTTTATATTATAGCACAGATAGTTTCTCTCGGCGTCCTATTCACTGCATATTATTGAAACTGATTGGACGGGAGCTCCTTATCGCTGAGAATTATACCACTTCTTCCGCGCCTTTTATGTTTCATGTACTATTTCCAAAGCCCCCAAGAGCTCTTTCCCGGCAATTTATCAGCACTGCAGTTCAGACCGTCTGCACTCCTGGCTTCTTCTCTGCCGCTCCTAATTTGCTCCTCAGTCAAGGCTCGTTTCAAAAGCAGGAAATAAGACTGACAGGTGCAGCATGAAAAAGACGGGGTGAGAGTGGCCAGCCCGGCTGGATGTAATGGAACGAGCGGGGGAGCAGCTGCAGGCGAGAGAGGCCTCTGAACCCGGCCGTCAAATCTAAATTCAATATCTGCGCCAAGAACTCGCAAGGAAAAGGGTGGAACTAGGCAGGTGGAAAAAATAGCAGCGTGTAATGAAAATAAAACGGCGATGAGAAATGTGTTTTTTTTTTGCCGGAAAATACTTCCCAGTGATTGTTATCAGTGTCCAAAGTTGAAAACCTTGCCTTTCGAACCACATTTCTTTTCTGCTGCCTCGTCATTTTTCAGCAAAATGATGTTGCCCTCTCGAGCGTGCAAAGATGTTGCAACCAGTTGGTAATAGCAATACGAATTATATATGTCCTTGAAGTTCCACAGCCGGTTAGTGGCATTTCGCCACTTCCCTACTAGAACATTTTCCAGTTTCCTCATTTTCAGTTTTGGCAACATTATGTGAAGCTCCTGATCAAGAGGGGCCCTCGAAATACAAATTGGTGAACCTTGGGGACACCTTTTTAGTCAGTATGCCCTCAGAGGTTGAAGCCTCCATTGGTCTCCCCACTCTGCAGTCTCAATGGGGAAGCACCATTTATTCCCCTATACGCAAGCCATGTCTGGTGGCTGCTTGAACTCTAATGATTGGGGTGCAGCAGCTGCAATCAGAGACTGGTCTCTGTGTGTAAAATAAGGGCCTCATTTTTATCTTGGGGGTGTAGATGTACTCTGTCGCAATAGTGATGAAGTATACATACCGCTTGTAGTGTCCTGCTGGACACGTTCTAGTGTCTCAGCAGACACTGAGTTAGTAGCCACTCCCCTATGGGAGTGGGCACACTGCACCCCCACACCCATCCATCACGGGTGTCACGAGTGACGTGGCCCCGGCAATAAAAGGGCCCGGGTGCACGTGCTCGTGGCCAGTTATCGCCATATACTACTGGTGTCTGTGTCCCTCATTTATCATCATGTGGGCCTGAGGCCCAACATTACACTGGCGACGAGGCGGGTAGCTGACCCCGCATGCCTACCAGTCCACGCGTCGTCGTTCCTCGTGGAAGAGGAAAGGAGCCCGACAGGCGGTACCCCCATCCACCCTGGAGGATCGCGACGGCCTGCCTGGACGGCCACTAGTACCCATTGCCGGCACGACGGCCACGGCAGCGCTGCAGGAAAAGGGGGCCACCCAGCGCGGAGACCGGTGTCCTGTGAAACGTCAGGGCAGACGCCCACACACAGCCGTCGCTGCAACGCTGGTATCGACCAGCCCGCCAACGGAAGGTCAGTGGGGCAGAAGCAAGCAGCCAAGTAATAGTTTGCAGCCATCGGCGATGCGCAAGAAACGCCGGTGACTACGACCCCCGACCGTGGCCCGAGGAGTCCACAAGCTGCCCTGCATCCCGGTTCTGCATCGGAGGTACGGAGAGAGGGGAACAAGGCCGGACATGTGCATGCAGCTGAGCCTAGGCGGCCGCCTCGGCTGCCAATCAGCCCTGTGACCCACAACGCAGCAGAAAGCCTCACCACCAGCCGGCGCTAGCAAGAGAGCCGCGGTGCACTCATCAAATCCGGCTGCGCCCCTACCTGCCGGTGAATGTCTTCCGCCAACGCTACTGGTGGCCACCAGCTCCCCCAAAGGTCCCGGGCCTCTCACCTGCAATCGTTAGGCAAGCTCCTGCCTGCATCGTCAGCCCCGTGTGGCCTGCCGTCGGAAGGGAAGCTGCTGCACTGCGCTGTGCAAGCACCGGCAGCGCCACCTAGCGGCCAGACTCCATACAGGCCTGTGTAAACGGGTCACCTCGGCGAAACCACACCGGCATCTTCTACCCGTGGCACTGGTCGTCCCCTCGACCCCAGCAGCGCCGCCGAGAGCAGCGGCACATCTGCTCCAAGAAAGAGGTGCAGAGCATCGGCAAATTGCCCCCATGCGCCCACATCCCTGGATGCCTGCCACGTCGGTGACGCTGCCGCGGCATCCAGCATCGCAGACAGCGCCACCTAGTGACCAGCGGTGCAAACCGCATCCGCCAACACCGGAAGGAGCCCTACACCAGCCCTTTCAGCACTCCGTAGCCTGCAGCAAACTGGCTAAGTGACTGCAACCCAGAAGCAGACTACCAGGGCCCAGCACTTTAGACACAGTGCTGCCACCCGGTGGGTGTGAGCGGCAGCACGCTTTCCTGCAGCTACGCTGAGCAGGCCCAGACAGGAGCTCCCAGCCTAGGTCTGCACACCAAACATACCTAGTACTGCAACAGCCAACAGCCCCCAATCAAGAGCCTCCAGTTCAAGCTGGGAGTGAGACTTTCCACGAGGAGTTGGCTACAGTGTCACCTAGGGGCCACAGAGAGACACCGTATAAGCGACAAAGAAACCACAGCACAGGTGGCTGCAGTGCCATCTGACTGCTCAGAAGCTGTCTCCAAAATACATGCCTAAGTGCTCCTGCCAACAGTTGGAAGAGGGGAGACTCCAAACCCGCACCTAGCAAGGGGATACCAAGGCCCCCAGGACTGCCTCAGCACAGGAAAGTGCCAAAGAGCAAAGTACAGCAAAGCCCAGCAAGACGGCAAGCCCCAAGAGAAGCACAGCAGACAGGGTGCATTGCGCGTCACCCCAACGGGCTGCACATCACCAAAGGCTCCCATGAAACCCAAAGCCTACAGCAACCACAGCAAGCCACCGCGACGACCGCAGCGCCACCTGGCAGCTCCCCAGACGCAACGCGCTGAAGAACGGACACACTGCCTGGCCAGAGCGGATGGCCAGCAAGAGAAAATCGCAAAGTGATCCTGGCAGGAGGTTCCACACTGGCGCATCCGAAGAGTAGTCAAGCACACTGACTGCCCACCGCGATCGACGCCAGCAGACCAGTGACAAGTGTGGCTGCACTGCACCCTACAGACCAGCAGCACCAGAGCCCAGCACAGCGTCCTGCCAACCAACCGGCAACAGCAGTCAACAGATCTCAGAGTGCGCACCGCCACGACAAGGAAGACTGCCTGCTCACACCCAGGTGATGAGACGGACCGCACCAGACACGGCAAAGCGTGCCCTCAGAGGAGAATGCTCAGTGTGGCCCTCTGCACCCTGCAAGTGCGAGCAGCAAGGACACCTTCGACGACAGCAAAGTCTCCAAGTAGCTGCCACACTCAAGAGCCCCAAGGGGCCCCAAGCCGCACCAGCGCAAACCAGAGTCATATAGGCAAGAGCACTGCCTGCCACCTCTACAAAGTACGGGGAGAGACTCTCAAACCCCGCAAGGAGCTGCGAGAAACCCAGAGCTACACACGGACAGCCACCACCCACAAGAGTGGACAACCAGCCAGAACAGCAACGTCTCAAGGTCGCTGTCCCCGCTAACAGCTCAATAGAAGACTGGTGCAGAACGCGCACCACACGTGGCTGCCCAACGCCATTGCCGGAGCAGAGATCACGTCAGTTGCTCCTCCCGGTGTACAGACACCACCGCAAGCTACACCTCCGGCACACCACGTGCCAGAAGAAAGCGCCCAGGAGATACAGACATCTCCACAAAGCAGCACTGCTGAACGCAGCACAGAGAACGACTACATCTCGACTGCACCAGCAAAACCCCGCAGTGGGCCGAAGACCACACAGAGTGTCCTCCTCGCCCTGCCTCAAGAGGGAGTCGGCAGTGACCCACAACAGGCAAGAGAGGAGTTGCACACCCCACGTGGCCGGCCGCCACAGCAACAGGCGCTCCAACAACCAGCGACACGAGACCGGACGTCACGTCGCCCAGCAAGCAAGGAGCGCGCCGGAGCAAAGGCAGAAGCCGGCGCCATGACAGCGCCGCCTCGAGGTCCAAGCGCAACGCCCTCGAAGAAAGAAGAGAGTGACAGCCCTGTCACCCAGAAAATCAGAGGAACACAGGTGGGCTGAATAGACCAACAAAGGGAGAAGAGTGAGGACTCACAGCAAGCCAAGAGCACACCCAGACACACCAGACAGCCACCAACGGGACCGACGTCCCTGGATACAGCCTCACGGGAGAACCGAGCACAAGCCGCAGCAAGCGCAATCCGCGTCTCTCCCCAACGCTTCCCCAGGTGACCGTCCATTCCAGAGTGTCGGCAGTCCAAGTCAACGGCATCCCTGCTCCAGCCGCAAATGCCGTGGGTGAAGATCAGCACTGAGCGCCCGCCCTCACACCGCCTCAAGATGGAGTCGGCAGTGGCCCCAAATCAGGCAAGAGAGGATCCGTACACTCTACGTGTCAAGCCGCCACCGAAGACCAACCTCAACAAGGTGGAGACACCTGGCTGCTAAGACCCTCCTGACATCCGAACTCTCCCAGCAAGCCACCACCATCTGTCATTCCGACTCACCACATGGCTGGCAACCACCATCACGCCAGCCCTCAGCACATGCGTCAAACACCACTACCAGAGCACGTGTAGACTGGAATCATACACCGTTGCCCCGCCAGCCGACTAAAGAAATTAGAAGCCACCTGTGAACCTGGCCTACACCGGAACCGCGGCAGCGAGTGCAAGTCTCAGCCAAGACTCATCCACCCGTGAGGGTTGTGCGTGTGACTAAGTAATGGCTCCTCAGCGGTTCTGCAGCTGCCCCCAGACGGCACACAAGCGGCCCACAGCGCAGCCCTCCTACAGTCCCGCAGCAACCCCGACGACGGGCCTCCCCAGGCGGGAGAGCGAGAAGAGATGGTGCCCCACCGGCAGGTTACCGGTAACAGCCAAGCAGTTCAACAGGGACAGTCGGTCCAGCAACACCTCTGTGAATCCTCACCGTAGGCTCCATCCAGGTTCATGACGCAACCCACCAAATGAACTGTTAGAACCCACCACAGACCATCCCGGACGTCAGCAACGTGGAGCCATGCAAGACATGTCATCATCAGAGAACTGACGGTATGCAGCGGACGTCATCAAAGCCAGCGGTCGTGTCCTGAACCCCTCAGGTTAAACTACGAGTGCCCGCCGCGATGGCCCTGCAGCAGGCGGAATCCTCGGCCCATGCCTGACGTCTCCTTGCCACCGGACTCGTAAGGCTGATGGACCCTGTGGTGCTTAGTTGACTGTTTATTTCTCTCCACAGGTTGAACTAATTGTTGTTGTCGTTCTTCATTAAAGTTGGGGAGGAATGTAGTGTCCTGCTGGACACGTTCTAGTGTCTCAGCAGACACTGAGTTAGTAGCCACTCCCCTATGGGAGTGGGCACACTGCACCCCCACACCCATCCATCACGGGTGTCACGAGTGACGTGGCCCCGGCAATAAAAGGGCCCGGGTGCACGTGCTCGTGGCCAGTTATCGCCATATACTACTGGTGTCTGTGTCCCTCATTTATCATCATGTGGGCCTGAGGCCCAACATTACACCGCTGAGATACAGATCCTTCCACCCGAATTAGATGCTTGCAGACCACAGGTTTAATAATGGCAAAGACTACTCATTCTCTGCTGTGATTAAACCCACCGATGGCCCTGTGTAGTAAGCGCTGTCGGAGGCAGACATCTAATTCTGCCCACCTGATTTAGATGTCTGGAATTAGAGATCAGGTTTCACTGCCTGTCACCGCCAGGAAAACCATGTCGGTAAGGGGCAGTGAAAACTGCTAAATGCACCGCACACCATGGGAGAGGACTCCCATGGCGAGGGAGCATTTTATTTATTTGTATGAAAAAGAAAACAGTTTGGGGAAGGGCTCCATCATGTTGACTTAGCATTGCACCAAATTGTAAACATAATTGACAGAAGCCGCTGTGACGGCAGTTCTTGTCAATGCTTTTGAAATGACCACCCACGTGGCACTCTTTTTGAAATTTGGTGGGCGGCACCTCCACCAGGGCCACCTGCAAAACCTCCTCCTTTTTTTTATTTTTATTTTTTGTATGTTTTCAAAGATTCTGAGCATAACCTTTTGCAGTAATGTTCTTGATAGAACTTTCTCAGATTCCTCTCTGAGAAGGGAAACTGTACCCCAGCCCAATTGGCTGGACCATATGAACTTGGAGGATGTGCTGATTATGCATGGCAATGGGTCCTCACCAACGGTCTGAGTTAGACATATAAGCTGCAGCTTTCTTCTATCATGTCTATCACCGATGGGCCAGCGCTTGCTTGGAGCTGCAGTCTATAAGACATCTGAACTTTAGTGGCCTGCCCAGCTGCTGCTGACGTTGCCTACCAGAAGTCCCCAAGCAGCACAAATAGTTTAGTAAAGTACGCACTTCACCTTGAAAACCCCCACAGACCAGGTGAGGACTTTCGAAGTAAACTATTGCTACAAGTGCAAGTGAAGGCAAACACACTGCAAAGTCATGTTCTATTTTACTTTCTTCATTCTTTCATGGTGCAGTGGTCCTTTACATGGTTGTCTTATGAGGGAGCTGAATAGAGAGAGAGCGACCTATATGGTCTGAGTGAGGCCCTTTACCCCTTTGAGCTCGCAATGATCTCTGTGGGTCAATGTTCTGCTGCCTTCCTTTGTGATCGATTACACCTGAAAAACTGAGCTTGAATCTCCCATTTCTTATAGCAGTACTAACAGAAGCATGCAATCTGGTTTAGGAGTAGCTGAAGCAAAGCTTTAAGGTTCCAGTGTTGCAAGATATCTCCCGTTTTGGTGCCGAACACCACTTGCTTTACACACAAGAGGTAGACCTGCCTCCCATGGCATGGGAAAAATACAATCTGAGCTCCATGACAAAGTCAGTTTTTTAGGTAGAGGTTTGCTAACGACTTCTTGTTGGCATTCTGAAAGCTTCTCTGGGAATGCATCCTGCCCATTGCTTACAATTGGGTTTTGGGGTTTGTAACTCACAGTGACTTTCATTCTATTTGCTGGCTTTGTTTGCTTTAGGCTGTCCAGCTTGAGTTTGTCCCTCCCACTGCCCATACTATGTTTACTGTATTCTTCCACAAACTTGCTTTCTGCAAACAGGTCTTTAAATCTTGTTCTTATCTTGCCACATTTGCTGTGCATTCAAAGACAGAGGTCAAATGTCAGGCTCTGTCATCCGAGGGAGCTTGCTGTTCACTTTTCTTTCTCTGACTTCAAAGTGAGAGAATTTATGGGACAATCTTGCTGTGAAAGAAAATACTTTTTTCTAGCACACAATAAAATTGAAATGTCTAAATTAACTTTGGTGATATTTCAGAATATATCAGAATTAGGAAAGTACAAACTAAGCACATTGTTTTGATATTTTGAAGTGTGGTGGAAACAAATATATGAATATGATCGTAACACATCAATACAGTAGGTATTGACATTTCGACACATTATCATATATGTGCAGTAAAACTGTATGTGTGTACAAATGCAATGGTCATTTCAATTGCAAATGTGTTGCCTGTAATGGCAGTGTGCTACTACACCATGCATACTCCACTTTATGCCACTCCACTCTACTCCACTCTACTCCACTCTATGCCACTCCACACTGTGTCCCTCTATGACACTTTACGGCACTCCACTCTCAGACACTCCACTCCACTGAACTCCATGCCACTCCACTCTATGCCACTGTACGTCACTGCACTCGACTCGACTCTACTCCACACCACTCTACGGCATTTCACTCTAGGCCACTCTAGTCAACTGTATGCCACTCCACTCTATGCTTCTCCACTGTATGACACTCCACTCTACGACACTCCATGACACTCTATGCCACTCCACTCTACAACACTTTACTCTACACCACTCTCTGCCACGACTCTACGACACTCCACGTCACTCCACTCTACGCCACTCCATTCTAGGACATGCCCCTCCACTCCACTCCCTTCCACTCTAAGACATTCTATAACACACAACTCTATGACACGCCCCTTTATGCCCCTCAACTCAACACCCCTCCACTCTACAACACTTACCCACTCCACCTCACTCCTCTCCTTTCCACCGCACTCAACTCCAATCTACCCCACTCCACCCCAATATACCCAAATCCACCACACTCGAATCTATCCGACTCCACTTCAATCTACCCCAACCTACCCATCTCCACTCCAATCTACCCCAGTCCACCCCAATCCACCCCAGTCTACCGCACTACAATCTACCCAATCCCACTACAATCTACACTAGTCCACTACAATCTACCTCACTCCACTCCAATCTACACCACTTTACACCAATCTATCCCACTCGACTCCAATTTCCACTCCACACCAATCCATACCACTCCACTCCAATATAGCCCACTACAATCATTACCAATCTTCCACACTCCACTCCACCCCAATCTACCCTACTCCACTCCAATCTACTCCAACCTACCCCAATCTACCCTATCAATCAATCAATCAATCACAGAATTTGTAAAGCGCACTACTTACCCGCGAGGGTCTCAAGGCGCTGGGGAAAAAAGGGGGGGGTGCTGCTACTGGTCGAACAACCAGGTCTTGAGTAGCCTCCTGAAGGTCAGCAGGTCTTGGGTCTGTCGTAGGCTTAGTGGAAGGGTGTTCCAGGTCTTGGCGGCGAGGTGGGAGAAGGATCTGCCGCCGGTGGTGGTTCTTCGAATGCGAGGGACGGTGGCGAGGGAGAGGTCGGCGGAGCGGAGTTGGCGGTTGGGGACGTAGAAGAGGAGTCGTCTGTTGAGGTAGGCTGGGCCAGTCTTGTGGAGTGCCTTGTGTGCGTGGATGAGGAGTTTGAAGGAGATTCTCCTGTCGACGGGGAGCCAGTGCAGGTTCCTCAGGTGGGGGTGATGTGGCTGTGGCGTGGTACATCGAGGATCAGGTGTGCAGAGGCGTTTTGTATGCGTTGCAGTCGCTTGATGAGCTTGGCCGGGGCTCCCGCGTAGAGGGCGTTCCCATAGTCAAGTCTGCTGCTGACGAGGGCCTGGGTGACTGTTCTTCTTGTGTCTGTCGGGATCCACCTGTAGATCTTGCGAAGCATGCGGAGGGTGTTGAAGCAGGAGGATGAGACTGCGTTGACTTGCTTGGCCATGGAGAGCGTTGAGTCGAGGATGACTCCCAGGTTGCGTGCGTGGTCGGTGGGTGTCGGGGCTGCTCCCAGCATCGTTGGCCACCAGGAGTCGTCCCAGGCTGAGGGGTTGGAGCCGAGGATGAGGACCTCTGTCTTCTCCGTGTTCAGTTTTAGTCGGCTGATCTTCATCCAATCGGCGACGGCCTTCATTCCTTCATGGAGGTTGGATTTGGCGGCGAGGGGTCCTTGGTGAGGGAGAGGATCAGTTGAGTGTCGTCGGCGTAGGAGATTATGTTGAGGTCGTGCTGTCTGGCGATGCGTGCGAGCGGGGCCATGTAGATGTTGAACAGTGTTGGGCTGAGGGACGATCCCTGGGGTACGCCGCAGATGATCTCGGAGGCTTCGGATCGGAATGGTGGGAGGCGGACTCTCTGGGTTCTGCCGGCGAGGAAGGAGGTGGCCCATTCCAGGGCCTTGTCTCGGATCCCTGCGTCGTGGAGGCGTGCGCGTAGAGTGCGGTGGCAGACAGTGTCGAAGGCGGCGGAGAGGTCCAGCAGGATGAGGGCTGCGGTCTCACCGTTGTCCAGCAGGATCCTGATGTCGTCGGTGGCGGCGATGAGGGCAGTCTCAGTGCTGTGATTGCTGCGGAACCCCGATTGGGATGGGTCCAGGATGCTGTTTTCTTCGAGGTATCGGGTTAGCTGTTTGTTGACGATCTTCTCGATGACCTTGGCTGGGAACGGAAGCAGGGAGATGGGCCGGAAGTTCTTGAGGTCTCTCGGGTCCGCCTTGGGTTTTTTGAGTAGGGCGTTGATCTCTGCGTGTTTCCAGCTCTCTGGGAAGGTCGCGGTCTCGAAGGAGAGATTGATGATGTTGCACAGGTGGGGTGCGATGGAGCTGCTGGCTTTGTTGAAGATGTGGTGCGGGAAAGGGTCTGACGGGGAGCCGGAGTGTATTGTGCTCATGGTCTTGATGGTGTCCTCGATGTTCACGCTGGCCCAGGCTGGCAGGGGGTCGTGGTCGATGGTGTGCGGCGGGTCTGGTGCATCGATCTTAGTTGGGGCTGTCTGGGTGTTGAAGCTGTCGTGGATGTCGGCGATCTTGCGGTGGAAGAAGGTGGCGAGGGAATCGCACAGGGGTTGCGACGGCGGGATGTCGTTGGTGTTGGAGCTGGGGTTGGAGAGTTCCTTCACGATGTTGAAAAGCTCCTTGCTGTTGTGTGCGTTGTTGTCGAGGCGGTCTTTGAAGGAGATTCTCTTGGCGGACTTGATGAGGTGGTGGTGGTTACGGATGGCGTCTTTGTGGGCTGCGTGGCTGTCCGGTGTCTTATCACTGTGCCATTTCTTCTCTAGTTTCCGGCAGGTACGCTTGGAAGCTAGGAGTTCCGAGGTGAACCAGCAGGCTCTTTTGGTGGTGTCACTGTAGGTGAGTTTTTCAGCGGGGCGAGGGTGTTGGCACAGTCGTCCATCCATCGTCTGAGGTTGCAGGCAGCGTCGTCGGTGTTGGATGGGTCGGAGGGAGGGCTGAGAGCGAGGGTTGCCCGTAGTTGGTCTTCGGTGACTTTGCTCCAGTAGCGGCGTGGGATCTGTTGGGTGCGGTGGTGGGTTTCTGGAAGGTGAAATGGATGCAGCGGTGGTCGGTCCAGAGGAGTTCCGTGGTGTGGCTGAAGGAGACGTGGGAGCTTGAGGAGAAGATGGGGTCAAGCGTGTGGCCGGCGGAATGGGTCGGTGTTGTGACGAGCTGGCTCAGACCGAGGTTGGCGAGGTTGTCGATCAGGGTGGTGGAGTTGCTGTCGTTGTTGTTCTCCAGGTGAAAGTTCAGGTCTCCGAGGAGGATGTAGTCGGTAGAGGTCAGGGCGTGCGTGCTGATTCCACTCTACCCCAATCTACTCCACCCCAATCTTCCCCACTCCAATCCACTCCATTCTATCCAAATCTAACCCACTCTGCTCCACTCCACTCTACCCCACTCCACTCTACCCCAATCTACCTACTCCATTCTACCCCAATCCACCTACTCCACTCTACCCCAATGTACCCCACTCCAATATACCCCACTCCAATCTACCCCACACCAATCTACCCCAATCTATCACATCTCTATCCCATCCCACTAACAGTTAGCCATGCTGAACAGCAGCCAAACTGGTGTACAACATTGCTAAAACACATTGCCAAAGATAATGGCTCTCACATTGGCTAGACCTACTTGCTTTGCAAATGCTTGTTTAATTTTTGCCAGTTCACTGTCTATCATTTCAACATAAAATGTACTTTGTGTCAGCATTGTTTTAGTTGTTGGCAACCAATAGAGTAGTGGATTGTAAACAACTGTCAGGACCTCTGAACCCACCATTCCATGCTTGCACCCAAAGTAAACATCACTCACCCACTACCATTCCGTGCCTCCCCATTCTTGTGGACATCACCAGTCCTCTGCCCTCTTCCACCACAAGTGATAAATCCTCATGCCACTAAGCTACACAGACCCACATGTTGACAAGGCCTGTACTAGGGGCTTTGGTGGAGAATAAGAACTTTGAAGGCAGACTAATAGACACCCACCAATGCTGAACAAGTGCCTAATCATGAGCTATTAACGAGATCTTGCTTGTTTCCTGAGAAATCCTGCACACACATGGAATTGTTGTGTGAACACTGAGGGTGTAGCTGTCAAAATTAAACCCCATCTGCCTGTTGAGACTGATCCAGCGGGTTACTAGCAACAAGCATTCATACACAAAATACTCACTTGGGCCCAAACATTCATACTACGCTAGCAATTTCCGCTGGTGGGTCAGTTGGTACTCTTTATCAAATCCCTGCTACCAATTACCTTCTGATTGAAGAGTAATGACTTACCAATTAATCCTTTGCTAATTGCGAAATTTAAAATGAGTGACATTCCATACAATTCATAATTTCTAAATAATCACAAAGTCAAGAAGTTTTAAACTGTTTATCTAAAGATATAGCAGAGTAAAATACAAAGCCACATAGTACTTGAATCAAATCTCAAGGAGGAAGCACAACAATGATTTATCGATTAATGACGGTCCCTTAGGAAAAAGAGAAGATAGAGACAGCTGCGCAACTAAGGTTTGCATTTATATTTACCTAAGTGCGAGAACCAAACCCCTTGGCCAAGGAGTTTGAAAGATAGGACCCTGGAAGGATGAAGAGCAAAAAGACTCCTCCCGGATCAGGACAGGACCGGTGACTGCTCTACCCACGACGCCTGCGTCGTTCCCCTCTCTGGTACTTCGCTTCTCCTCGATTCTCCCGTTTCTTCCTTCTAATGGATTCCGCCGCCCCCACCTCAGGATCTCTCTGGACAGCGGTTCAGTCTGCAATCGATCAGCTCGTATGTCTGGTGCCAGAGCGTTCTAATGCTAATTGCTATTGCTATATCTATTATACCCTTCTACGCCCATGTACCTCCCCTTAATGTTGCTAACTTATGGGGCCACTACTTCTGATTGGACGGGGACAGGGGGTTGATCCTCACACCATATTGATTTAATTCATTTTCTTAAAGCTCTTTGTTTTAGAATACCGCCCCTCAAATTTAATACATTTGCTTTATTTCCCACCCGTCTTATGACAAAGTTTGTGCATTTTCATGTACATTGTTACAATTTTATAAGGACATTCATGAATATGACATTATTGGCCATCAGGTCACGGCCTTGGACGACGTCCAGGTTGACTTCATCCTTTTCCTTCTGGGCAGCCTTTAAAGGAACATGCGCAGAACCCACGTCATTCGAGTTTTCAGTTCACCAACCCCAGGCCCAACATTTACGAACTAATAAAGTCAAAGAAGAAAATATTAAAATCACAAATAAAATGTTTCACTGTATACCCACTCTGTCTATTCTATTCCCTTTTACTTTTAAACTTTTACCCGCATTAATAGCGTTAGAATATTACAATTTAAACAAAACATAAGAGCAAGCTGTAGCATGTGAGAACATATAGCAGCCATTTTAAATCACACTGCGCAGAAGCAAGAATTTTCCCACCAAGCAAAGAAAGACGTCACATGGTTGAGACATGCGCAGTAAAGTTCCCGCGTTTTATCAGCCATTTTAGAATAGACAAGCGTTACTTGTTAGTAAAAACACATAGGCAAGCTTCCTTGCTATTTGTATTTGTGTGTGCAATAGTTAGTAGGAACAATACAATTTAATACATTAATACTTTAAGAGGATTGCATCCGAGCAAGTCTCATTTGTGAGTCCTTGCTCCATCAATCCCCTCTCTGATGGCGTTCCTGAGCCATCAAAATACTACCCACAACCAGATGCCAACCTTTAGCATATTATGGTTTCATTTTCATTTTTACACTTTCTACTTTTCACATCTCCTTTCAGTTTCTTGTATAATTCACTTCTTAAATCTTCAAGTTCAATCTCATCAAACTTTCTCTTTTTTCCTTTTTCTGTCACATTATATGATTCATTCCTTCTACAACATTTGCACCATATTATTATTGAAAATACTATTATTGCTAACCCTGCTAAGGGTACTAATATTTTACCTATAAGTCCTTTCCCTATATTAGCAAACCAAGTACCAATTGACCTAATACTACTGGTCAATCTTTCCCAAACACTATCAACTTCCAGTGGTTTTAGTTCCTTCTCAAGTTTTGTTATATTCTGTATATATGTTCCAATTTCTGCACTTTTATCAGGTATGTAAGTGCAACAGTGTTTTGTCTCCAATAATTTACAGACTCCGCCCTCTTTTGCCAAAATAATGTCAAGAGCAAGTCGATTTTGCATAACCATAGATCTAATCGCAACCATTTCCGCATTAATCATTAGAAATCCTCCAGCAGTGTCAGTTGAAAAACGATCAACCACTGTAGATAATTTACATATTTTCCTTGAATTCAGAATTATTCCCACTGAAGGTATCAATGCACCAAATATATCACCTAAAATTTCTGAAAAACTAGCTCTTTTTCTACGTGTTAATTCACTAGTATTTTCATTGCTGCCAGTGTTTCTTTTTACGTGGTATATTTTTGGAAATACTATTCCAAAATAGCAACTTCCATACCACCGTGCAGGAAGCCTAAAGTAGGCCTTATTCCCACATACATAATAGATTCCAGGAAAAACTGAATCTGTTCCTCCTTTTAGTCCCTCCAAGAATTAAGAAATTGTGTTCACATTCACTGGTACCGATGAAAACATTGTTATACTCTGTCTTTAACCTATGTAGACAAATTTTCCCTGTCTTTTCAAAATCTAGAGCCATAGCAGCTTGAGCCTTGCCAGATGTGTAACTACCCTCTTTCTCAGCCCAAGGTGGTAAATGAGCCTTATGCTCAGAAGCTTTCTTTTGGAAATCTTGTCTTCTACTCTCCACTAAATTCAAAAACACCTTTTCTTCTTCATGTAAAGAACATGTTAGATTGCTTCTATGTGCGTGTATTATGTCTATTGTTTTCATTGTTAAGAAAAATTCGCCCATAAACTGTGCATCTTTGCTACTAAGCACTGGATTCATATTCTTTCGAATCGGAACCTCAGAAAATATCACATCTATATTTGAATAATAATACTGAAGTCGCCCTGTTCTATAAAATAAACTAGTTACTACACTACATGATATGCCATAGGTTAATGGCAAGTGATGATACGTTAACCCTTCTGCTACTGATTCAGGTAATTTCATACAAACATAACAATTACTAACTTCCATAGTATCTACATATTGAAATAATAACTTTGTGAAAACGTTTAAACTAGTGTTGTTATCTGTTACTTCATGATGTAATTCTGGTTCGTCTTCTGCCTTTAGTTCTACTCTATTACCCTTTAAGTTACCTATTCTTTCCTTAGTTTCGTTGTTAATCTTTTTATCTATTATCATAAGATAAGGAATTGCTACGATCACAACTAACCACACTATAAGCATCACTACCAGGTTGCATATGCATATAGCACAACATCTTTTACACCCTTTCTGCTTTGGTCTCCCAGTAACTCTATCGTCAGTCATTTTTGACAAGGAAGATTGCTCTTCTTATCGTATTCTTCAAGTCTTTTCACGTTCTCAAGGTGGTTCTATTTCTTTTTCATAAGTCAGTTCTGCACTGGTTCCTTCGTCACCACTTTCACCTGATTCTGAGCTTTCGTAATCTTCGAGAATAATATAAGTCCAATCAGGACCTTTAAATTTGTTATTCACAAGTTTCAGTCTTTTGCTTCTTCGTTTTTCACTTTTATTTCTTTGTTCTGTTTGGCTTGTTACTTCATTCACTTGTTCTGGATCTCCACTTCTGGTTGTTATGTGGTATTTTACTCTTTTGATGCCGCTAGGCCAATGATCACCTTTACTTGTTTTCTCTGTTTGTACTGACTCTTTATTTCCTTCTTCAGAAATTCTTTTGTTTTCTAGTTGTGGCACACTCTTGTTTTCTTTTATTTCAGTTTCTTCTTCTTGTTCTTTTCCAGGTCTTACTGTTATTTCTTCTTCTATTTCACTGTGGATCTCTTGTAACTGATCTTGTTCTTGATTTACGATTTCATTCTCGAAATTCTCAAGATCTTCTTCTTCTGTGTATTTTTCTTGATTTAACTGGTTCTGATCAGGGCTTATTGCACTTTGAACTTCTGCAGCCTGACCGGATTCTTCTAAACCTGTCTGTCCCTGCTCAAAGTCTGATTGTTCTTCTTTAATTTGAGCCCAGTTTCCTCTCCCTATCTGTTCCTGCTCAGGTTCTTGTGTTTGTTCTTCTTCTTCTTCCTGAGCTGCTTCTTCTTCACCTATCTGATCTTCTTCAATTTCTTCTAGATTTACTTGACTTCTTGTTCTGTAGTAGATCTCAGGTATTTCTACCACTGGTATCCAGTCCTGACTTGTGCTTGGTTGTTCTTCGTCAGCTTCCCTTGAATCTCGGGCCCGAGATTCTTCAGCTGGGCAACCTTCAGCTTCCTCAGTAATAGATATTATCTGAGTATTTTCTTCTTCAGGATCTGGTACTCTTTTGGTGTGGCTTACATGAATCCAATTAGGAAATCCTGCACACTTCACTGCTGTGTTCGTAATCAGTATGACCTGACATGGTTCGCCCCACCTGGGTGATAGACACGTTTCTTTGGTGTGATTCTTCACTACCACCCAGTCTCCGGGACTCAGATCATGTTCTTGTTCAGGCTGTCTGGAAACTGCGTCTTCTCCAACCTGGTGAGAGACAGAACGCACTAAGTCAGCCAGTCCTTTGCAATAATCCAGAACCATATCATCTGATATATTCAGCAGTTTATTCGTGGGTACATGTGATTGTCTCATTGCTCTTCCCATTATTATCTCATGCGGACTCAATCCGGTGTTTCTATCAGGAATGCTTCTGAGTCCCATTAAAACAAGAGGCAATGCGTCTGGCCAATCTAATGATGTTGAAGCACACATTTTTCCCAGTCTGGATTTTATCATGCCATTCAATTGTTCCACCACTCCAGAAGCTTCTGGACGATATGCACAGTGTAACTTTTGTTCCATGTGGAATGCTTCACAGAGTATTTTATCCACTTCACTGTTAAAGTGTTTTCCTCTATCTGATTCCAAAGTTACTGGAAAACCAAATCTAGGTACTAGTTCGCGTAGTAACAACTTTGCGACTGTAAGACTATCATTCCTTCTGGTAGGGTATGCCTCCACCCACTTGGAAAATAGACACACTATGACTAGTGCATATTTCAGCCCTCTACATGGTGGTAACTGAATGAAATCAAGTTGCAGTCTCATGAATGGACCCTCTGCCTTTCCAATTTTTCCAAACCCAATTACTGTTTTTCTTCCTGGGTTATGCATTTGGCAAGTTAGACATCTCTGGCAAAGACTCTCTGCTACTGCCCTAAACCTTGGATTGAACCAATTTTGTCTAAAGAGCCTAATCATTGCATCTCTCCCTATATGTGTGTCTCCATGATACATCCTAGCCATTTGTGAAAGCAGACAATCAGGCATGACTGGTCTGCCGTCAGCACAAGTCCATACATCATCCTCTGCTTTTTGGGTACATCCTGTTTTAATCCATATACTCTTTTCGCTCTCATCAGCATCATCTTGCAATCTTTTTACATCATTCCATGTTTCAGGAGGTGCAAACAGCATAAGTTGGCAGCTGATTCCCATTCTTTCCACCCTTTTGTTTACTGCTAATCTGTTTTTGGCACGATGTTGAGCCACAAGATCTGCGTATCTATTGCCGACTACCACCCAGTCATCTCCTGACTGATGTGCGGCACATTTCACCACAGCCAATTCTTTTGGTGATTGTATTGCTTCCAGTAGTTCTTTTACGAACTGTCCATTTTTAATGGGGGATCCTGAAGAAGTCATAAAATCCCTCTGCATCCATAATTGGCCAAAATCATGCACAACCCCGTAACAATATTGACTATCAGTGAAGATAGTTACCTTTTGGTTCCTCCCAATTTTGCAAGCTTTTATTAAAGCAATCAATTCAGCTCTTTGTGCAGATTTTACCCCTGGTAAATAGGATGCTTCGACTATTCCAGTTAGTTCACATACTGCCTATGCTGCAGTTAGTTTTCCATCTTCATGCCTTTGGCATGAGCCATCAACAAACAGCTCCCTGTCTGGCTCCCTGAGAGGTAGTTCCTGAATATCAGGACGCGGTTTTGTGCACAATTCTGTGACTTGTAAACAATCATGCTCTTCTTCGTCATCTTTAACTTCCTCATGATATGGGTCTGGTAGTAGGGTAGCTGGATTTACTATTGTGCACCTTACAATGGTCACATTTTCAGCACCCAGTATTATTCTTTCATACTTAGTCAGTCGACTAGGAGTAAGATGCTGAGTTCGGGTTCTTGTCAACAAAATCACAACCGCATGTGGGACGAACACTTTTACAGGGTGTCCCATTACAATTGACTCACTTTGTTCAATGCTCAAACAAGTAGCAGCTACTGCTTTTAAGCAACCAGGCAACGCAGCTGCCACTGGGTCCAATGTAGCAGAAAAATATGCTATAGGACGTCTGGTCAAACCATGTCTTTGGGTTAGGACTGAAAGTGCACAATTTTCTCTTTCATGGCAAAATAATGCACATTTTCTCTTATAATCAGGCATGCCTAGGGCAGGTGCTGCACACAAAGCATTTCTTAGTTTTACAAATGCACCTACACTTTCATCATCCCATTCAACTGGGTCTTTTGCCTTCTTTTTCGTCATCTGAATCAATGGTTTTGCTAGTAGAGAAAATCCTAATATCCATTGTCTACAGTACCCTACTATTCCAAGGAACATTCTTACTTCTCGTTGAGAGACAGGCATTTGCATTTTCTTTATTAGTTTTATTCTTTCATCTGTTATTCTCCTTCTGCCCCTCTCAATTTGGTGTCCTAGGTACATTACTGCTGTAGTACAGAACTGTAATTTTTCAGGTGACACCTTATGACCTTCTTCTGCTAAATGATTTAGTAATGCTATGGTGTCAACAACACAATCCTCTCTGGTGTTAGATGCCACTAGTAAGTCGTCTATGTACTGCACTAAGACTGAGCTTCCTGGCATCACCAGTTTTTCTAGACACTTTTTCAATATTTTGTTAAAGATGGAAGGACTTTCTGTGTACCCCTGAGGGACACGATTCCATACATAGACCTTGTTCTCAAATTTAAATGAAAATAGATACTGACTATCTGGATGCAAGGGTATCGAAAAGAATGCTTGGCATAAATCGATCACAGTAAACCATCCTGCACTCCAAGGAATCTGGTATAGGATTACTGCAGGATTTGGTACTATAGGACAACAAGGTTCCACAATCTTATTTACTTTGCGCAGGTCTTGAACGATCCTATATTTTCCACTAGGTTTCTTTAGACCCATGATTGGTGAGTTACAAGGGCTACTCATTACTTCCTTTAATATGTCTTGTTTTACCATTCTGTCAATTTCCTCAATGACTCCTGCCTTTACTTCTGCACTCATTTTATACTGTCTGGTGTTAGGGTAAACCGCACCTTCCTTTACAGTAATTTTTACTGGGTCTATTTTGGCCATAAGTCCTACTTCCTTTCCCGTGAAATCCCATACCATGGGATTCACCGTAGTTTTCAGTTCTTCTGGTAACTCGTCTTTTGTTATCAGGGAAAACATCTCATCCACTTCTGTACCTTTCTTTGCAATCATAAATTTATATACATGGTCTTCATCTGGGGTCTGAATTGCCACACCATCCGGTGCGCAGAAAATTGTACAGTTCATCTTACAGAGCAAATCCCTGCCCAATAAATTTACTGGACTGGAATCACATACTACAAATTGATGCATTTCTCTAAAGTTTCCGATTTTTACTTCCATTGGTTCGGTAAGAGGTGTTCTAATCTTCTGATTAGCCACTCCCACAACTTGGATAGCTTCTCCAGAGAGAGGAAGGTCTGGGATGTCTGCTGTTCTCACAGTAGACCTAGTAGCACCAGTGTCCAAAAGAAAAGTAATATCATTACCTTTCACATTTCCTTCAACATATGGACCTGACTGATCTACCGGTAAGGATGCACCAAGTACGCACTCCTTCTTCCCCTCTCCCAGGCACCGTCATAAATTATAGGTATCAAAATCGTCCTGTAAAAGAAATTGTGATGTTACATAATCATTCTTACCACTTCCTCCTTGATATCCGACGTCTGTACCGTGCTTTGCTCTGCTTACATTACCCTGTATAGGTGCAGGTGGCAACTGACTCTGAGGATTTACACCCTGCTGTGAGTCATTCTGCATCTGTGGATTTAAATTTTGATTTGGGCCATTATTATTCCGAATCTTTTTACATTCATCCTTCCAATGCCCTAATTTTCCGCACCCATGACAAGGAAACTTCTTTTTAGCCTCTTCTCTGCTCATTCGTCCTCTCACTTTTCCTCCGTTCCCAGTGTCACCATTCGTTCCAGAATCTTTTCCTTGATTATCATTTGGATTATCCAAATTAATTCCCTGTCGCTCAGCCATTTTCACCTGAGCCCACATCACCTTCTCTTGCAATTTCTTGTGTCTATCCTCAATGTCATCTCCACAATATTTCGCGTATTTCAAAATTTCATCTATCGGCTTTCCCTGCCAGCACAACATGTGCTGCTTAATCATCTGACAAATCTCTGGCTTCAGACCGTAAACAAATCGGTAAACAAACTGACTCATGTTTTTATCTCCAATGTCCTCAAATCCACTATATTGCTTAAATACCTGCAATAAACGCTCATAGTAGGCATGTACCGATTCACTGGCTTCTTGGGTAGTTCTGTCTATTTTCACCCAATCTGTTTCCTTTGGTGGTATTTTTCCCTTCAAATATGTTAGCACCTGCTGATATTTTTTCATTACATCATTAGATGGGGCACCTGTCTTTGGATCTCTAGGATACTCCTCACTAGGCCAATCAATTGTGATTTTGCAATCTGTCCACAAATCTGCAGGTACCACTATGTCAAACAAACCATCCAAGTCTTTCAACAACACCTTGACACCTTCACAAACCTCTCAACCTGCTTGTACCATTCAATTGGCTTTTCTCTCAATTTTGGAAAATCGTTCGTAAATGATAAAATATCCTGTCTGCTCCATGGGACATGTACATATCCCCCTCCTGGAACTTCTCGCATCGGGTACATTTGATCTCCTTTCCCTGATTAAATATTCTGAAGTGGTTTTACTATATCATGCCTCTTCCTTTTTCTTTGTCCATCTAGCTTTCCATTTATCTAGCTCTCTCCATTTCTGCAAAACTGTCATTAATTCCTTTACTTGTAATTTCCTTCCTGAGGCATTCATATTCTCTAAATCTTTGTCTGAAAAATCTGCTCTATAGGGTTTTTGCAGCACCTTTGACTTCCCTATTTCAATTCCCATCTGTTGAGCTAAATCTGATAATTTCTCATGAAATATTTTTGCATTTCTTGTGATGCTTCTGCATACGAACAATAATTCTTCTTGGTCGTAAGTATTTAGGCGATCTACTCCTACATTTCCTGCTATCATTTCTTCTAATTCAACTTTTAACTTATAAATGTCCATAATCTTTGGGGGTGAATTCTGTTTGTCTGATCCTTGTGCCCACCTTTCTAAATCTTCAGGTGTAACTACAGTGGCACTTTTAGTTCCCGATGAGGTTACTATGTTTACATCTTTGGAGCAACAAGGTGTTACTCTTCTTGGAGTATTATTTACAGAATCTCGAATGGGCAAGTCCATTAATGAAATCATAGACTCACAATCACTAAAGTGATCCTCAACCATTACTACTGCTTCCGTTTTAGGAACATTCACAGGTGTAGGTACAACTAGAGGTTTGGGATAAATTGCCTTGTCACCATATAAGGGAACCACTGGACCAATCGTTCCAGGTTTGGTCAATGAATCAGGGTGAACACTTAATTGCGTTACTTTTTGAATTAATTCTGCTCTGTTTCTATCTATCGCTTCCTGTTCTTTATCGTGAAGCACTCTACTAACTGGTGAATCATGTAATACTTCAGGCACCAAGGGTGTCCGTAACAAGCGTGCACTTGGGGTGCATCCACTTGTCCCTTCTTGATATGGTGGTGGATTCTTTAATAAATCTTCCATAAATTCGTCTTCGGAATCTCCAAATCTAGCCAAATGTTTGGTCTTTTCTGTGCATTTACTCCCTGACGATTCTTCTGCCATTAATATGGAATACAGACCCTCTGTAAGCATTGCCCTTCTCCACTGTTTCATTTGACCATCCCTTGACTCGTTTTGGTATCTGGGAAAAAATCCCCGATAACTTCTATTACTTCTGGATCGGTCACGTTCAAATGCCTCGGTTTCCCATTCTTCTAAGGCTTTGTATTGAGTCAATCTAGGTCTGGGTTCTAAATCATTCATTCTTAATCTCAAATTTGGAAGAATCCTCCCATTGAAAGTACCATTTTCTGGAAATGCTAATATTCCATAATTTTTGGTATATTCTATCCAATTTTCTAACCATACACAAGTATGATAACCTCTCTCCATCATCATGAATGAAGCGGGCGTTTTAGCTGGTGGAATGAGAATCCCTTCTCTAATCTTTATTGTTTTGTCCTTTTTAAAATAATTCTTAACCTTTTGTAGAAGTGACATTTTTCTCTTTTCTCCGTACATTCTGGGTAAATATCTGTTTATTGAATTATATTCTGCAAAACCTAGGAATCTCCTGTCTGGACGAGTTCCTATTAAAGTCGGATCGCATTTAAACATACAATTTCCACTGTCCACTAAGATTTCGACTTCTATGTTGACAACCAATTAAGTTCCAGCTAACTTATGCTTCTGGACCAATCCTAGCGCGGCTTTTCAGTGACGTCTTTTCTGACGACCCCTCCTTTACAATCTGCGCCTTTCTGTCCTTCGCTATTTCAACCAATCCCAGCGCGACACCTGTGACGTCGGTGTTACTCCTGACTACTGACCCCTCCTTTACAAGAGTCTTTTCACGCCCGCGGTTTTAACCAATCCCAGCGCGGCGTTTGTGACGTCAGCTTCCTCTCCGGCAGCTGACCCTCCCTTTACAAAAAACGTACGCAAAGTTTTATTCTCCCTATTTTCTAATTAAATTCAATAACAACATAAAACATTCGCTATCGTGTCAGTTTCGCTAACTTGAAAAGATAGATTCTCTCACTTCTTAGTAAAACTCTTCCGTTTACTAATCATATACTACGAGTAAAAACACTTCCGTTTACTCTTCACGCAAGCTTCGGAAATACCTGTTACTTCTTCAATGTTACCCTTTCTAGGTGATATAACATCAAAATTTCACTAGCATATTCCCTTGCTATTACTTACACACATAGAGTCCCTAACAAGTACTGATAGCCCTATTTAACTTTTCAGTACTATTTATGCCTGACAGATAACCTCACTGCGGTATGGCTTCCACTTACCAACCGCTTCTCAATTTTCCCCGGGGATTCAAGACAACATAAAACAAACTTTAAACAAAAAGCGGATGTTAGTTCATAAAAATAAAATTCTCATTACCCAATTAACAAAGCACAACAATCCTCTGATAACCAGAAAACTGATCCAGCGGGTTACTAGCAACAAGCATTCATACACAAAATACTCACTTGGGCCCATACATTCATACTACGCTAGCAATTTCCGCTGGTGGGTCAGTTGGTACTCTTTATCAAATCCCTGCTACCAATTACCTTCTGATTGAAGAGTAATGACTTACCAATGAATCCTTTGCTTATTGGGAAATTTAAAATGAGTGACATTCCATACAATTCATAATTTCTAAATAATCACAAAGTCAAGAAGTTTTAAAATGTTTATCTAAAGATTTAGCAGAGTAAAATACAAAGCCACATAGTACTTGAATCAAATCTCAAGGAGGAAGCACAACAATCATTTATCGATTAATGACGGTCCCTTAGGAAAAAGAGAAGATAGAGACAGCAGCGCAACTAAGGTTTGCATTTATATTTACCTAAGTGCGAGAACCAAACCCCTTGGCCAAGGAGTTTGAAAGATAGGACCCTGGAAGGATGAAGAGCAAAAAGACTCCTCCCGGATCAGGACAGGACCGGTGACCTCTCTACCCACGACGCCTGCGTCGTTCCCCTCTCTGGTACTTCGCTTCTCCTCGATTCTCCCGTTTCTTCCTTCTAATGGATTCCGCCGCCCCCACCTCAGGACCTCTCTGGACAGCGGTTCAGTCTGCAATCGATCAGCTCGTATGTCTGGTGCCAGAGCGTTCTAATGCTAATTGCTATTGCTATATCTATTATACCCTTCTACGCCCATGTACCTCCCCTTAATGTTGCTAACTTATGGGGCAACTACTTCTGATTGGACGGGGACAGGGGGTTGATCCTCACACCATATTGATTTAATTCATTTTCTTAAAGCTCTTTGTTTTAGAATACCGCCCCTCAAATTTAATACATTTGCTTTATTTCCCACCCGTCTTATGACAAAGTTTGTGCATTTTCATGTACATTGTTACAATTTTATAAGGACATTCATGAATATGACATTATTGCCCATCAGGTCACGGCCTTGGACGACGTCCAGGTTGACTTCATCCTTTTTCTTCTGGGCAGCCTTTCAAGGAGCATGCGAGGAACCCACGTCATTCGAGTTTTCAGTTCACCAACCCCAGGCCCAACATTTACGAACTAATAAAGTCAAAGAAGAAAATATTAAAATCACAAATAAAATGTTTCACTGTATACCCACTCTGTCTATTCTATTCCCTTTTACTTATAAACTTTTACCCGCATTAATAGCGTTAGAATATTACAATTTAAACAAAACATAAGAGCAAGCTGTAGCATGTGAGAACATATAGCAGCCATTTTAAATCACACTGCGCAGAAGCAAGAATTTTCCCACCAAGCAAAGAAAGACGTCACACCACGTGATATGGTTGAGACATGCGCAGTAAAGTTCCCGCGTTTTATCAGCCATTTTAGAATAGACAAGCGTTACTTGTTAGTAAAAACACATAGGCAAGCTTCCTTGCTATTTGTATTTGTGTGTGCAATAGTTAGTAGGAGCAATACAATTTAATACATTAATACTTTAAGAGGATTGCATCCGAGCAAGTCTCATTTGTGAGTCCTTGCTCCATCAAGACTCTTAAATGCCAATCATAGAGCAGGGAGCAGCGTTAAGAAGATTTTTCTGAGCAAAATATGTACTAGAGCAGTACTATACTGTAAAAACCACAGAAAAGTACTGAACCTCACCTTAGCATTTGGACATTGGATTCTTTAGTTATTCCTGTGCTACCTCCTGGTCCCTCTAACAGACCACAACAGCAAAATGAATACGAAGCCCTGTTAAGGAAAACGATAAGGAAGTTTAGTGAAACAAGCAAAAACCCTGTGCAGAAAAAGAGACAAGGCAAAGAAGCAATCAAGTAAACTAATGAAGAAAAAATGAAGCATTACAAGACGAAGTACTAGAAAAAATTGAAAGGCATAGCAAGTCAATGCTAAGTGAACATTCAGATCTAAAGCATAGACCCCACTCATAAATTGAAATTTGAGGTTAAGCTCTACTCGCTGTATTTAGGAGAAGTCAGACCAGCTAGAAGACCCTCTAAGAGGGTGGTTGGTTTAGACATGTTGGGGAACACCACAAGATAACATAAGTTTCTCTGCTTTGATTGGTGATTGATGACTGAGAGCCAGTCATCAACAGGCTATGGACCAGTGTCCTCGCTCAACAATTTTCACTTCACCCCATACTTTTCAGTTAGGCATGTGTCATACAGGATGTGCATGTTTGGTGGCATTACAAGCACTCTTTTTTCTGCTCCTGTGAACACTTTGAAATATAATAGTTACCTACGTATGGGTATATTGATCACTGTCATTTAGCAATCATATGTGTTAGAAATTGAGTTTCTGGTTGTCAGAGTATGCACCGTTTACAAGCAGGAAACACCACTCTAGTCATGGTAAGCTAGACACACACTAAAAGATAACTTGTGCTCACCCTCTGGTAGCTTGGCACAGATCAGTCACGCATATCTAAAGAGGCAATGTGTAAAGTGTGTAAAGTATTTGTGCAACACACACAGTAACACAATGAAAACACCACAAAAATACTCCATACAGGTTTTGGAAAATAGAGAATAAGTTTATGAGTAAAACAAGACCACAACAACAAAAATCCAATAAGTATGAAAGGAGTTATGAATTTTTAAAATTTATATCAAAAGGTAGTGCTTAGAAGCGAATAGCACTTAGGTGTTACTTGAGGTCACACTAGACTGGGGTGAATCCAAAGTTCAGGCCGACCACAATGGAGGGCAGGCCAGCTACAGAACTCATGCAGGTCCCGCTGAAAAAGTACCTTAGATGGAGGAAGCGTTGACATTGAAGACTTGATGTGTCGGTTCCGATCTGCACAGACGATAAAGGCTTCATCGTCGAACCCCTTTACGATGCAGGCACTGTGTCGTCATCAAGCTGTGCTGTCCGTCATCGTTGAGCTGCGCAGTCCATCGAAGCGATGTCGTCGAACGGCTCCTGCATTGAAGGGCAAAGGTTCGGATCAGCACAAAGTTGTCACTGCATCAATTTTGATGGTTGTCTACAGCAGAAATCAACTTTCAAGGGCCCAGGACTGGATTGGCACAACTTGGCAGGGAAGGACTCACAGATGGAAGAGTCCAGTTGTTGTTGCAGGGTTGGAGGAAGTCTTTGATGCCCCTGAGACTTCAGAACAGGAGGCAAGCCAGCAAGCCCTTAGAGTCACTTTGGGTTCAAGTGGCATGGGTCCAGTCCTTGTCCTCAGAAGGCCAGAGATCAGCAGGCAGCAGGGCAGCACAGCAAAGCAGAATAGCAGTTCTTCCAGAGAAGAAGTCAAGCAGAGTGACAATCCTTGTAGCACACCAATCTTTACACCAGGCAGAGTTCTTCACAGGCAGGTAATGTACTGTCTTGCTAGGATCAGAACACCAATACCTATACCCAGTTGTGCCTTTGAAGTGGGGGTGACTTCAAAGCAGGACCTTGAAGTGCACAGGTCCCCCTTTCTTCCTAGCCCTGGCTCCAGACTATTAGTAGAGGGTAATCAGCCCTTTGTGTGGGAATAAGGACACTGCCTATTCAGGTGTGTCAGCTCCCCCTCCCTCTTCCTGTCCAGGAACGGCTATCAGAATGCAGATGAATGCAGATGAGTTCTCTGTCACACCCACCCTTCCTGTGTTTTTGGCTGTCTAGAGGGAATGTACAAAGTGTAGCTGTCACCCCCCCCCCCCCAGACATGTATTGGAGACAGGGCGCAAGGTACACAGAGCAGTAAGAGCAGAGAAATGTCCACTTTCTAAAACTGGCATTTCTAAAACAGTAATGTTAAATCCAATTTTACCATTAAGGAGGGATTATAATTACCTGTCACAGTTACGGGCTGCGGCTCTAGGGGCACCACCATTTTCTTGCAGACTGGTGGTTTCACGACTTGTAAATGCAAGAAAACCCTCTGTAGAAAAGTCCATCATCCATGTCATACTGCACGATATTGGTGGTATTGTCCACTACGATATATGTAACTGTGTTTGCTCCCTTCAATTTCAGAACCTGTGTTTATTTCCTTTTATTTTTCTTATCTAACTATTCTTTTCATTGTGCCCCTATGAGTTCTTTTCACAGTAACAGACAAAGAAAGCAAATGTTAACCGCGATTGCAGAAACGGTTCTGCGAGGGTTAAACTGTCATCTTCAGCTACAGCATGCACGAGGAACACGACGGCAGGCATGGGAGAGGCTCCGCTATAAAATGAGCCCCGCCCGGTACCACGTGCTTGCTATTCAGATACTCTGCCTAGCGGACGTGTTCTGGATTTCTACTGTATATGCCGATATTTGGATTTGAGGAACAGGGACCCCCCCCTAGTGGATGGAGAGAAATAATACTGCACTACTTACTTCAGTGAACGGTAATCGAACTGATTTCTGTTTTAGGAAAGTTACTTTTGAAAAAGTTTTGGAAACCTTCCTGTGTAAAAGATCTAAGTATCAGACTTCAATTAGTGTAGTTTGTTTAGTATTTACCGCGGCTATTTTTGTTGCAAGAAAAGATGCACAGTGGCTAAAGACATCTTGAAATACCTTCGTAAACCGACCACTTGCTATTGCATAGAACTTACATGACTCATATGAATAGTTGCCTGGCCATTTTTGAAGTGTGTTTGAACTTGAATGAACAAATGTAATCAATGTATAAAGTTGCGAGGCAGGACCCGCAGATCTAAAGAAAACAGTTGGAAATACATAACCTCAAAGGAGAACCTGAATAGGGAGTATCCAGTCAACAGCCAAACACTTTATAGACTCCACGGAAAGGAAAAAAGGGGTGAAGCCTAATAGGTAGGAGAAATTCATATTTACAATTCCTTTTGCATAATTCCTATTAACACCAGAAGTTTAGTGCATTCACCATTATATTTGTTCCTTCTTACAGAGTAATACTGGCATTAGAGTTGTGCCCCATTCTATATAGGTGAATATTCTTTCCTTGTCTTTGGGTGGAATTGAAGGGTTATGAGAATTTTGATAAGGTGTCATCTTATTGATTCTTTCTTACAGGTCTCCTTTCTTGCTGTTCTCTCCCTTAACCCTTTCCCCCACCTGGCCACTCCAACACTCTGTGTCATAACGGCAATCAGACTTGGTGCTGCCTGGAGGTGGACTTTCTAACATCGAGCAAGCTCCGAGGACACGCACGATGTGACATTACCATTCCAAAGATATGAAACATGAAGCAGTTACTCCTTTCTAATCAGGAATTACAGCTTAAAAGTGTATTAAGGAATTCCCAATGCTAGACTATGAGAGAGAAAAACTAATGTAGCTGTTTGTCCCTACTAGGGCATACAAAACTTACTAGTACATGTCCTACCTTTTACTTACACAGCACCCTGTCCGTAGGGCTACCTAGGGCCTACTTTAGAGTTGACTTAAGTGTAATAAAAGGGGAGTTTGAGGCTTGGCAAGTATATTTAATGCCAAGTTGAAGTGGCAGGAAACTGCACACACAGGACTTGCAATGGCAGGCCTGAGAAGGGTTTGGAAAACTACTTGTGTGGGTGGCACAACCCGTGCTCCGGGCCCACTGATAGCATTTAGATTACAGGCCCTGGGTATATGGTATGCCACTTTACAAAGGACTAATACGTAAACTAAATATGCCAATTGGGTATAAGCCAATGCCACCATGTTTAGGGGAGAAGCACGTGCACTTTAGCACTGGTCAGCAGTGGTAAAGTGCTCAGAGTCTCAAGGCCGACAAGAAGATACAGCAAAAATAGGAGGTGAACAGGCAAAAGGTTTGAGGGAAGACCACCCTAAGGATGACAGGTCTAACAATATGTTAGTGATCATAGCTTAATTTTGCTAACATTTTCTTGAGTGCATTCAGGCTATATTGTGTTCTTTGTGTCAGAATTGTGCAGATGTTTTCGATGACTTAATGATCATGAGCTCTATATACTTTATATAGCCAGAGCTCCAGTTTTATTACTGTAGTGAATTAAATCACACCTTTCATTAGTTACTGTGTATTGTAGTTATGTATCTTCTAACACTGAACGTCCACTTATTTTGTAAACATATTTATATATTATGAGTTATTAGTATAGTTTTATAGCCTCAAAGCTCTCGCTGGACATACATCTTTTTGCTCCTGTGATCATTGTGTTGTCCTGTACCATGGTTCCGCCCGACACTGTCTCTATTGAGTTATATTTGACTGGTTGTCCACGTTACCTAGACATTCAGGGAGATTTGATGAGGTCAAATTTCTGTCTCAGACTTAGTACCCAGTGGCCTGGTTAGTAGGGGCTCTCAGTATTAACATTGAAAGTGATTGGTGGTGGCCACATCTATGGACGAGAGAAAAAGCTTGGAACCAATGAAGACCGACCCACACATACCTTTGTTCAAAGCTTTTGATATCTTTAGAAAGGAGTGTTCCGTAGAGCAGAATATATCACAGAATAAGGTCAGAACATGTTCACCCTTCATTACTTATCTGTGTGTAGTTGTATATATTCCACAAGGAGCAATATTATCTTTATGGTAAAAGCTGGTTGCATGCTGAGGTTCAATAACATTGTAGTGGGGAGCATCAACTAAAAGACCCCCCAGATAGGAGTGGGTCACATGTTTAACTTTTTACACTGTTGCAAGGTGGACAGGATATCCCACCAAACAGAATCACTAGAAATGAACCAAATGAACACGGTGCCCTAATCCTATCAAAACACAACCAGCCGTGGTATAAACTCCAGCTGCTTATTTTCCTTGTACAAAATGGCAGAGGTGAAACCAGAGCACTGTGCACACAGCAAAAAAGTATTCAGAAGTCCTCACAACCATCACACAAATACTAGCCCTGGCACAAGGGAAAGATAAATATTTCATTTAATGCAGCAACATTGATGAATCATTGTAGCTCTATCTAACCACAAAGTAATTCAAACTCTACTCCTACAGCTGTTGCATGCAAGATATGTCCATGAAAACCTCCAACTGCATGGTTTCATTAGACAAGAAGGAAGGGTGGCGACTCACACATATTATTAAATAATCAAAACAAACGCAGCAAAACCATCCCCACATCGCTCCTCACAAAGCAAGGTGAAAACGTCTGGAGCATCTTTGAAATGCATGGAAGTCATATTAACATGTAATAGTTAATCTACCAGCATCAGCCATTTGCAAGGCAAGAGTTAAGTCTAACTAGAATACCAGAGCAACTCTCTGTTTTAGCAGTTTGCAAATGAAAGAGCAGAGGGTACTTTACTGTACAAGCACTTCGGTTGCAAAGCACCTAAATCTTCCCTAAGGATTGGAATCGCCAATATTTCGAAACTCTCAAATGACGAATTAATGGTTATCCCAATGCTTGGTCTCCTATTTCATGCATGAGTATGCATTAAGACACATGCACATACACTGCAGGTAATCCTGGAATGGGTTTTCTACTAAAGAAAATCTATACTAAAACCTCAAGAGCACATGCAGGCCAGGGGTTTGCTAAACAAGTCTTTGTGTTTAAGTTTCCATTTGTATCTCTTCTGTGGTCTTCCATAGTCTTCTAGTGTAGGCTAAAATCCACTGGGGGTTTCGAGTTTCTATTTTAATACTGTGGTAAACACAGGATCCACTCAGTAGGAAGTCACATATCTCCCATATATAAAGAAATATTCAATCATTCATACATTTACTATCTGAGAGCACATCCTGTAGGAAAGCATTACCATTACATTTATCAGTTGTTTTTGCATTTTCTGAAGACAGGTGTTTCAGGGTGTTTCTCCGGATGTTTCTATTTAATGTGTCCTGTTTCTGGTGTCGTACCAAGTAATCAAATGGAAAGCTGGACATCACCAGGCAATGTCTGTATGCCATGAACGAACAGAAAAGCTGTAGCCTGCATTGATTTGTGGTTTTTCTGTTTGCTACCAGATTGTATTTTGTATTCTGTTGGTGCTGCTAAAAGAAACATGAGCATTTTAAGCTGTGTATTTCAGACCTAATTGTTGATGAATGTTAGAGGACTACTGTCTGACCCACAGAGGTGGCAGTCAGTCAAATGTTCTAATGCCAACAATGCATCAGTATATGTGATGGCTTTAGCCTGGATGTTGTCAATGAATTGGATGACTAGGTGTCCCTAGGTTTGCAGTACAGTGTGTTTAGTAGTGTCTCTAAAGTGTAATTCATTTCGTCAATCAGAGCCCTTGGCATGCTGCTCAATGAGGTTGTTAGGGTCTATGGAGTGCTGATCATTCAGCGTGTTAGTGTCTCTCGCAGGCTCCACACTGTGAAAAAAGATTTCTACAAAAGACTAACACCTCACTAAGTGAGGACCACTGAGTTGAGTAATATCTGTTACTAAGCACAAATATAAGCTGTTTTGTTGGCATTGAAAATATCACAACTTCAAGTACCAGAATCCAATGGAAAAATATGCAATGGACTACTCATTCTTGACATGGGACAAGTTGAGTTTTCCGAAGTTGTCCAGGTCTCAAACTGTGTTCTTCTTTGTAACTGATGGTCTGATCTATTAAAGGCCAAGTCGTAAGGAGTCAATGTTTTTGTACACCAACTCCATGGAGACCTCTTCTTGATTTTGTATTGTGAAAGATGTACTGATCAGCCACATCATTAAACATGAGTATTTGCAGTAGATAGCAAAACCTGCTACTTAATGTTTATTAGGACGGAGGCATCATGCAACCCCTTTTGAATGCCTGCAAACGCAGGAATGCAGACCTGCAAGGAAAAGAAAACTTCAGTCCCTGTTTTGGAACTCTTAGCAGGATTTTTTTTACAGGGATCAGTGTAACTTAAAGGGACAGGTGCTACTATAAAAAAAGGTTTTGCTTAAAACCACCTTTATGTAAATGATATCTCTAGTTGGCAGAGGTATACACCCTGTCCAAGTAAGTATCACCACTCTAGTCAGGATAAGCAAAATACACACTAAAAGATAACCTGCACTCACCCTCTGGTAGTTTGGGACAGAGTAGTCAGAGTATCTAGAGAGGCAATGTGTAACATATTTGTGCAACACACTCACACAGTAACACAATGAAAACACCACAAAACACACCACACAGGTTTAGAAAAATAGAAAATAATTTTATGAATAAATCAAGACCAAAATGACAAACATCCAACAAGTAGAAGTCGAGTTATGAATTTTAAAGAATAAAAAGAGTTCTAGCACGTAGAAGCAATTAGCACCAATGTAGGTTATCTGGTCGCACGGACCTGGAAAAAAATCAAGAATTCAAGCTGACCACGATGGAGTGCTAGCCATGGACAAGAGCCACGCAGGTCCGGTGACCAGAGTACCTTGATTCTGATCGCAACAGTGACATGTGGGGTGCAGACTAGCAATGCGTCATTATAGAGCCCGCAGTTGAGGTGATACACTGACTTTCTTCATGCAGTGGCAGCAGTGCATCGGATCCATTGAGTGAAGCACCGGGTCCGAGTGCGGCGGTTCTGAAGGCGATGCACCAGGTTAACCCATGCTGGAGGGGCGATGTGTTGATCTTCTTCACACAGTGGTGGCGATGCATTGGTTCCGAAGTGATGGTTCTGGATGCGATGTGGCAGTTCCGAGTGCGATGCACCGATTCTACTTCCGCAACAGGGTTGATGTTCCGGTTCTGTTACACGTAGACTGGAGATGCATTGATTTCTCTGGTGCAAGTATCTGGGTCCACTTGCAGTGAACCAGGCACAGGAGCAGGTGTAGAGACTTTGATATCCCCTTGGTCTCAAGCAACAGGAGGCAAGCCAACATGCATTTGGAGATCACTTTGGTGCAAGGCAGAGTCCATCTCTAATACACACCTATCCTTCCTGTGTTTGTTACTGTCTCAGAGGGAATGCACAAAGTGAAGCTGTCACCCACCCCAGACATTATTGGAAAGAGGCTACAGGCACACAGAGCAGTAAGAGAAGTGAAATGACCACTTTCTAAAAGTGGCATTTCTAAAAAAGTAATTGTTAGACTTGGCTTATTCAGCGGGCTTACCCCCAGACTTTTTGCTTTTTGGCTTCCTGTTTTTGACTTATTTTTCATTGGTTTTAGGACTCTGCGCACCTTAACACTGCTATTCAGTGCTAAAGTGCATATGCTCTCCATGTAAGTTGTATTTATGAATTGTTTTTTCCACAATTGGCTTATTTGATTTACTACTAAGTCCCTAGTACAGTGCACCGTGTGTGCCCAGGGCCTGTAAATCAAATGCTACTAGTGGGCCTGCAGCACTGGTTGTGCCACCCACACAAGTAGCTTTCCAAAGGTGTCTCAGACCTGCCACTGCAGTGTCTGCGCACAGTTTTTAACTGCCATGTTGACCTGGCAAGTGTACACACTTGCCAGGTCCTTCCCTTCCCTTTTATTACATCTAAGTTACTCCTAAGGTATGCCCAAGGTAGCCCCATGGGCAAGGTATAGTGTATTTAAAAAATGGTAGGACATGTAGTGGTGTATTTTTGTATGTCCTGATAGTGAAATACTGTGTATTTTGGTTTTCTCTATTGAAAGGCTATCTCTCCAATAAGCTAACATTTGAGTTGCTTTGTAACGTCTGACAAGTATAACTTTCCATTGGGACAAGATAGGGAAATGGAGTTTAGGCTCTCTGGACTCAGAATTTAATAACACATCTTTTTAGGGAGATGGTTTTTTAATTGTGTGTTTGAAAATGCCATGTTTAGAAAGTAGGCATTTCCATGTTTAACCATTCTGTGTGCCTCTGCTGGTTTGTGTATTGACTGTTTTTTTGGAGTGACAGCTGCTGGGGATGTACATTCACTGTAGACAGCCACAAGGCGGGTTGAGGTGTGTCCTGCCTTTCCTGGATGTCTCATAGTTGGGCTGAATAGGCCTGGTCTGCATTTAGAGTGGTGGGAGGAGTTTTCACTAGCACCTAAGTAGGCAGTGTCTCCTCTGCACAATGCTGTCTCCACCTCCTGTTGTGAAGCTGGGTCAGAGAGGACAGAACTGGTTGGGACTGGGCTCAGAGACCCTTGCCACAAAAAGAACATAGAGAAAATGTGGCATAAATATTGGGGCCCTGACCCCAGGACTTTAGATTACTGCTGGACTAAGGAATGTTCCAGGAAGAATAGCTGGAAGAGCTGCCAGGAGGAGTACGGCCCCTTTGCTGTTTTTGCTTTGTTGGGTCGGCCTGCAGTTGCTGCTTCTGTCTTGGGCAGGGAACGGACTGGGCTGTTCTTTCTGCAATCTCAGTATCTCCAAGGGCTTGACGTAGAGCTTGCCTCCTGTTGGAAATCTCAGGGAAATCAAAGACTCCAACATCTTCCGGGTATCGGCTTCTGGAATTGGATGTTTCATCTGCCACAGATGAAAAAGGTAACCCGATGCTGTCAATGACGCCGCTGTCTGCTCTGTGACATGAAGGCACCACCGCACTTCGCACCACAACCCTGGTCTAACCTACGACACCGTCCGATGCCACCACAGTTCCGCTGCCTGCACTGTGACCTGTGGGCACCGCACTACGCACCGCTTCACTTCACACCGCCGCTTTGGTATCCCCGATGCCAATGCGATGCCATCACCGACACCGCTGCCTGCACCGTGACTTGTGGACACCGCTCGTGGGGAACACGGAGCGCCATCTCGCTTCGCACCGAAGCCCTGGTCTCACCGACGCCGCCGCTCCAAGCTGACATTGATGTCTCTGCCTGCACCGTGGTTTGGGGGCACTGCTCGTAGGTTACACTATGCACCGCCCAGTCCCACACCGCAGCCTTAGTCCACCGATGCCAGCACCATCGACTCCAGATCATTAACTGATGCCGCTGCTAGCACCTCGACCTGTGGGCCCCGCACAATGCAATGCCCAATCTCGCACTGCAGCCTTGGGTCTACCGACGACAGCGCTTCAGCAGCGACGCCGCCGCTACTAGCACCGTAACCTGTCTTCACCGCAACGAGCACCACCCACACATCGCAACGCTCTGCTTCACACTGCAACCCTGACGCCTGTTGACGCCGGCACTCCTGACGTCAAACTCACGGAGTTTGACCTGCAACGCGTGTGACTTCAAGGGCCCGATGACTCCTGCACCAACTTCCGGAACTGACGCCACTCCTCCGGAGCTCACCGCAAGGTCCAACGCTCTGCATCTCCAAAGGTACTATTTTACGGGTCTCACTGACACTGTAGCTTTCCCGCGACTCTGCGACCTTCCGGAACTGTTGGATTTGTTTGCTCACAATGCCCTGATAGCCCCAGACCGAGCTATCGACTTCAATGAACTATATATAACATCTATTTTTGCATTATTCATATTTTGATCACTGTATGTTGGATTTTTATCGTTCTGGTCTTGTTTTACACAGGTAAATATTGGATATTTTTCTGAAACTGGTGTGGTGTCCGTTTGTAGTATTTTCACCGTATTACTGTTTGTTATATGCAAATGCTTTACACATTGCCTCTGAGATAAGCCTGACTGCTCGTGCCAAGCTACCAAGGGGGTGAGCATAGGCTATTTTAGACGTGTAATCCCCTTATCCCGACTAGAGTGGTGGATTCTGCCAGGCTTATGTACATACCCAAGCCAACCCGAAAACCCATTTCTAACAGTAATGTTAAATACAACTTTACTAGCAAAGAGGATTTATCACTACCATTCCAATGATATAAAACATGACAAAGCCACTCCTTTCTAATCAGGAATTACAACTTAAAAGTGTATTAAGGAATTACCAATGTTAACCTATCGGAGGAGTAGGCCTCACTGTAGTGAAACATGAACTTGTGTGTTTGTCACTACCAGGACATGCAAAACCTAAAAGTACATGTTCTACCTTTTACTTACACCACACCCTGCCCTATGGGCTCTCTAGGGCCTACCTTAGGGGTGACATATGTGTAATAAAAGGGGAGTTTTGTGGCTGGGTAAAGGGTTTTAAATGCCAAGTCGAAGTGGTACTAAGCTGCAGTGGCTGACCTGAGACAGGTTTGAAAGGCTACTTGTCTGGGTGACACAATCAGTGCTGCAGGCTCACTAGTAGCATTTAATTTACAGGCCCTGGGTATATGGTATACCACTTTACAAGGGACTTACAAGCAAATTAAATATACCAATTCTGTATACACCAATATTACCATGTTTAGGGGAGAAGCACATGCACTTTAGCACTTGTCAGCTGTGCAAAAGTGCTCAGAGTCCTAAGAGAAGGTAAGCAAGCAAAAAGTTTGGAGGAAGACCAACCTAAGGCTGACAGGTATAACACACCTCCTATTTGTACTTCAGAGAGTGTCACAAAATAGCTTTGGTACATTTCAAAAATGTGCTTTGTAGTCTCAAACCCTATGTTTTTGTGAATAACGGGCTTTGTAGTCGCCAAGCACCTTTGCATATCAGACCTTTAGATACTTATTTCTTTGAAGGAGCGAAATTCTGAAAATAAATAATTTGAAACACCCTTGGCTCCTATGTTACAGAGATCTTACCCTAGTCCATATTATGCATAAGTAGTTTATTGAGTCATGTTTTTCCTTGAATCATAATTTTTCCACCTTTGCTCGCTTCTCTGGAAAGGTGGTACCACTAGATACAGACATACAAAAATGTAAAGTAAAATATCTATTTCAGCCATCTTACTCAGTTGATGCAAGTACCAGTTTCTGCATGTGTTTTAAAAACTATGAGGACAATGCACAAAGGCATTTATGAGCACATGAAGTACTAGTTCTGTTTTACTACTTCACATATTCATTAATGCTTTTGTCAATTGACCTCATAATGTTTAAGCTAGCCCTAAATTAATGTTTCAGTTTTGTCAGTTGATGTTTTAATGATCACTGTTTTGGCAGACATGAAAATCATTTTTCATGTCCTACTATATTCCAAACTATGGGCCTCATTTACAAGGCCATTGCGCCGTTAGTGCATCACTTTTTTTGACGCAACGGCGGTGCAGTGGGCCTGCCCATATTTACAAGGCCATGTAAAGTCACCTTGCATGACTTTTCATGGACTTGTAAATATGGGCCCATTTCATGCATTAGTCTGTGTGAAAGGGACGTTTCATGGGTGCTGCTGTGGGTGTTCCCACGCAAAATCCATGGAACCTGACACATTTCCGGATTTACAATGTTTTGTAAAGCTGGTAATGTGTCAGAATCCTATGCCTCCCCAAGGAAGGCATAGGAGTGGTGCAACGAGGAGAAATACTTTTATTTCTCCTCATTTTGTCCTCTTTCTATGCATGCTGCATTTTGCAGCATGCATAGAAAGAGGAAAATACCATCGTTATTATTGCTTTTGTGCAGAAAGGTGTCCCTTCCTGCACAAAAGAAATCATCCCTGCTACGCAGGCACCATTGCAACATGACGTATGGAAGCCAATAGTGGGCCAGCGCTGGGGTAAGCACGCCGATGCCTCGTATCGTTGTTAATACGATGCATCCATGTTCTTTTAAAATGACGCGCCTCGGCACAGCAAAATAGCTTGCGGTGCCGCACCATTTTTTGGTAAAAGGAGGCCCTATGAGTCCAATTCACAAAGACATTTGTGGATATGTGAAGTAGTACTCCTGTTCACAACATCTTGTTCAAATATAGCCTTGTAGCCCACAGTAGTGGGCTATACTGCCCATTAAATGCCTGCTCCAGTGTTCGGCTCGGTACTTTAACAAGGGAACAGGCCTTTAATGGCCGATATAACCCACTACATAGGGCTATACGGCTATTAGAACATCCTTCCTCTAGAGGGCAGAATGTTCTAATTTGTAAAACAAAGGCCTCATGGAGCCCGAGGAGATTGAAATCCCATCTGACTCCATGAGGCCTTTGTTCACAGCAACAGCTGTGAAAGGAAAACATTGGAAAGTTTATGCTCCAGGCTTCTACCAGCCATTAGAACATTGGATAGTTGGGAGCTCCATTGAAAACAATGGAGTAGCTCCGAGCTTATAATGGCTGGTATAAGCCCGGAGCTCCAGCATTCCAATGTTTCTTTGTTCACAGCTGTGGCTGTGAACAAAGGCTTCAGGGAGCCTGAGGGGATTTCAATCCCCTCGTGCTCCCTGACGCCTTTGTTTTATTTGTTAGAACATTCTGCCCTCTAGTGGCAGAAAGTTCTAATAGCCTTATAGCCCTTCGTAGCTGGGCTATACCGGCTATTAAAGTCCTGCTCCCTTGTTAAAGGCCCGAGCCTTTAACGCTGGAGCGGGCCTTTAATAGCCGGTATAGCCCGCTACGGCGGGCTATAAGGCTATATTAGAATCCCGGAGCACTCCATTGTTTTCAACGGAGCGTTCAACATTCCAATGTTCTAATAAAACAAATAAATACTTTTGTGACTTGGCCACTTTCAAAGGCAATGTAGTCAGATTATATTCATTGATCCACTAAATTTACTTTAAATTACTGATTTAATTTAAACCATTATTCTTGATGCAGAATCTGCACTTTACTTAGACACGAAAGGAAACATATAGTTGCAGCTAAGACTGGGGCAGAAAGAAGGGGAGAATCGGCGAGTGAAATACACAGGAGACTTGAGTGCAGATGAAAAGAGGTCTGTCTAAAGTCAAATGACACCAGCCTAGGAAATGGGCTGCTGTCTGCCAAACACAGAAGGAAATAGAAGTGGGCACTGCATGGAAAAGGGAGAAGGAAGAGACATGAAGAAAGCGAGAGTTGATTGAAAGTGATAACATGGAAGAGAATGAGTGGAATCAACGAGGGTCAGATAGGGATGTTTTGGCTTTGCATGGAGAACGTCAATTGATTATGGACTCCATGTCCAAGCTGTATTACTTGGTCCATGGAAAGCCATACATACGTTATTTGCATCACATGTTAATTCCTTTATGCATCCCTTCTTTTCAGTGTCTGAGTCTCTATTTCAAAAGGATTTGCTGTAATTCCAGTTACTTAAGTGAGATTTGGTGCGATATTCTGTTTGAGATTTAATGTTACCATGTTGATTTATGATGAGGTAGCTCAGTAGTTTAAATCCCTTTTGTCAAGGGCTGTCCATAATCAGATGATCACAGGATAAAATGCCTATCTTCAATTTAAGTTAAGGAGAACAACTGCTGTAAAAAATGAATTTCCTGTGGGTATCACTATAAAATGCATAGTTAAGTCTCGCACCGTCTCGTAACAATATCATGCATTCTGGGAGTTTTAGCTGTGATTCACTTCATTTGTGCTAATACAAACTGCAGTGGCTTTACCGAAAATAAAAGTAATGTTTGCAGATCGTACATTTATCAAAAACCGCAAAACTAAACAGAATAAATTCCAGTATTTGAAATTCTATGTGTGTGTATGTATGTTGGTGCGTGTGTCAGTGTGTGATCAAAAGAGTGTAGAGCGGTGATGTGGAAGTGGCAAGTCCTTGACATAGCTGGCAAGTGGTCCCTTGTCTTGGGGGACTGACTCTTGGGTCCGTCTGGGCTTTGTAGCCAATACCACTTTGCACGCTCGGACGTTATAAGAGCACTTCTAAAGCATATTACACAAAGAGGGTAACAATTGATATTCACCTTATGTCACAGCTATAGCTGCCTTGTTCTATTCGTTTATAAAGCATCACTCTATGTGCCACACAAAATGTATTAAAATGTCACACATAAGCACGCGGAAACATGGAAATGTCACACAAACCCGAACTGAAATCCTGGCAGCTATGATGAATGGATCTTGGTACTAGCCTATAGGTTGGCAATATGATGGCTCTCAGTCTCCTGCATTGAGCTGGAAACTGCAGTGCAATGGGGTGTTTACACAGAATATTGGAACCGAAAATATTGTGGGACACAATATTGTGTCAAGAATATCGAGGACAAAAATATTGTGAAGGCAAGTTTCTATAGGTAAGTAAAGGTTTACAACATATAACTCCACATACATGTACCTTGATGAAAGATTCATCTTCAAGGTTTGCAGATGTGGATTTAAGAATAAGCCTATTTGCACTTACCTTCTCTATATTTTGGTTCTCGAAATTGTTTACACGATATTCTGCCCACAAAATATTTTTGGTTCTGATATTCTGTCAGTAATCCCTGTATGCAGTTCATAAGGGACTGTGAGTGGGTATGCAGTTGAATTCTGCTTGTTGCACCTGCAAGCAATAAACGTGCCACCTAGGCATGCCATGGTGCTTGACGAGCATGTTGCATAGTGAGACTTGGGTTTGGTGTCACCAGCAATTTCAAGTTTTGCAGAATCTACTCTCTTTGTGTAGCCTCCTCCCGGCTCCAGCTGTGTTCAACGAACAGTATCACTATACTGGGTTGGAATAAATATGCACAGTGTTTTTATCTCCAGTCCAAGTCTAAAGGCATGAAGATGGCCAGAGGGGCTTCTTTACCTTTTGGAACAGACGGGGATCCTCCAGTACTTTTTTGGAGAGATCAAAGATCTGTGTGACCTCCATTTCTTAGGTCAGAACCACTAGTTGTGTGGTGTGTGAATGGTCACGTATCATTGCAATGGAGTGAATTATTGCCAGTAGTGTCAATGTAGTGTGTGGGATGGTTGCTTTTCAAAGTAGTGCTGTTTGATGGACTAATGTCTCCAATATGCAGTTCAACTTGCTGGGTTAGCATACATTTATTACTGTGCAACGTGCTGGTTTAATGTTCCTCTTATGCAATGCAACGTGGTGGGTTAATGTGAATATGATGCTGTGTGTTGGACTGGCTTACCCAGTATTCAGAACAGTGTGATTGTTAGTATTTCTAAGGTGCACTGTGCTGGGTAGCTGCACCTTGGGAGAAATGCAATGCCACTATGATGCAGGGCAATGTTTACATTACTGCCAATAGGATAAAGTGCAGTGGCTCAGTGTTCCTAATGTACAGTGCAGTGTGATGGATTAAGGCCCTTAAACAGTAGAGTCCCCAAGATGCATTGTAGCATGCTGTGTTGTGGCTTATATGGTGCCATGATATATGTGTTTTAGTTTCCTAGAATGCAGTGCATTGTTGTGAATTTATTGTCCCATGGATGAAGTGCAGTGCAGTTAGCCAGTGTCCCTATTGGTGCAGGGCAGTCTGGCCACTTACTATATCTTGAGATTGGTTAATCAACACAAGAAATAATGAATGGAACGCTTGAATTAATGAACTCACAAAAGGTAACCGGATAGTGTGTCTAGCTACTTGCCAATGTATCAAGGTGAGTGGGACAGACGCACACATGTGTTAAGATGAGAACCCTCACTCACCCTAAGGTGACATGCTTCATCATTGGGCTCCCTCTTACACACTGGGACCGCAAGGTACCCAGTGTGGGCTACAACTCTCCCATAGGAGAGGAGCGTGAGGTGTTTTATATCATATTAAAATAAGCTCAGTGAAAAAATAGGGGTATGGATGTTCCCTATTAAGATGTGGTCAACATGTTTGTCCCCCTTTGAGCCTTTCAGGAGTGTCCAAGCAGGCCAGGAGAATGAGAGTCCTGAGATCTGCTTCCTAAAGGACTCATGAAGGTGGAGGTCAATTAGTAGTCTCTAATTGAATGTGGACCTGACTACTAGCTGGTACCACTGACTTTACCCATACCAGTAAAAGTATGGTAATTTTCTAATATTATTTCACACTTATCAAGCGGAGTGACATAGTTAACGGTCCTGAAGAATGCCAAGAACATTTTTGGTCTATTGAGGCAGAAACATGTTGACCACATCTTAATAGGGAACATCCATACCCCTATTTTTTCGCTGAGCTTATTTTAATCTATCCACTGGGGACATGAATAAAGGATTAACCCTGTCAACCAGGAGATAGTTTTAATTCACATTTCGTTTTTTTGCACTCTGCCCCTCTCTCTGCCCTACATTGGATGATAACCTCACGCTCCTCTCCTACGGCGAGTTGTAGCCCACACTGGTTACCTTGTGGTCCCAGTGTGTAAGAGGGAGCCCAATGATGAAGCATGTCACCTTAGGGTGAGTGAGGGTTCTCGTCTTAACACATGTATGCGTCTGTCCCACTCACCTTGATACATTGGCAAGTAGCTAGACACACCATCCGGTTACATTTTGTGAGTTCATCTTATATGGAGTGGTACTGTGGATAGTAAGAATTCCTCCATTAATAACCCCTATAGTGAGTTTATATTATGCGCTTGAATTAATCTCAGCAACTGTCATTTACTCTGGAAAGTATTCAGTGATGGACCAAGAGGAATGCAATAGACCGAAATGCTGGTCTGCACCCCTTATGAATGGAAAAACGTGGAATCCCAGACCAGTTTGGTTCTTTCTGGGGGTCATCAGTGCTTAGGTCCGGTGGCACAGGAGGCTTGGAGGCACAAGTCACAGCAAAGGGCTACTGTAGAGAAATGGGTTCCACTCAGTGAAAATCACACTTTTTTCCATTTTTTGAAGTGCTTTTTTAAAAATCCATTGTATTGTAATACTTCCCATTGGCGTCTGACCCACTGTAATGCTCTTTAAATTAATATCTGAACAGCAACATACAGTGCCCACCTGTTCGTATAAGGTGGACTGCCAGTGGACAACTGGGATGGTAAGGAGCTCTGGGTGGGTAACAAGGGACTCATGTGACGCACACTTACATGTGAAGGCCTCGGGAGGATGACATGTGTGTGACTGAGGCTGGCATCTGTGCACAGCTGGGACAGTTGGAAGAAGAGGCACATTCTAAATCTGAATGTGGTCCTGCTGCAGAGTGATGCTGGGACCCCATATACCCTTTGGATTAAAAAAGAAAGCGATTTTCCTTTCGATAAAGTGTGCTGACTCCAGTATTTTTACATACAGCATACACTTTGTGGCTAAAATGGCCTAAATTGTATCTGTTAGACCTGGCACTGTTGGCGTGGGTCTCCCTTCCATTTTTTGCTGTTGCCTCATGTGTTTTTGCTGGTTATATATGCTTTGGGCACTGTGCCACTGCTATTCAGTGCCACATTGCAAGTGCTCCCTATGGTAAAATTGATGTATGGATTAGTGACTCCATGTTTGGCCTATTTGATTCACTGTCAGAACCTAGTACAGTGCACTGGTTGTGCCCAGGGCTTGTTTCTCAAATGCTGCTGGTGGGCTTGCAGCACTGGTTGTGCCACCCACAGGAGCAGCTTGTAAAGTGGATCTCAGGCCTGCCATTGCAGAGCCTGTATGCAGTCTGGTACTGCCATGTTGACTGGGCAAGTGCACCCACTTGCCAGTCCCTAAACCTTCCCTTTTCTTCATATCAGACACCCCTATGGTAGGCCCAAGGGCAGGGTGCATTGTAAGTATAAGGTAGGACATGCCCTGGTGTGTGTGGCATGTCCTAATAGTGAATTGCAGCCATTTTCGTTTTTCACTATTGCAAGGCTACCTGTTCCCCATAGGCCAGAATGGGCAGTTTGATTATAAAATCTTATAATCCTAACTGACCCAGGGAACATGGCAGAAAAACGAATTTAGTATGCCTGAACTCAGAATGATAAAATACATCTTTTAGTGAAGTTGGTTTTAACATTCTGTGTTTGAAAATACCACTTTTAGAATGTAGGTATTTTCTTGCCTAACTATCCAAGCCTGCCTCTGCTAGGTTGTGTATTCCTTGTCTGGAGTTTGAGTGACAGGGGCTGGGGGATTCCAGGAGGCAGGGTGAGTCAGCACAGGGCTGAATAGAGAGATCTCCATGTAGAGTGGTGGGAGGAGTTGCACCTGGGACCTGAATCGGGCTGTGCCTTCCCTCCACAATGCTGGCTCCACCTCCTGCGGTGTGTCTGATGTCCTTGGCCTACACTGTGAAAGGAAAGAAGGAGTCTTGTCAACAAAGTGCTCCAGGACTGACCAGAACTGGTTTGGACTAGGCAAAGGCCTCTCTGCCTTCAGAGAACAAAGGGAAAATGAGTATAAAAGAGGGGACCCAAACCCCAGAACTTTAGATCACTTTTGGGAAACAAGAAGAACCTTTGCTGAGGAGAGGAACCAGAGAAACTGAGGAGGAGACTATCCCTAGCTGAGTGCTGTTTGGGGGATTGGCCTGCAGTGGTTGCCTGACTGCCAAAGAAAGGAGAAAGGAACTTTGTGCTTTTCAATTCAACTTGTAAAGGATCTCCAAGGGCTTGAGATAGAGCTTGCCTCCTGCTGAAGTCTCAGGGACAACAGACATCACCAACCAGCTCCCCTGTCTTCCCTTGCTGGGAATTGAAGTGCCTGCTGTTGAGCTGGGCCTTCTGAGAGACTGCGTGTCGCTGGGAGCTGGAAGCGCGACTCAAGACGCAGAAGCGTGACGCCGCCGCAGCCGTTGTCGTCGCATCACCGGGGAAGAGTGTCGCCGTCGCAGCAGACGCCGTCGCATCACCGGAGAAGCGTGCCGCCGCTGTCACCATCGCAACACCCGAAGCGCCTCGCATCACCGGAGAAGAGTGTCGCTGTCGCATCACCGGAGAAGAGCGTCGCTGCCGCAGCCGCTGTCGTCGCATCGCTGAGAAAGCGTGCTGCCGCTGTTGCATCGCATCACCGAGGCGCCCCGCATCCCTGGAGAAGAGTGTCGGTGTCGCAGCAGACGCCGTCGCATCACCAGAGAAGCGTGTCGCAGGGCCTGTCGCTGCTCAGAAGATTCGTTGAGTCACCGCTCGGCCGTCGGGCGTGCCCGCATCGTTGTCGCATCAAGAAGAAGATGCCCTTTTGTTTCATTGTACCGGATCTTCATCGCATCACGGCGCTGCTGGTCGCATCACCACGGAAGCGCAGTAAGAAACCGATGCATCACCTCCCCACGCCGAGAAGAACCGACGCATCACCGTCCCCTGCGCAGCAGTAGGGAACCGATGCATCACCGTTCTTGCGTGTAAGGAACCAACGCATCACCTTCCCTGCAACACTTTCGTTGTATAGCGTTACGCATCCAAAGGTACATTGAACAATAAGTGTCGCACTTACCATCTAAAGAGAACTAAGCTATTTCTACCATTTTTAAGTACAGTATTGTGGATTTTTTGTCGTTTGTGGTCTTGTGTTTAGTCTATATAAAAATACTTATTTTTAATATACAACCTGTGTGGTGTCCATCTGTAGTGTTGTCACTATATGACTGTATGTGTTCACAAATGCTTTACACACTGCCTCTGAGATAAGCCTGCCTGCTCGTGCCAAGCTACCAAGGGGGTGAGCAGGGGTTATTTTAGGAGTGTACCCCCTTACCCTGACTAGAAGCAAGGGTCCCTATTTGGTCAAAGGTACATACCTCTGCCAACTAGAGACCCCCAGTTCTAACAGTATCTTTTTACTGTCACGCCGTGCTCTATCCCTTGTCTGCCTTATCCTGCGCCTTTCCTTGCTGCCTAACATAAACATGGCTTGCTTGCTTGCAAGCTGTTCCCAAAAGCCCCGTGGTGTTTTTCTTTTCCCCAACCTGTTCCCTGCATTGGCGGTCCTCAAAGGTGGGTGGGAAGTCCTCATTCGATTCTGGGCTGTTCCGGAGGTGGCATTTGTCGACCTAGGCGTGCAGGAGAATTCCCACGAAGGCAGGGTCTCTCTTCATTTCTATGTAGCAACTCAACGCTGACTGTCATAAAAGCTTTGTTATGAATAATCCTGCTGGACATTTGGTAATGTACTCATACAAATATAGAAGGAATTGTATGGTAAGCCCTATACGCTTTCACAAAGCAACATGGTGGAGTGTATTTCTGACACAGGAAGCAAAGTACGAAGCACACTATTAAAGGTAAGAGCTTTGCTTAGTACGTCACTATGCTTTGAGTTAACCATCTTCATCCTGCTTTACAACCACTTGCATTTTGCCTCCAAATTTCTTCTTGTGATTTACTTTATTATTTGCCCTGTATTGTTTTTTTGCCTTGCTTGCTTTGATGGTCTGTAGTTACATTTTTTGTTGTATGCTTTCTATCATTTATGATTATTGTTTTTTGTGAGTGCTGTGCTCTCTAATTAATTGGAAATCTCCTTGAACATTTTTGGCTCCTTTTTTCCAGTTTCACTTTCCTGACTCTCTTGTCTAGGGAGTCATCAGAAAGGCTTAGGTATAGTGTTGCACAACTCATCATGCTTCTAGCTGCTGCTGAACTTAGGTAAGAACCTGCCTATGGCTGTTGGTTTTCTTTGACAGTACACTTTAGTTGGTTCTGTCTCTGTGTTTAAATGGGGCTGGAATTCATACTAAGGGTTAGTTTCACTCCAAGTGAGTTCTATCAGATAGTTTTACATGGATTGTGATATTCCTAGCTAAGGATGCTTGCTTTAGAGTTGGCTCTGTGAATGGGAATCATTGCTGGCCTCTCTGCTGGCAGATCTGAAGCCCTCTACACAGATGGCTCACATGTGAGATGAGACTACCTTCTGCCTACTGAAGCAAGATAGCAGGGCTGAAAGCCTCTCAGTCTATATGGGCATCATCCTGGTAATTTGGTCAACAAATACCGTAACCTGGGCAAAGGGTAGAGGCCACTTCTCTCCACTTTACCCAAGGAGGCCTTTTTGAAAGTAGTGAATAGAAAGAGGGTGGCTGAGAGGAAAAAGCTAAGCAGATGTGAGCTGCTTTGAGCTGCTTTAACCATTTACTTAGAATACTCTCCATTTTGGAAACTCCCAGAATGCTCTGAAGAGGTGGGACAGCCAGTGGGATGAACCCAAAGGAGTGGCGGATGGCCGATGCTATTGTAAAATGTAATTACAGAATTAGATTTGGTGGGAATTTCTCACAGACGGAAGAAGCCTATATCTCCCTTTGAATCCTGGGAAGAATGAAGAAGCCTGGCTCTGTTGCTGACTCCTGCCAAGACATTGGATTAACTCCTGTAAGGATGGGCACTGTGGAATCCTGCTGTTGAAAACTGGCTGACTGTAGGACACTCTGGCCATGGTGACCAGGGAGTACTAGGGCTGAGTGTTCTGCAGCTAATTACTTATTTGGGCCTCATGACTTATTTGAGTCTGAATCGCCCCAGGCAGGAGGCCTCCTAATGCTCTACAGGAGTGAAGGTCCAGAGTACTGCAAGGAGTGCTGTTTGTTTTCATTGAAGTAGTTACATTTTAGGAGCAGGTACGAGAGTCCACTTCTGTGGAGAAAGTAAAAGTGAAATGTAACCCTGCAGATGAGAATAAGTGCCTCTGTGTCATCCACTGCCTGAAAAAGTAGAATTGCTATCGGTGGTCCTAAAGCTATTCCCTGCATAAATATCCCTGCCTCCGAGTCCAGAGAACTCTGTGTGTGCGCTTTGGGTCCAATAGTAGCCGCTCAACAGAGTACCCCATGTGTTGAACTCATGACTACCTTCCTTCAGCCAAAGATCATCACTGGTACCCAGTTTGCCTCTAATTTGAAAGGGGACTGCACCTTAGTATGAAGAAGCACAAGAAAGGCTTCCTGAGGCGGTGTGGAAATTATCCAGATTAGAGAGGGTTTGATGAGGAGAGCAATCCCATGATTGCAACACATGACCATCAGGGAGCCTTCCTGCCATCAACTGCAGTTGTCTGTCCTGATTACAAACCCGCTGTACCTTTGATCACAGCTGAGACCTCTGGGAGCTTGCAGTCTCATTAGACCAACACTGGCCTAGTATTAAGCATATGGCCGAACACTTTAAAGAGGGTATTTTAGTACTGTATAAGCTCTGTGGTAGTGTGGCATCGGAATATTGTTGCCAAAGAATCCTCCGTCATAAATATGGTGTCCTAAATATCGTCTACAAAAATGTTGCCCTATTGGTGTTAATCTGAATCCAATTTGACTATATTTTTGCAAATTATGTTTAGAACATTACTTTTATGTGCAACAATATTTCTGTATACATTATTCTGACATATGACCAATTCTGCAGTCAAGTATTTTTATGTTGTGTAAAGTGTCAGAAAGCAGACTGGAGGAATAGTTTAATTCTTAAGACTTTGTGAGCGCAGGGAGAGAACTCCAAACCCATTTGGGCAGAGACCATCTCAAGGAAGGAAAGACGGTCTCCGCAGAGTGTCAGCCCTGTCTGGGCCAAGGCTTCGCATAAATGGCGAACGCATTATGCAGCAGGGCCCCAACAATGAACTACATTTCCCAGAAGGCCATAAACTCTCATCTATTTTGGAGATGCTGTGGTCGCCTTGGTTATCTGGGTATAGCTTCCCTCATGGCCCATGGCATCATTTCTAGACAATCATGATACAATTTTGCTAGAGAAAGGACCTTGCTAAGGGGGTCTAAGATGTTCTTTACAAAGAATAGTTTGTTTATTTGGACCTGTATGAAGGACATTGGGTATACAGAGAAGTATTTCTGAAAGTCGAGTAGTGTGATGGAAATTAACTGTGAACTATTTGAGCATTTAAAATGATCTCTCCTTAAGACTATAAGATTGTCATATCACACTTGAGGTTTATATTGTGACAGAACATGAAGCATTTATAAGTCAGGGCTATGTTGCTAAAGGTATGTATATATGATAATTCTAGGGTATCAGAATGTGAATATGTTAACAGAAGTGGCTAACATTTTTCTGTGCTAATTTCCTTTCAGTGACATATGAGTCGAGGAGAAACTATACCTTATCTTCCACAAAGAGGGCATAGAGACAAAGCTTGAGGTAATTATTTTTCTCATAAATAGAAGTGTCTGTGAAGATACATTTAAGATACTTGTCTCTTGATGTTTACTTTCAGGAATAACAAATTCTACATCGAAGTACTGAGAGTTGGTTGTACACAGATAATGCTATGGTATTCACTGTTACAGTTAAGTGCAAACCTTTCATGGCAAACTACTAAGATATCTCCTTGCCTTTAGAAACCCACTGTTAGAAATGGGATTTCTGGTTGGCTAGGGCATGCGCCTAAGTCAGGCAGAAACCACCACTCTGGTCCGGGCAAGGGAGTTACACACTGAAGATAACCCCTGCTCACCCCCTTGGTAGCTTGGCACGAGCAGTCAGGCTTATCCCAGAGGCACTGTGTAAAGCGTTTGCGCAACACACACACACACAGCAGCGACACACTAGGCACACCACAAAAGAAACTCCACACAAGGTTGTATAAAAAATAGCCTTTCTATTATGCATAAAACACGTCAGAGTATAATCACATATGTACACTGTACCACCTGGCACTAGATATGACTTTACAGGGGATTACATGCATTTACAGGGCCAATCGGGCCACTGTCATAACCATTGGAAGGTAAGTAATAGAACAACCAGTAACTCCTGGTAAAGGCACCTAGCATAAACGCATTATGCATCCATCACATTAGGTATAAACCACATTATGAAACCACATAAGGCATCAACAACACAACATGACACCGTATAGCAGATTATGCCAATACCTCTGGGTACCAATGCACCATCACTGCACATTATCAGCAGGTCCCATCATTACTGTGCAACCTATTGGGACTCTCAGCCCCTCCACAGGCGTATTCCCACTCAGTGTCGTTGTCCCCAATACCAGGACACTCTCAAGCGGGGGCCCTGTCCTGGGCTTACCCCGCAATGCCCCCTTCTCAACAGCAAGGGCCCTGCCTACTGTGCGTGTCCCTTCTGACACGAGGCCTCCACTTGCCCTCTGGCTATAATGGGGGAAAGGGTGTAACTCACCCTGATCGCTGTTTGGGCAACACGAATGCCCCCAACGTTTCAGCTGCCATGATCCAGCATGCAGCTGTAAGATCTCCCAGCACAGCAGTGTGCTGGCCAGGCCCCCTCGCCGGGCCTCTTTCTCCTCTTTCCGTTGCAGCTACCCGCAATCTGGCAGCGTAGCTGGACGTGAAGACAGGCACTCGCAATGCCCCTCAAGCCCCACTCACCGGGGCTTCTGTCTTTGCGCAGGGCCAATCGGAAAGCCAGAAGGATGCAGCCGCAGGGAGCCCGCGAGGCTCCGGTCCTCTTCAGTGCCGGTCTCATCCCCACAACAGGATCGGTCGCACGTGGGGCTCTCCTTGACCACGGGAGCCCCACCTACAGCCAGGCACTAACTCTGCCTGACTTCCCGCGGCCTCTCCTGGACCGCTCCTATTGATTTGCCGCGTACAGCAACGGCCCCGCCCACAACCAGGCAAGACGCCTGACTTCCTGTTGGCGGTCTGCTTCTTGTAGGGCACAGCCCTCATGAGCGCGAATTAAAAAAAAGAACAAGTGGCTCCGGATCTCTCACGGCGAGACACCACCAGGGGCAGACAGTACTCCTCTCCTGTAATTCGGCAAAGGCCAGGCTGGGCAATAAAAGGAAAGTGCTTCACCCGTAGGTCACAGAACTGGCGAGGGAGCACCCTTGAGCGCTCCAGACACTTTCCTCCAAAATAGCAGGGAGGATAACAGTCCAGTCCCTCCTGTGCTCCAGACAGGAGCAGCACCTCGGGTAGAGCTGGGCCCAGGCAGGCCAGCTCACAGGGCCCTCCGGCAGAGGGGCAGTCCTTTGTAGCGGTTCCTCCTAGTACCCAGCAGCCCTTTCAGTCACACATCTCCAAGCAGGTACACTTTACATTGGGTCACAGCCCCAATATTTATACCTCATTTGTCTTTGTTCTCTCCCTGGCCCAGGACTCTGCGCCCGGTCCAAACCAGTTCTGGGGGGCACTCCAACATTTGTTTACAGTGCTCACACACCCTCATTGTTAGGTTAGGCTCTGGCCCCAGACACACCACAGGGGGGCGGAGCCAGCATTGTACAAGGCAGGCACAGACCTATTCAGAGTCAGGGGCTACTCCTCCCACTACTCCAAATGCAGATCTGCCTATTCAGCCTAGCGCTGACTCACCCAGCCCCTCTGGAGCCACCGCACCTCCCCAGCCCCTGTCACTCCAGAGCCAGACATGCAATACACATCAGGCAGGCACAAAGACACATAGCACACAGAAATGCCCACTTCTAAAAGTGGCATTTCTAAAATAGTGATAATAAATCTGCGCACACCATAACGCAGCATTTATTACCACTATTTCAAACATACCAAACTTGATTCCGCTACTCCTCTCAGATCAGGATTTACCACTGAAGCACTTATCAGGGAATCCCCAATGCATTCCTATGAGAGGGCAGCCTCACAGCAGTGAGAAACCAAAATGGCTGTTTGTCACTAGCAGGACATGTCACACAGTTAAGGCACATGTCCTACCTGTTACCTACAATGCACTCTGCCCATAGGACTAGCTAGGGTCTACCTTAGGGGTGACTGATATGTAGTAAAAGGGGAGTCACAGACGTGGCACCCATCACAGTAAACTGCGCGCGCAGACCCTGCAATGGCAGAGGCCTGAGACAGGTTTGAAAGGCTACTTTGGTGGGTGGCGCAATCAGCGCTGCATGTCCACCAGTAGATTTAATTTACTGGGCCCGGGTATATGGGATACCACTTTACTGGGGACTGATAGGTAAATTAAATACGCCAAACAGGTGTAGACCAATCTTACCATGTTTTACCATAGAGAGCACATGCACTTTACACTGGACAGCAGTGATAAAGTGCCCAGAGTCCTAAAACTACCAACACCAGGTCAGAAAAAATACCAGGAGGAAGGCAAAAAGTTCAGGGATGACCCTGCAAAAAAGGGCCAAGTCCAACACCCACTATGTCCTTCAGATACCAGTGACCAGCAGAAGTGACGCGTCTAGGTGGTGGAGACCAGTGTCTCTGATTCCATTCCTCTTTCCCTGTTTCTACCACTGGCCCGCATATTCCTGTGTATCGGGTCATAGGTGGAGGCAGTGAGAGACTGAAGAGTGCATCACTCCTGTTTGTTCCTTGAGCACTACATTAGTGCATTTTGACATAAAGCCTGAGCCAAAGATAGAAGGAAGGGTTGTCTCCATTGTGAAAAGCTTGTGGTAAGAAAGTGGTAGTAGGTTTTTCCATTGGGTAATACTTGTGATAAAAACAACAGTCAAGGAATGTTACATTGTGTAGATCCTATATCATAGATTGCAGTCTAGATTTTTACATTGTGCGAGTCACATGCCAAGCTCAATAGGGAGGGTTTCTTGTTCTAAGAAAGACCTAAGTCAAATCCAGTAATAAGAGTTTTGCATATTGCAGACTCTGGTACAACTTCTATAGGTAGGGCAGTTGTATTTTCAGATTGTTAAAGACATTTTCACTCTGTTTGCTAGTTCAGGACAAAATAGAGATGTCTCAGTTTGTACTTTTATGTGTAGTATTTAGCAGTGTGTGAATTGCCCTCCCTTTTCTATTTAAAATGCCTGGCTGGACATTGATTTACTGAATGTTATTAATGAATTTTTCTGAGTTCTGAGTGTCGAGTTTGCATCATTTCTGTGGTGAAAGTTTGGATTGCTCTGCCTCACTATACTGAGACTCAATTGCTACAGGGGTGTGCCTGGTCTTCAGTTTGGATGCAGTATAGGGAGGCCTTAGGACACCAGAAGTAGATAGTCTCAAATGATACAGGTGGAGGACAGACATTTGTGACTGCTGTATGCCTACCTAGGTAAATTCCGAAACATGCCACTTATGGAAACTCAGAAGGCAGAAAGAGTCATCATTGAAATGCTTAAATGAATCGTAGTCTCTGGCAATCACTCTGGGCCACTCTCCAGCCCATCATGATTTTGCTCACTGTGAAACTACAGATAGGGATCAATCATATGTAAATAAGCTTTGGTCCTGCCCTGAAAGAGGCGGTCCAGACAACCAGCTAGACTGAGGCATGCAAACCCATACATGTTTTGGCCTTGTTGGACCTCATCAGCAAGGTGTTGCTTGTGTCCCATTGCAGAGTGAAGCATGGGACCTATATGTGGGCATTCTTATCTTACTCAGGGTGTCTAATTGAAAAAAATCAAAAGGTGCTGATGGAATGCTTGAAGCAATCTCACATCTGCACCTTTTCTGGGCCACACTACAGTACAATATTTGTTTATTTTTTTTATATATTCAAAGATGGCATACAGTTCATAAAAGCATACACACATCAAGCACAAATCCACTTTCACAGACAATCTTAATTGCATCATAAAATTCAATAAGAAAGCAGTACAGAGTAAATTACTTTTTCTGGCAACAATTCATAAGTATTTGTAATCTCTTGACTTCTTAGACAGTAGGGTGCTTAGTCAGTAAAATATTTATCTAGATACTCAGCAAAAACTGAGCAAAAGGCAAAACAATGAAACACTATTTTATTTGCATTGTGTGCTACATTGTACACTCCTCTGCTTTTCCCAGTAGTAACTGCTTGTCCGTTCATTTAATTATATGGAAGTTTTGTAATGCTCTGCATGCCCCTTTCAGTACTTCAGTGCTAGGATGTATGCTGTGAAATAAAACCTTGTTCAGTGTTCTTCAGTAACAGCTCCTTCCCCTCGGTAGTGGTCAATTGTAGGAAAGTTTGGAAATTTCTATTTTTAATCCTATCGTCCCAACAACTTCAAGCATGGGCAAATGCCTGTGCCTGATCCTAATAGGTTGCCTTTAAAAACACAGGTTTTTACTAAATCGTAACACCTCAACACGTTTTTACCGCTATAAGAAGACGTATGATAAGATAAGAGGCACATGTGACTAAAGCTAAGAAATCAGATGTTTGCAAATGAGTACTAAATGCATTTTTCAGTATGACAATTTCAAAAACTGAAAAGGAGCATAAATTATTATGTATACATTTTTGCTTGATTAATCCGCATAGTTTGACTATAGAACTTTCCACAACATAGCCAATATTGATAATGCAATGTGCTTCAAACATTCAGGAGTCTTGTGTATGAGTTCTGATTCCAACCGTATTAAAAAAAAATTAATTTGTAAAAGGGTTATTACCTTCAGCCCAGCCAACACGTTTCGTCCCTTAGGACTTTATCAGGGTTGTATTTTGTATCACTGTCAAATTTCTGATTGGTGTATAGTCTTCTCCCCCATTCAATATCTTCATGAGGTACCGGTCATGGCCGTGGGTGGTGTAATACCCGCTGTTCTATCTTTCTCTTCAAGTTCCGATCTCAAAATGCCAAGGGGAATGCCTCAGGCAATTTTCAGTATGGTCCTAAACAGTTGAGAATGCTGCGGATCCTAAACCCTGACTTCTGATCAGAAAGATAACTATCCTGCATAAGTCCCTTTCTGAACAGAAATCGGTTTGACTATTATTTAGTGATTCTTTGATTGAATACAATGTGGGGGGAATGAGTGAATAGTACCACAGTAGAGAATGCTGAGGAGAACAAAGCCACCCTGAAATGAATTCCAATTCAAGGCTGTGTTTCTTGATATGGATATTTTTCCAAACACTAAACACACAGTAAAAAAGAATAGGGCTTTGTGTATCTGTCAATACCGATTTAGGACAGATATGTCACTGGGAATTAAAATGCCCTCACCCACACAATCATCATCAGGCATTCCCATGCTTGAAGACTCGTGGGTTCAAGTGGGCTACAGCCAACATTTTGGGAGGAAGGGTTTTTTGTGTTGTTTTAGAAGTAGAAAAAATCTCCCAGTGACAGAGAAAAGAAAAGGTAAAACAGTCTTAGTACCCTTAAGTATTAATTAATTCATGGGTACTTTGACTGTATTCAAAAGGTTACTAGAGATGGATAGGGGATATTAGTTTCCTATCATCTAACTAGATCTACATGTTTTAGCCATCTACTGGGAGCCCAGTGGGTCTGTGGCTTACTTCAGGACCAATTATTTTTAAGTTACTCTGGATAATAATAAAACATACCTATGTATAAAGCCTTCACACCAAAAACCAATACTATTTTTTTGTCACATTGGATTCTATCAAAAGTTTAGACTACTTGTACTACACCCAGGAAGAGAAGGGGGTGTCACCATGTAGTCACACATTTGTCAATGATAGGCCACTACCACAGTTGCTACATCTTTCGTCTTGTCGCTGAAAAAAACCCATTGTTATCTGTTGGTATTGGTATCCTCCAATATCTCTGTTCAGAGATGTATAGTGAGTACTGCATATGCTGCCACACATGTAAGTTTACTTGGGACCTTTCGAAAGAATACTCTTTGCATCTTCTCAATTACTCACCATGAGCTTAATTAAGTTTAGATTTACTTTTAGTTTGATTGAGCTTTATTGACTTGGTTGGGCTCTTTTATTCAGTGCCTACATTAGTGCCTTGCTAAAATACTCCCCAGACATTTCTTAACATAGCTTAATTCCCATCACAGTCACAATTCAGTCAATGTCTGCTTCTGGTATAATCTTGCACTTACATCCATGTTAACTCGAGGAACCATTTCTTGTCTTGAGAATTCTTGTGGGGGATGGGGAGGGCAGGATAGCTCTATTACCCCACTGGAGATCCACACTCCCTTGTTTACATTGTTTCTAGGAGCTACGCGTGGGACAGGAGGACATCAGCAGACACGCTGCATGCAAACTTGCGAAGTTGGATTTAGTCTTCAGGCCACTTACAATTTGAAACACAACAAAAGTATGTGTTTGTCGAAGATACATGAGAAATAGTAAGTCTGTGTAGTTGTGTTAGGCCTAGAATCCTTGGCATGGTTTTCTCTCTAAAGTTTTGCCTTCAACCATCCTGTTCTGCTGTTGTTGTTTTTGCTGGCTTCAGGGCTCTACTACTTTACCACCGCTAACCAGCACGAAAGTGCTTGTGCTCGCTCCCTAAAAGATGGTAGAATTGGCTTATACCCAATTGGCATTTTTAATTTACTTGTAAACCCCTAGTAAAGTGGCACTACCTCGCCCAAGGGCCTGAAATTAAATGCTACTAGTGGGCCTACAGCACTGATTGTGCCATTCACTTGAGCGGCCCTTTAAAAATGTCTCAGGCCTGCCATTTCAGCCTGTGTGTGCAGTTTTTAAAATATACCTTTTGCCAGGCCCAAACCTTCCTTTTTAATGCATGTAAGTCACCCCCAAGGTAGACCCTGGACAGCCCAGAGGGCAGGGTGCAATGTATTTAAAAAAGGTAGGATAAGTACTTTTAAGTCTTACATGTCCTGCTACTGAAAAACTCTAAAATGTGTTTTTCACTACTGAAAGGCCTACCTGTCCTATAGGGTAACATTTGAGTTACCTTACTACATTTAATAAGCTGTAATTTCCAAATGGGAGCAGGTAACCAGTTCATGTTTGGTGTCTTTGGAATTGTAATAAAAAATTCTCTCTCATGGTGAAGTCAGATTTTAAATAAAAATGTTGAAAATGCCAATTTTAGAAAGTTGGCATTTTCCTGCCTTTGGTGCCTGCATCCTGTCTCTGGGTCACATGACTGGATGTAGCTGACACTTGAGTTTTGTGCATTCCTCCTAACCAACCCACACACAATAGGGAGCTTAGGTGTGCCTGGATGGGCCATCACTGGGAGGATGGGGGCGGACTGGGCAAAGCCCTACTTACACTTGAATAGGATGTGTTCTGCTTCCACATAAAGGGGGCTATACCTCCTGTAGTTAGTCTGGAGCCAAAGCAAGGAAGGCAGGATGTCTGGGCACTTCAAAGGGAAACTTCTGGAAGCTTCTCCTACTTCAAAGCGATACAAAAGGGGATGATGGACGGAACGTTTGAGCCAATCAAACACTCACCCGCAGTCAACTGATCTGGGTTTAATCCATCATCATTCTTTAGCTCACTCCACCACCCCAGTTCAGACATGGCCATATGCAAATCAGTCTGACCCTGTGCCTCATGGGAACAGTCCAGCCCGAACTGCCAAGCCATGTCTTCCCTGGACCGGAAACAAGCATCCTAGGACCGGTTTCTGGCATTCCAGCCGTCATCAGCCAGGCTTGCTTGAATCCAGTGGCAAAGTGAGCAAGGGACCCACGTCTGGGCATACCCCCGCCAACTTAGGGCGAACAAAGCGATACAAAGGGGATGATGGACCGGAACGTTTGAGCCAATCAAACACTCACCCCCAGTCAACTGATCTGGGTTTAATCCATCATCATTCTTTAGCTCACTCCACCACCCCAGTTCAGACATGGCCATATGCAAATCAGTCTGACCCTGTGCCTCATGGGAACAGTCCAGCCCGAACTGCCAAGCCATGTCTTCCCTGGACCGGAAACAAGCATCCTACGACCGGTTTCTGGCATTCCAGCCGTCATCAGCCAGGCTTGCTTGAATCCAGTGGCAAAGTGAGCAAAGGACCCCGTCTGGGCATACCCCGCCAACTTAGGGCGAACAAAGCGATACAAAAGGGGATGATGGACGGAGCGTTTGAGCCAATCAAACACTCACCCCCAGTCAACTGATCTGGGTTTAATCCATCATCATTCTTTAGCTCACTCCACCACCCCAGTTCAGACATGGCCATATGCAAATCAGTCTGACCCTGTGCCTCATGGGAACAGTCCAGCCCGAACTGCCAAGCCATGTCTTCCCTGGACCGGAAACAAGCATCCTAGGACCGGTTTCTGGCATTCCAGCCGTCATCAGCCAGGCTTGCTTGAATCCAGTGGCAAAGTGAGCAAGGGACCCACGTCTGGGCATACCCCCGCCAACTTAGGGCGAACAAAGCGATACAAAAGGGGATGATGGACGGAACGTTTGAGCCAATCAAACACTCACCCCCAGTCAACTGATCTGGGTTTAATCCATCATCATTCTTTAGCTCACTCCACCACCCCAGTTCAGACATGGCCATATGCAAATCAGTCTGACCCTGTGCCTCATGGGAACAGTCCAGCCCGAACTGCCAAGCCATGTCTTCCCTGGACCGGAAACAAGCATCCTAGGACCGGTTTCTGGCATTCCAGCCGTCATCAGCCAGGCTTGCTTGAATCCAGTGGCAAAGTGAGCAAGGGACCCACGTCTGGGCATACCCCCGCCAACTTAGGGCGAACAAAGCGATACAAAAGGGGATGATGGACGGAACGTTTGAGCCAATCAAACACTCACCCCCAGTCAACTGATCTGGGTTTAATCCATCATCATTCTTTAGCTCACTCCACCACCCCAGTTCAGACATGGCCATATGCAAATCAGTCTGACCCTGTGCCTCATGGGAACAGTCCAGCCCGAACTGCCAAGCCATGTCTTCCCTGGACCGGAAACAAGCATCCTAGGACCGGTTTCTGGCATTCCAGCCGTCATCAGCCAGGCTTGCTTGAATCCAGTGGCAAAGTGAGCAAGGGACCCACGTCTGGGCATACCCCGCCAACTTAGGGCGAACAAAGCGATACAAAGGGGATGATGGACGGAACGTTTGAGCCAATCAAACACTCACCCCCAGTCAACTGATCTGGGTTTAATCCATCATCATTCTTTAGCTCACTCCACCACCCCAGTTCAGACATGGCCATATGCAAATCAGTCTGACCCTGTGCCTCATGGGAACAGTCCAGCCCGAACTGCCAAGCCATGTCTTCCCTGGACCGGAAACAAGCATCCTAGGACCGGTTTCTGGCATTCCAGCCGTCATCAGCCAGGCTTGCTTGAATCCAGTGGCAAAGTGAGCAAGGGACCCACGTCTCGGCATACCCCCACCAACTTAGGGCGAACAAAGCGATACAAAGGGGATGATGGACGGAGCGTTTGAGCCAATCAAACACTCACCCCCAGTCAACTGATCTGGGTTTAATCCATCATCATTCTTTAGCTCACTCCACCACCCCAGTTCAGACATGGCCATATGCAAATCAGTCTGACCCTGTGCCTCATGGGAACAGTCCAGCCCGAACTGCCAAGCCATGTCTTCCCTGGACCGGAAACAAGCATCCTAGGACCGGTTTCTGGCATTCCAGCCGTCATCAGCCAGGCTTGCTTGAATCCAGTGGCAAAGTGAGCAAGGGACGCACGTCTGGGCATACCCCCGCCAACTTAGGGCGAACAAAGCGATACAAAAGGGGATGATGGACGGAGCGTTTGAGCCAATCAAACACTCACCCCCAGTCAACTGATCTGGGTTTAATCCATCATCATTCTTTAGCTCACTCCACCACCCCAGTTCAGACATGGCCATATGCAAATCAGTCTGACCCTGTGCCTCATGGGAACAGTCCAGCCCGAACTGCCAAGCCATGTCTTCCCTGGACCGGAAACAAGCATCCTAGGACCGGTTTCTGGCATTCCAGCCGTCATCAGCCAGGCTTGCTTGAATCCAGTGGCAAAGTGAGCAAGGGACCCACGTCTGGGCATACCCCCGCCAACTTAGGGCGAACAAAGCGATACAAAAGGGGATGATGGACGGAGCGTTTGAGCCAATCAAACACTCACCCCCAGTCAACTGATCTGGGTTTAATCCATCATCATTCTTTAGCTCACTCCACCACCCCAGTTCAGACATGGCCATATGCAAATCAGTCTGACCCTGTGCCTCATGGGAACAGTCCAGCCCGAACTGCCAAGCCATGTCTTCCCTGGACCGGAAACAAGCATCCTAGGACCGGTTTCTGGCATTCCAGCCGTCATCAGCCAGGCTTGCTTGAATCCAGTGGCAAAGTGAGCAAGGGACCCACGTCTGGGCATACCCCGCCAACTTAGGGCGAACAAAGCGATACAAAAGGGGATGATGGACGGAACGTTTGAGCCAATCAAACACTCACCCCCAGTCAACTGATCTGGGTTTAATCCATCATCATTCTTTAGCTCACTCCACCACCCCAGTTCAGACATGGCCATATGCAAATCAGTCTGACCCTGTGCCTCATGGGAACAGTCCAGCCCGAACTGCCAAGCCATGTCTTCCCTGGACCGGAAACAAGCATCCTAGGACCGGTTTCTGGCATTCCAGCCGTCATCAGCCAGGCTTGCTTGAATCCAGTGGCAAAGTGAGCAAGGGACCCACGTCTGGGCATACCCCCGCCAACTTAGGGCGAACAAAGCGATACAAAAGGGGATGATGGACGGAACGTTTGAGCCAATCAAACACTCACCCCCAGTCAACTGATCTGTTGGGGCTGTTCGGGCTGGACTGTTCCCATGAGGCACAGGGTCAGACTGATTTGCATATGGCCATGTCTGAACTGGGGTGGTGGAGTGAGCTAAAGAATGATGATGGATTAAACCCAGATCAGTTGACTGGGGGTGAGTGTTTGATTGGCTCAAGCGTTCCGTCCATCATCCCCTTTGTATCGCTTTGGTCGCCTAAGTTGGCGGGGTATGCCCAGACGTGGGTCCCTTGCTCACTTTGCCACTGGATTCAAGCAAGCCTGGCTGATGACGGCTGAAATGCCAGAAACCGGTCCTAGGATGCTTGTTTCCGGTCCAGGAAGACATGGCTTGGTAGTTCGGGCTGGACTGTTCCCATGAGGCACAGGGTCAGACTGATTTGCATATGGCCATGTCTGAACTGGGGTGGTGGAGTGAGCTAAAGAATGATGATGGATTAAACCCAGATCAGTTGACTGGGGTGAGTGTTTGATTGGCTCAAGCGTTCCGTCCATCATCCCCTTTGTATCGCATTGGTCAGCCCTAAGTTGGCGGGGTATGCCCGGACGTGGGTCCCTTGCTCACTTTGCCACTGGATTCAAGCAAGCCTGGCTGATGACGGCTGAAATGCCAGAAACCGGTCCTAGGATGCTTGTTTCCGGTCCAGGAAGACATGGCTTGGTAGTTCGGGCTGGACTGTTCCCATGAGGCACAGGGTCAGACTGATTTGCATATGGCCATGTCTGAACTGGGGTGGTGGAGTGAGCTAAAGAATGATGATGGATTAAACCCAGATCAGTTGACTGGGGGTGAGTGTTTGATTGGCTCAAGCGTTCCGTCCATCATCCCCTTTGTATCAGCTTGGTCGCACTAAGTTGGCGGGGTATGCCCAGACGTGGGTCCCTTGCTCACTTTGCCACTGGATTCAAGCAAGCCTGGCTGATGACGGCTGAAATGCCAGAAACCGGTCCTAGGATGCTTGTTTCCGGTCCAGGGAAGACATGGCTTGGTAGTTCGGGCTGGACTGTTCCATGAGGCACAGGGTCACGACTGATTTGCATATGGCCATGTCTGAACTGGGTGGTGGAGTGAGCTAAAGAATGATGATGGATTAAACCCAGATCAGTTGACTGGGGGTGAGTGTTTGATTGGCTCAAACGTTCCGTCCATCATCCCTTTGTATCGCTTGGTCGCCCTAAGTTGGCGGGGTATGCCCAGACGTGGGTCCCTTGCTCACTTTGCCACTGGATTCAAGCAAGCCTGGCTGATGACGGCTGAAATGCCAGAAACCGGTCCTAGGATGCTTGTTTCCGGTCCAGGGAAGACATGGCTTGGTAGTTCGGGCTGGACTGTTCCCATGAGGCACAGGGTCAGACTGATTTGCATATGGCCATGTCTGAACTGGGGTGGTGGAGTGAGCTAAAGAATGATGATGGATTAAACCCAGATCAGTTGACTGGGGGTGAGTGTTTGATTGGCTCAAACGTTCCGTCCATCATCCCCTTTTGTATCGCTTTGGTCGCCCTAAGTTGGCGGGGTATGCCCAGACGTGGGTCCCTTGCTCACTTTGCCACTGGATTCAAGCAAGCCTGGCTGATGACGGCTGAAATGCCAGAAACCGGTCCTAGGATGCTTGTTTCCGGTCCAGGAAGACATGGCTTGGCAGTTCGGGCTGGACTGTTCCCATGAGGCACAGGGTCAGACTGATTTGCATATGGCCATGTCTGAACTGGGGTGGTGGAGTGAGCTAAAGAATGATGATGGATTAAACCCAGATCAGTTGACTGGGGGTGAGTGTTTGATTGGCTCAAACGTTCCGTCCATCATCCCCTTTTGTATCGCTTTGGTCGCCCTAAGTTGGCGGTATGCCCAGACGTGGGTCCCTTGCTCACTTTGCCACTGGATTCAAGCAAGCCTGGCTGATGACGGCTGAAATGCCAGAAACCGGTCCTAGGATGCTTGTTTCCGGTCCAGGGAAGACATGGCTTGGCAGTTCGGGCTGGACTGTTCCCATGAGGCACAGGGTCAGACTGATTTGCATATGGCCATGTCTGAACTGGGGTGGTGGAGTGAGCTAAAGAATGATGATGGATTAAACCCAGATCAGTTGACTGGGGGTGAGTGTTTGATTGGCTCAAACGTTCCGTCCATCATCCCCTTTTGTATCGCTTTGGTCGCCCTAAGTTGGCGGGGTATGCCCAGACGTGGGTCCCTTGCTCACTTTGCCACTGGATTCAAGCAAGCCTGGCTGATGACGGCTGAAATGCCAGAAACCGGTCCTAGGATGCTTGTTTCCGGTCCAGGGAAGACATGGCTTGGCAGTTCGGGCTGGACTGTTCCCATGAGGCACAGGGTCAGACTGATTTGCATATGGCCATGTCTGAACTGGGGTGGTGGAGTGAGCTAAAGAATGATGATGGATTAAACCCAGATCAGTTGACTGGGGGTGAGTGTTTGATTGGCTCAAACGTTCCGTCCATCATCCCCTTTTGTATCGCTTTGGTCGCCCTAAGTTGGCGGGGTATGCCCAGACGTGGGTCCCTTGCTCACTTTGCCACTGGATTCAAGCAAGCCTGGCTGATGACGGCTGAAATGCCAGAAACCGGTCCTAGGATGCTTGTTTCCGGTCCAGGGAAGACATGGCTTGGTAGTTCGGGCTGGACTGTTCCCATGAGGCACAGGGTCAGACTGATTTGCATATGGCCATGTCTGAACTGGGGTGGTGGAGTGAGCTAAAGAATGATGATGGATTAAACCCAGATCAGTTGACTGGGGGTGAGTGTTTGATTGGCTCAAACGTTCCGTCCATCATCCCCTTTTGTATCGCTTTGGTCGCCCTAAGTTGGCGGGGGTATGCCCAGACGTGGGTCCCTTGCTCACTTTGCCACTGGATTCAAGCAAGCCTGGCTGATGACGGCTGAAATGCCAGAAACCGGTCCTAGGATGCTTGTTTCCGGTCCAGGAAGACATGGCTTGGTAGTTCGGGCTGGACTGTTCCCATGAGGCACAGGGTCAGACTGATTTGCATATGGCCATGTCTGAACTGGGGTGGTGGAGTGAGCTAAAGAATGATGATGGATTAAACCCAGATCAGTTGACTGGGGTGAGTGTTTGATTGGCTCAAGCGTTCCGTCCATCATCCCCTTTTGTATCGCTTTGGTCGCCCTAAGTTGGCGGGGTATGCCCAGACGTGGGTCCCTTGCTCACTTTGCCACTGGATTCAAGCAAGCCTGGCTGATGACGGCTGAAATGCCAGAAACCGGTCCTAGGATGCTTGTTTCCGGTCCAGGAAGACATGGCTTGGTAGTTCGGGCTGGACTGTTCCCATGAGGCACAGGGTCAGACTGATTTGCATATGGCCATGTCTGAACTGGGGTGGTGGAGTGAGCTAAAGAATGATGATGGATTAAACCCAGATCAGTTGACTGGGGGTGAGTGTTTGATTGGCTCAAGCGTTCCGTCCATCATCCCCTTTTGTATCGCTTTGGTCGCCCTAAGTTGGCGGGGGTATGCCCAGACGTGGGTCCCTTGCTCACTTTGCCACTGGATTCAAGCAAGCCTGGCTGATGACGGCTGAAATGCCAGAAACCGGTCCTAGGATGCTTGTTTCCGGTCCAGGGAAGACATGGCTTGGTAGTTCGGGCTGGACTGTTCCCATGAGGCACAGGGTCAGACTGATTTGCATATGGCCATGTCTGAACTGGGAGTGGTGGAGTGAGCTAAAGAATGATGATGGATTAAACCCAGATCAGTTGACTGGGGGTGAGTGTTTGATTGGCTCAAGCGTTCCGTCCATCATCCCCTTTTGTATCGCTTTGGTCGCCCTAAGTTGGCGGGGGTATGCCCAGACGTGGGTCCCTTGCTCACTTTGCCACTGGATTCAAGCAAGCCTGGCTGATGACGGCTGAAATGCCAGAAACCGGTCCTAGGATGCTTGTTTCCGGTCCAGGGAAGACATGGCTTGGTAGTTCGGGCTGGACTGTTCCCATGAGGCACAGGGTCAGACTGATTTGCATATGGCCATGTCTGAACTGGGGTGGTGGAGTGAGCTAAAGAATGATGATGGATTAAACCCAGATCAGTTGACTGGGGGTGAGTGTTTGATTGGCTCAAACGTTCCGTCCATCATCCCTTTGTATCGCTTTGGTCGCCCTAAGTTGGCGGGGGTATGCCCAGACGTGGGTCCCTTGCTCACTTTGCCACTGGATTCAAGCAAGCCTGGCTGATGACGGCTGAAATGCCAGAAACCGGTCCTAGGATGCTTGTTTCCGGTCCAGGGAAGACATGGCTTGGTAGTTCGGGCTGGACTGTTCCCATGAGGCACAGGGTCAGACTGATTTGCATATGGCCATGTCTGAACTGGGGTGGTGGAGTGAGCTAAAGAATGATGATGGATTAAACCCAGATCAGTTGACTGGGGGTGAGTGTTTGATTGGCTCAAACGTTCCGTCCATCATCCCCTTTTGTATCTCCTACTTCAAAGGCAGGCCCAGGTATAAATATTGGACCCCAGACATTAACTCTTCAGTACACTTCTGGAGACCTGTGGCTACTGTGTCAAGAAGGACTGCTGTGCTGCTGAAAGAATTGCCACTGTGCTGGACTGCTGCTTTGAAGGACTGCTGCCCTGCCATTCTGATCTGCTGCCCTCTTGCCTGGGTGAGAAAGCTTGGGCCTGCATCTGTTAACACAGTACCCCAGAGTGGCTCCAATGGCTAGTGGGCGGGCCTCCTGACTATGCCCTAAGGGACAGAAGACTCCAACAACCTTGAACCCAGCACCTGTACTCTGCCATCTGTGAGTCCTATCCTTCCAAGTGGTGCCACCCCAGTTCTGGACCTTGGAAGTGGGTCTGAAAGGCACTCTGGCAGCCCATCTGTGGATCTAGCAGAACTGATGCATCACCTCTGCTGGCGGCGCAATCCAAAACATAACCGATGCACCACCTCTGCTGCAAGGATTCTCCCAGCACAAGAACTCCGCATTGACCTTGCAGCCCGCATCGGACCTGCCGCTGTGCGAAGCTTCACCAATGCAGGCCCTCATATTGCAGATCTCTCTGCAACTACGCAGGTTCTTTCATCACAGCCTCGCAGCTCTTCAGAACTGAAACATCGCCTTGACTGCGTGACGGATCCTCGACACTGGACTTTGCATCGCAAGCCCTTGTCAACGGGTCCTCGGTGACAACTCAGGATCTCTCATGGCAGCTCTGTAGCTCTTCGGAACTGACACATTTCCTCAGCTGCGCAACGCATCCACAACACTGGACCTCACAATGCTCTGCAACCAGGACTTGAAGTACTCTTGTTCAGTGAGCTGAAGTGGGTTCCTGTATCCGGCCCACACTCCATCATTGTCAGCCTAAACTGGTGGCTTTGTCCTGGTCCAGCACAATCAAATATCCACAGTTGGTGCTTTGTGCTTTTTGGTATTATATTTACTGAAATCTTTAAACCTGTATATCTCCGCTTCTACTAATTGGATGTTTGTTGTTTTTTTCTTGTTTTATTTATAAAAGTTTTCTCTACATTTCAAAATTGGCTTTGGATTTTCCTTGTGTGGTGTTTTTACTTTATTACTGTTTGAAGTGATGCATTAATTACACATTGCCCTGAAGTTAAGCCTGACTGCTCTGTGCCAAGCTACCAGAGGGTTGAGCATAAGTTAATTTGGGGTTTGCTTGTGGCTCACCCTGACAAGGATTGTGGTTGCTGCATGAGTAGGGTTTCACCCCCCTGAACCAGGAACCAAATTTCTCACAAATTGTATCCTGGGATCCAGGGGGTTTTCCTTTCTTCAGTGTATTTATTCAAGAAAGGTATTTACTTAGAGTGGACCTAGCCACAATGGCTTTCATTCCTTTGCGTAGAATGCATGACATTTGCACGCAGTGGCATAGCAAGGGTGTCATGGAACTTAATGGCAAACATGGAAAATTTGCCCCCCAGCCTCTGTTGGGTAGTAAAAAACATCCAAAAGTGAGATACAGAGGGCCCCTCACAGCTCTTGGGCGTCGTGCCACTGGAATTGCACCACCATTAATAGCTATGCTCGTTATCTATAGGCTCCAGAAGATATTTTATGACAATCATTAGTGCTGTTTCAGTTGCCGTACCAGGTGTTGGGTTTTGCTCTACTGTGCAGAAACATGGTGGCACTCCCACATAGTTGCTAAGATGTTACAGTTGGCCAAAGCATGGCTCATGGCTTTGTGGAGTTTGGTTGTGGCAGAGTGTGTCAAGTCCCATGGGTGATGGAATAATTGCAGGCCAAAATATATTTTTGGCTGTATTAGAACGAGACATTCTGAGGAAAGGTGGGAAGGAATATGCAACAACAAGTTCCATTTAAGTCAGCACACACATCAGGGTTAATGCTGGCAGAGAAAGCATGAGTCTGAGCTAAGACACTGTGCAACTGCCTGCTGAAATTGTGGTTTTATAACACCTCTTCCAGTTCTCAGTAGGTCAGACTGCATTTGAATGTTTTCTTTTTTCTCTCTTTCAGGTGGTGTTTCTCCCTATAATTTCTTTCTGTTCCTTTTTGTTATTCTCCTTCCTTCCTCTGTTGTTTCAGGTCTCCTTGGAAGTAGATGATGGTGCATTGGAAATAGTCTGAATGCCAGCCAATTCCCTTTGCTAGCACTGTGATGAGTTACTTTACTATCCCTCCGACACTCTGATGCTGTATTACACAGTCAGGTGCAGGGAGTCACTGCACCTGCCTGCATGAGAATATCTGGTCCATAGGACCTTCTTTCCTCCCTTCCAAGGGGCAACCTTGGAGTGGGCTCACTGACTGTGAGCCAGCTTGATGTGGTGTAAAATCAGTGCTCCTCCTGATGGCTTCTTTGTTTCTGCACCCTTGTATATAATGTTGCACGGGGCACAGGCAAAAGATTCCCTCATTTCAATGGTGCCCGATCCAGTGCATATGATGGAATGGCCTCTTGAAATTGCATGAGTGCACATTTGGTGCCATCTGTATTACAAGCAAGGGTTGCACAAGACTGTGGCCTCTTCTGTATTAATAAAGTCCCCCACGGGTTACAGGAAACAGATGCCCTTGCTGTTGCACTTCTGGGGCACTTTTGATAATAAAGCTCCTGTTTGTTATTCAGATAGGGAGTGTTATAGGAATGGCTTCACCAAAAACTAGCTGACCTCAGCCTTGGTTCTCAATTTAAACTAAAGCTGGATGAAAGCATCATCATTGTTAAATGGAGTTTCTCTTTAGAAGTTCAAAGGTAAAAGCAAAACAGCTTTGAGGGCTCTTGGGTGTACCTCCATTCAATTTGCTTCTCTAACCCTATGGACAAGATTTGTTGCCTGTAAAACACATAGGGCCACATGTATCAAACAATTTTGCATTCACAAATGGTGCGAATTGGTCAGTTTGCTAGTTTGCGAATGCAAAATAGCCTTTCAAGATGTATGAAGGGCTTTGTAGTCGCAATTTTTACGTAATCGCAAAAATTGGGATTACCTAAAACTGTGACTACAAATAGGGAATCGCAATTTGTGATTACCTTAGCAAATGTACCAAGCATTTTCTAAATGCAAACTATGCATTTAGGAAATTCCATTGACTCCAAGTCGATGGGAACCATGTGCAAATTTTGAAAAATGCACAAAAATGCATTTTTTAAAGTGCCATCTAGCGCACACATGCCCTTAGCGCATGAATGTGCTTTACATGTGCACATTTTCAGGTTGCTTCAGGGGAGCCTTAGGCCCCCGGGCACCCTTGGTATTGCATTACCTAATTTGCGATTACCAATTAGATAATCACAAATTAGGTAATCCAAAACCATTCGCACCTATGGGCCTTTAGGCCCATAGGAACGAATTGAGTAGTATTAACTGATAGCGATTACCTAATTGCAATTGCGAATCTTTAGGAATCGCTATTAGGTAATTGCTATTTTCTTACATACCATTTTGCATTCCTTAAATAGTGATTACCTAAAATTCGCTATTTAAGGAATGCAAAATGGAATTTTGATACATGTGGCCCATAATATGAGACGCAGAGTGGGGCCTGTTCTTGTCTGTTGCGCAAGTTTTAGAAACATTTTACAGGGAGAAAAAAATGACGGAGAAGTAGATTAAAAGGTAGATCTCCTGATTCAATGTATTGCCTTAAAAAAAAGTCAGAACCACAGTAAAATAATCGTAATCAATGAAATAATTTACTTCAAAAGTTGAATGGAGGACTTCTATACTACCCAGGCATTCATACCTGCTTTTGCAGTTATTCCTAGGGAGTTGAAAAACACCTTCTGCATAATACATAATAATGAGGCAGGCTATTTTGCGACTTCCTGTGATTGTGCATTTTGTGACATGACTGCTTAGTACAACGGTAGCATCGGAAACATAAGCGAGGGTCACAAACTAGTTGGTGTGCTTAAACCACCGAATGGCTTGCAACTTGGTCTTAGTACATTAAGTCCAAAATCTTCAGGGTATGTACAGAACATGCATAAAGTGAAGCACTCCCAGTGCAAAACTGAGAGATTTGGAAAAGCTATCAACAAAACACATTGTGAGCAGCAAAACATTACCAACCCGCACCAGGTGGTAACCAGGTGCGAAATAATATGACTAGCCTAATCACTTTGAAAGTAATGGCAAACCTGTCTAGTGGGATTAAACATAAGTATAGTTGTTCTGACACAGAACAGCACAAAATGTTTTTGCATGATGCAAAAAGTATATTGTGTGAGGGAGTAAATAAGTGTGGGCATTTGTGCTGCTTTTCATCACGGGATCACCAGCAATAAACATTTGCAAACTGTCCCTTAGTTATGCGTACGCACATTGGGCATCATGTGATAGGCCTTTTTATCATATGATAGGCCTTTTACCAGTAAACATTTCCCCTTTTGAAAATCATATTTTAATCGTGCTGAACATTGCCTTACATTTGTACTTTTCCAGAAAAACAAGCAGGGAAACTGTCATCGGCAACTTTCCATATAGGTAATCATCCCCACATGGGAAAAAGACAACTGCATACCAAGGAGCACATTTACGACGTTTTAAAGCAATGCAGCACAGCAAACAAATTTGCTATGAATTGTGCAGGCGAAAAAACACAGCGTAGAGTCAAATCCATTAAGTTTGACCTGCAGCTATATAGCCTAACCCTGCACTGGCTCTCTTAAAGGCTGCTTCCCGCGAAATAGAGCCTTGTAGGATTCGTACGGGAAGCATACCCTTCCAGTATAAATTCCTACATCTAGACAAACATTGAAGGACCCCACGCACTGGAAGTGTGGTGTACAATTCAGCACACATACAAGGCGCAGGCTTTTTTGAAAGGTGAAAATATGTCTTGTTGCCTTCTTCAAGGGATGATTTGTTTTTTCTCAAAGTCTAGTCTGGTTATCTTAGTAGATAGAGGTTTGTGTCAAAAACTATGGGCGTTGTAATGCCTCAGTAGCACCCTATTGACGCAAAGTGACACAATGAAGCACAAAACACTTTTGCACTGAAGAAAGTACACCTCTCAAAGTATTTATTCGCGCTGGAAAGTAAATACCAATGAATTTCTTTGCGTTACTTTGTATGACTTTGTGCCACTTTGCAATAAGGCAAACTGTTAGTAAATCTGGGTCTAAAGGTCACATGATTTGAGCACTTCTTCTTATATTTCAGGCGTTCTAGAGGGCCACAGATCTTACTTACTTACTTATGCCTACTATCCCTCCTGGTGTATAGGCCATCAACCAGGACTCTCCAGCCATCTCTGTCTGGAGCTTTTCTTTCAATCTGACTCCAGGTGTAAGCCATCTCCCTGAAGTCAGCCTTGAGGCCTCAGCAGCAAGGGTTTTTTGGCCTTCCTCTTTCACTTGAGTGTTCCAGATCAGGGCTTGCCTGCTGGTGTTTGATGCAGGCTTGCGGAGGGTGTAACCTATCCTGCCCCACCTTCTTTTCATGATTTCTTCATGAGCAGGGAGTTAGAAAATCTGCTGGCACAGGTCCTTATTGTTGATGGTGTGTCCAGAAGATTTTGAGGATTTTCCTCAGACAGGTGTTGATGAAGGGCTGGACTTTGTCGGTGGTGGTCAATGTTGTCCATGCATAATCGCACAGATCTTACTAAAGCAGTAAACCCAGTGCACACCCCAGCTCCTGAGTAGGCCCATATGGGTTAATACACTACAGCCAGTTTCACTTCCCAATTCCCCAGGGAAATGTAGGCAAATATTACTTAATCAGTGTTAGAAATGGGTGTCTCCTGTTGATAATGGTATACACCCTGTCCAAGTAGGGACCCTTCCTTCTAGTCAGGATGAGTAAAGTGCACATCTAAGTTTGCTTGTACTCCCTCTCTGGTAGCTTGGCACAGAGCAGTCAGGTTAAACTGCAGAGGCAATTGGGAAAAGCATTTGTATGCAACCCACAATAACACAGTAAAAACACCACAAATGGACACCACACCAGTTTAGAAAAATAGAGAATTTTTATCTAAACCAAACAAGACCAAAATAACACAAATCCAACATACACAACTGAAAATCTGATTCTTAAAAGGTAGAAAACAGTTCTGCATCGGTTTCTTACTGAAAGCCCAGCGTCATCGTGGATTTGACACACATGTGTGATGCATGACAAAATTCGGCCACTTGGGTCGATGCGACTGCGATCCAAGTGCTTCGTCAATTACTGTAGCCGCTGACAGGCGATGCATCGATTCTTTTAGCCGCACAGCGGCACCTGCTTCAGAATTGGTGCGGTGATCTCAGACGTTGGAGATTAGTGTACGGTACTCGGCATGTGGTCGTTTTCCGGGCCATTGGCAGGTGCTGCGCTGATTTCTTCGGCCGCATAGGGCAGTGCACTGGGATTTTCTCCTGCATGGCGGTGTATCATCGTATAAAACAGCCGCAAGAAGAGCAAGGTGTTCCCGGAGCTCCCGGCCAGGGATTGCCTTTTTGGCTTAAATCCCCCGATTTCTTCCTCCCCCTGGACCCTCTTGCTCACCTGGGGTCCTGCTCGACAGCGGTCTTCATCTTCTCCAATCTCCCGCATATCGGCTCGAGATCTTCAGAGGACTGCGGGATCGTTGTTTTCAGGCTGCGGAGCTCGAGCAAACATGGCAGATGCCCGGTGGAGCTGCCAGACAGCTGTAGGGGAGATTGGCTCCGGTTTCGCCACCGCGGCTGTCACCTACCCAGCCGGGCATCGGGCATAGTCTCTCCTCGCCTCTCCTGCGTGCCTCCCTCTTCCCCCGTCTTCCTGATGATGCCCTGATGAGGGGTTTCTTTCTTCCATGGTGGCTGTTGGGGAATTGGCGGGGACGCTCTCCTCCGGCCATCGCCTGTCTTTCCAGATCGAAGACGGGGTTGCTGGGCATCCTGCTGCGCTGGAACGAGAACCAACACGAGTGCAGAGTTGCTGGTCCTCCTGACCGGCTGTTGCCTTTCCACTTCCTGGGGCTGCTGCCTGGACGCCCGCGCTCTCTTCCCCTGCAGTGGATTACCCGGGAGAGAGCAGCGATTTTCGACCTTGCCTCCCTCCAGTGCCAAGCTGCTGCCTTCCCCATTCAGCTCTGCCTTTGGGGTAGGTTTTTGCATTCACGCAGCCCCGCCATCTTGTCTTTGTAACTCTTGGGGTCCGAGTCCTTGGTGCCTCCATCTTGTGGTTTTGGCTGTGCCCCTGACTGTTCCTTGCCACTAGCCAGCTCCCTCTGCCTCTGGTTTGGTCATTGCCCCTCTTGCTCGGCTTCACCGTGCTCTTCGTGTTTCGGCTTGATGAGACACCCCGTCCACTTCCAACTCTCTGCCCCACCCGGTGATGAAGTCCGGCACCGGTTTGTTTGTGGATCCCTGGACCCTCTCCGGCTTTGTTCAACTTGTCTTCTGACTTTTGTTTATCCACAAAAGTTCTCTTCTCCATTACCAGTCGTCCTGACTTGCTATGTACTCTTAACCCTTTACTTTTACCCCTCTACCATCCTTGCTCCTTGGACCTGTTTATATTTTATTCTTATGCTCTAGTAACGGATGTATTTTTGTAATAATGTCTTTCTCCATGCTATGTTTTTATTCTAGGAAATTATGTAACTAGGTAACAATATTCTGTTGTAACCACTTCCTTATGTAAAGCGCTCTGATACCTCCGGGTCTAGCCAGCGCTATATAAAACTCTTCAAATAAAATAAAATTAAAATAAATAAAGGTGTAGATTTTGCAGTTTATTTAGATCTTCACAGCTTTCTGTAGCAGGGACAACTTCCAGGGGCCCAGAACTGGAATAGGCGACCCCCCCCAGCAGGTCAGAACTCCCAGCAGTGGAGTTCAAGAAGGCTGTTGGTGAAGTTTTTGTGTCCCTGAGACTTCAGAACAGGAGGCAAGCACACACAAGTCCTTGGAGATTCTTCTCAAGCAGGTTTCACAGCAAAATTGGCACGAGGTTCGGGGAGGCGCAGTGAGTTATGTGTCTTTGATAGTTCAAACTGGCACCGTCATGAATTAACTACCATGCACAGACGCTGATCTTTGACGGTGGTGCATTGTGATATCAAATTCATGACCTCCGCTCTGATCCCTGATGGCGCCAGTTCGAAATATCAAAGATGCATAACTCACCGCACCTCCCTGACCCTCGTGCCGATTCATTACAGCAACTGCTTAACACAAAGTTTATTGCATCCATAGAACCAAATAGTCATTGGTTCTCGAGTGATCTACTCTCTAAAGGGTCTCTGCTCTACATGAGAATTCTCTGTCCTGAAGATGGTCTTATAGATGCACAACACAACAAGACCGAAATGTAGACATAGTTACCCATTTTCATTTGTGAAAGAAGACCGTTTGCATATGAAATCTTTGATTCATTTTTAGGCAAATTTCTCTGTAAATGAGCATAATACACGTGTGATAAGAACATATTTTTCCATATGATTGTTAATCTCTGTCACCCCTATATATGAGATAATTTGTGTACCCTTAATTTTGTTCTTCTCATTATAAATTCTAACTAAAAGAATACACCGGTCCTTGTTTTGATTCACTCGCTTTTGATTATTTTAATTGATATTGAAAATTTATGTTTTTGAGGCCACCATCGGGGCACTCATAAATGATGTTTTGATACAACGATTTTACAAGTTAAAACAGAACCCCTTGTAGGCACCTTTTCCTTAAAAATGTTGTTACCCAAGCCCACAAGGGTATATTGAGTTGCCCAATAAATATAAACACACAATTTAAAAACCACCTTTCCTAAAAGGTGTGTTATTAAATTCTGAGCTCAGGGAACATAAACACAATTTCTCCATCATTTCCCAACTGGAAGTTACACTTGTAAAATGTTACAAGGGAGTTCCAATGATCACCTATGGGAAAGTCAGCATTTCAATAGTGAAAAACGAAAGGCACAGTATTTCACTATCAGGACATGTAAAACACACCACTACATTTCCTACCTTTTACATACACTGCACCCTGCCCATGGGGCTACCCTGGGCCTACCTTAGGGGTGACTTACATGCAAGAAAAGGGAAGATTAGGGCCTGTCAAGTGGGTGCACATGCCTGGTCGACAGAGCAGTTTAAAACTGCGCGCGCAGACACTGCAGTGGCAGGTCTGAGACATATTGAAAGGCTACTTGTGTGGGTGGCACAATCAGTGCTGCAGGCCCACTAGTAGCATTTGATTTACAGGCCCTGGGCACACATAGTGCAGTTTAATAGGGGCTTACCAGTAAATGAAATATGCCAATCATTGATAACCAATCATAATCACAATTTACACAGAGAGCATATGAACTTTAGCACTGATCAGCAACGGTAAAGTGCCCAGAGTCCTAAAGCCAGCGAAAACAGGTCAGAACAAGAATTTGCAATGCAATCGGTCTCGCTTTTGGGACCTTATATGTATTTAGCATTGCAGCACATCAGCCTGGGTGCTGAATCATCTACTGTTCTTTAACATGGAGGGAAAGTAAGCACCAAACTGAGGAACATGCCAGGTATGGGAACACATGGAGAGAAATATTGCCTATCAGCGGGAAATGGTATAGTCCAAAGCTCTGTTTTTAATATAAAATTGGGGCCTTTGACAAAGAGAGGGTCGCATGGAACCAGTGGTGCAGCACATGCACCAGAGAGGTGGCATAAAGAGCAGCACACAAAGCCCTATAGCAGCACACAGAGTTAGGGGACCAGTCATCTTAACTGGGAAGTGCAGTCTCTACTGCATTAAATATGAGCTTAATTAATGATATACTGCCCAGGGGAACATGACTGAGTCAGCTGCTTTCCTGGCTGAAAACATTTTGGGCCCACTGCTACTCTTAGGAGAGCGCAGCTAATTTATCAAAGTGCAATAGATCAATTCACATGCGGATAGATGAATGCATAGGTGAGCAAGTCAGAAGATTGAATGGTTGAATAGTTAGATAGACATACTCCTCTGCCAGATTCCACCTGGGAAGTTCTGTATGCATGCTTGTGCCGTGGTGACGTCTAAAGCACAATATTTTAGGCCTTCTTAGGTGGGAAGCGTGCTTCCAAGATTTTACACTGATGAATTCTCTTAGGATAATGAGATAGCAAAACAACTACACCCTTAAAACGTGTACATACATGATTTATATTTAAAAAATATCGTACAGTGGGTTCGGATGCATGGCTCTCCTTCCTCTACAAGCCTTCAAGTGGGCATGAGGAAGCGGCATATGAGCCTTCCGCGGCAAAGCACAGTCCCTTCTGGCCAGGATACACCGAGAACAGTGGTGGCCCGGCAGGCATTCACCCACCGGACGGCCATAAATCCAGTGGAGCGGAGTAGAGGGATCCATCCGACCAGTCCCCCAACACTGAAAGAGTGCGCTGTTCACACACACCACACTGACAAACACATAGCGCACACACACACAGCAGACACCCACCCACACAGCAGACACACCACACATAGCAGACACCCACCCACCCACTCACCCACACAACAGACACCCACCCACCCACACAGACACACAGCACACACACAGTAGACAGACACCCTCTGCCCGAGAGGATTTCACACATCCCAGCCAATCTGTTCTGTGGCCTGAAGGGGCCACCCTCCCTGCTGCCGGATCTGTGGGTGAGGTGCGCAGGAAGAGCCCAGGGCCTGTTGCCAAGGCAGGGCTCCGAGGTTGCCGCCCAGCTGGGCACCTACACATAAAGCTGATGGCTATAAAACACACAGACGGCCGTCGTGCAAGTGACAAATAGCACTGGGCCAGCCTTGCAGTGTAAACACACAGGCACATCACTTCCATAAACAGGCAATGTAATTGCGGAGCCGACCCCTCGGTTCACATGTAAACAATAGTGCAGTATGGCTGACGCCTTGGGAACTGGGTTAAAGTTTTGGCGTGCTCTCCCTGTCCTAACCAAAGAAAATTTAAAGACTAAGGCATGCCGATTTAAACAAGCAAAACTCACTCTCACAATGCTTATCACACGCCCTCTTGGGGGCTGTGCAGGCCCCCTACCCCATTCACTGCCAAAACAAATGTACTAACAGGGGGAGATAATTAAAATTAAAATATTTGCAATGCAATAGGTCTCGCATTTAAATGTGAGACCTATTGGATTTCAAAGAAGCGGACACCATTGTCCCAGCTGCTTTGAAAGAGAAAGTGGACATGGCATGCTGAATATAATTAAACCATTTCATGCCTGAAGCAAGAGAAACTCATTAAAGAAAATAGTTCTTAAACACTTAAGAACACGTACCGTGTAACAACCAAAGTAAAGGGGTCAGTTGCCATGGGAGGTTACAGATGAAGACAAGGCGGTAGTAGAGAGGGACTAACAAGCCTCTTTACGAATCAGACGTCAGCGTTTAGGAAGGTCACTGACACAAGCCAATGACAATCATGAGCAAAGAGTGGGCGGGGCTTCTCCTCCATACTCCACTACAGCAGTCTCGTTGAGCAGCGCATGTGCGCTGACTCAAGATCGACCTAAAAATTAGAAAGGTATGCAAATCTATAATTTTATTGTTTATACTTACAGACTGATAAATGGGCTCCTTCAGTATGGTCTTCTTCTTGTAACATAGTTTTTCACAAATCTACCAGCCACATTATATCTACATATGAAATGGTACAATCAATAGAGAAAATTCAGCTTGTCCCTATAAAAACTACTTTCCATTAAAATATGTTGATGGTGCAAAAAGCACAAATGTAGGGTTTCTAATTATGAATGCACCACTGAAATGTGAACCATTACTAATTTATCCCTGTACCTTCAGTTTATTGGAGTACAAAAATATACATACATAATCCTGCACGTAGATGAACATAGGGGCCACGCTGTTCATCATGTTACACTTTATTTGTGTCATTTTTTTTACACCTTTCTGAAAAGCAATTGAACATATAAAAGTTGCAGGTAATATAGTTATGTCAATGTTACATATAGGGGGAGAGGTTTAAAGTGCTACACGCTGATTTACCACTGTTTGTGCTGTAGAAGAGTGAAGGCTGAAAGCAACTTTGTGAAACCTTTAAGATGACACTGATGAGGTGGGGTTTAAGGCACAATCAGTTTGCCACACGGCTACCTATGATAGGAAATAATGCTGTGAAATGTCTGTGATCTCCCAGGTTGACAAGTTGGCAAACAGTGGTGTAAATACATTTGCTTAAATTAGGTTTAAGTAAAATGTCATATGGTACTGAAATCTTGAAACACCTGTTCTTATAACCGTACATGAGACAGGCAGCACTGGTAAAGTGGGCCCTTGTTGAAGAGGTGGGAGATGGTGGACTAACAATGATGGGCCTGATTTAGAGTTTGGCGGACGGGGTACTCTGTCACAAATGATACTGATATTTTGTCGGCCCTACTATAAGTGCATTATATTATATGGCAGGATATCCGTCGCGTTTGTGATGGAGTATCCCATCTGCCAAACTCTAAATCAAGTCCTTTATCTCATCTCTCCTGTCATATTCTGCACACTGTCATCCAATTTAAATCCATTGTGCTTCATGCATGAGGTAAGTGAGCAAAGTAGAGAAGTTTCAAAGGTAATTACAATGGAGGATGCCTGGTAACTCTCTTATAAGTATGGAAATTCAGTTGGTCTGAAAGAATCAATCAATCAATCAGGGATTTGTGAAGCGCACTACTCACCTGTGAGGGTCTCAAGGGGCTGGCGGCAATATTGGGAAGCTCCGCGTCATCCAAAAAGCCAGGTCTTGAGGCTCTTCCTGAATGCTTACAGTGTGGGGGTACGTCTGATGTTGAGGGGGAGTTCGTTCCAGGTCTCGGCCACGATGTAGTAGAAGGCTCTTCCTCCTGTTCTGGCTCTCCGGATGCGAGGGATTTCGGCCAGGGTGAGGTCGGCAGAGTGGAGGTTTCTTTTGGGGGGGTAGAAGGAGATTCTTTCGTTGAGGTAATGAGGTCCGGTGTTGTGGAGGGATTTGCAGGCGTGAGTGAGCAGCTTGAAGGTCACTCTCTTTTCGATGGGGAGCTAGTGGAGGTCTCGTAGGTGCTGGGTGATGTGGTCCTGTCGTGGGATGCTGAGGACGAGCCTGGCTGCAGCGTTCTGGACGGTCTGGAGCTTGTGGAGTAGAGATTTGTTAATTCCAGCATAGAGGGTGTTCCCGTAGTCTAGTCTGCTGGTCATGAGTGGGTGGGTGACGGTCTTCCTGTATTCGTGGGGGATCCACTTAGAGGTCTTGCAGAGTATGCAGAGGGTGTTTAAGCATGTGGCAGATACGGCGTTGATCTGCCGGTTCATGGTGAGGGAGGAGTCGAGTATGATGCTGAGGTTGCGGTCGTGGTCCGAGGGTGTGGGAGGGTGGCCGAGGGTGCTTGGCCACCAGGAGTCGTCCCACGCGGAGGGGGTGGATCCGAGGATGAGGACTTCTGCCTTCTCCGAGTTGAGCTTCAGGCAGCTGCTGCTCATCCAGGATGCGATGTCCTTCATTCCTTCCTGGAAGCTGAGTCTGGTGATGTCGGGTTCCTAGGTGAGGGAGAGGATGAGCTGGGTGTCGTTGGCGTAGGATACTATACTGAGTCCGTGTTTTCTGACGATGGCTGCGAGCGGGCCATGTAGATGTTGAAGAGTGTGGGGCTTGGGGCACTCCGCATCTTATCTCTGTGGGTTCAGAGAGGAAGGGCGGGAGTCTGATTCTTTGAGTTCAGCCAGAGCGGAAGGAGCGGATCCAGTCTAGGGCAGTTCCCTGTATGCCGGCATCGTTGAGTCTGGCGTCTAGCGTGCGGTGGGAGACGGTGTCAAAGGCTGCTGAGAGGTCCAGTAGAATGAGTGCTGCTGTGTGGCCTTGGTCGAGGAGAGTCCGTATGTCATCAGTAGTGGCTAGGAGGGCAGTCTTGGTGCTGTGGTTGCTGCGGAATCCAGATTGAGAGGTGTCGAGGATCGAGTTGGATTCTATGAAGTTCGTGAGCTGGATGTTGACGATCTTCTCGGTGACTTTGGCGGCGAAGGGGAGGAGGGAGATGGGTCTGTAGTTCTTGAGGTCCGTCGGGTCTGCAGAGGGCTTCCTGAGGAGGGGTTTGACTTCTGCCCATTTCCTGTCATCAGGGAAGGGCCCTGTTTCGAGGGAGCAGTTGATGGTACGTTGAAGTTCAGGTCATATTTCGCAAAGTCAGCTGTTTAAATACACTTGGGGGCAGATTTACTAATATTGAGGCTATGCAATGCAGCAAGACAACTTGCTCTGCTCTGCTGCATCAAATGGAGAAGGCGGGAATGTACCATATCTACAAAGTTATGCCACATTCCTGTTCTCCGTCTGCGCTGGCACGAGTGCCATGTTGCAAGGCTATCTGCTTTACAGCCAGGATTGTTTTTGCGCAGTAAGGGAAACATTCCTACACAAAAACAGTCCTCTGAAACTTTTTCCTTTTTCTGTGTGTGCTGCGTGCAGCACACTTACAATGTGGGAAAAACGCAGAGAAGCAAGCATATTTCTCTTTGTTATGCCTCCCCTGGGAAGGCGTACCATTTTGATACATTCCCAGGTTTACCTGCGTTAGCAAATCTGGGAATACACCAAAAATCATGGTTGGATGTATAGGGACACTCATGCTCCAACCATAGAATGCCTTCACAGGGCAGAGTAAAGCAAGGCAAGAGACTTTCACTGCCTTACATAACTCTAAATTTGCTATGCCACGCAGAGCTAAGCAAGGTGGCTCTGCATGGCATAGTAAATCTTTAAGGGCTTGTGTTGTCCCTGTGTCTACTTGTGTGACCCAAGGGCAATGCAAGCCCTTGATAAATCTGGACCTTGCTGCATAATAAACAAGCATTGGCAAAGCCAATTGGTCTCTGCAATGCAAGAGTTATTGGCGTTGTCAATGTCTTTTAGCCATGTTATATAACAGCATGGCTGCTGTTCAGCATGCCTAAAAGTCCTTGAAAAAAAGCGCTATGACATGGCCAGTGCTGGCTGTGTCATGGCACATTTTTGCCTGGCAGCAGGGGCGGGAAAAGCAAGACAGCACAGGGACGGGGCAACCAACACAACACAGGAGGAGGTAGACGGCGGGTGGGGAGAATGTAAATAAAAAGGCATTTAGTATTTGCTAATGTTTTCCCTACACTTTGCATACATTTTACCAGCCTTGTGGTTAGCTGCATCACATTACACCAACTGCAACAGTTTCTTCAAGACAGAGCATGCGCTGTCTAGCCGAGACCTAAAAATAGGTTAAAACCCAGAAACTAGGAAACTGTGGTTCACTTAATCATGTAGTTATCCTAGTCACTTAAAACGATGTGACAGTCAATTACCAAAGTATAGTTTAAATAATCTCACTAAATAAAACGCATATGAAGTGCATTGAAACCACAAGGTTCTAAAAGAAAACTCAAAACACATATGGTAATTAAATCAGATTGGATCTAACATGGTACAACCCAAGAGGGGGAGCAAATCAACAGCACTCACAAATGTCCAAAAGTGTTAAATACCCAGAAACTTGAAAACGATGGTTCACTTGATTTTGTGGTTAAAAGGGGAAACCTGATAAGCTTTCTAGTCACTTAAACAGATGCAATAGTCTCTCACCAAACGTTAATGCAGCGCGCGCTACGAAATTCGTTTTATTTATTTATATGTTTACTTACCTCTATTCGGCCGAATTCCGTAGTTTACTACCCCCCACCCTGCCCCTCCCCCACCCCATGTCACCGCCCGGCAGCACTCCCACCACGGGCCGCTACTGGTATACCGACTGACATCGCATACTAGTGAAAAAATAGCCTGTTACAAAATATTTAGAGCGGCTCGGGGGTAAGATAAAAGACACATTGTATCCCTGTAAAGCCAAGCGTGAAGGCAGACATCAGCATAGTAATGAAAAAGGAGCGGAATGTGGGTATGATGTCTCATGGAAGACACATTGTAACCTGTTGAGAGAGCGAAGGCTGACAGCGGCAAAATAATGACAAGCATTTGCAATGCAATCGGTCTCGCCTTTGGGACCTTATATGTATTTAGCTATGCAGCACATGGCAGGGCCATACCAGGGAATGGTAATATACGCATGTGTAAATTGGATCTAATTCATGTAGCAAAGTAAAGTAAGATCTACTTATGTTTGCAATGTACGCAACCGACACGTGTACATTACATACATGCAATTTCCAAATTGATTGTGGAGTGCGAAAGATAAAGCGCAAAGAGGAGTGACATGTAATCCAAAGTGGGTGCGCACTCAAACAATCGTAACTCTCTGGGTGTTCGCAAGGGTTGCAGATCCGCAAGTACCGAGCATGAGGTGTGCGTGAACCGTGCAATGACCAGCACTAATTAATACAGAGTTTTAAAATTGTGCATAGAGAATGTTGGCACGTAAGAAAAAAATAGAATAATGTGGAAGGAAAGCATGAAGTGGTCTTTTGGTGTTTTTTTCCCAAACCCTATACAATTGCAGTGTGGGGAAAATGGGTGCAAATCATCAATATGTGTGATTTATACACATTGTATTAATTTCACGAGCCATTAAATTACTAAATTAGGTACAAGCTTGTGCATAGTATTCACTTGCACAACTTACACCCACCCCACCCCCACACACACACACACACACAGCTGTAAATTGCGCAATGGGAAATATTGTTTCCTAAATCTACTGAAAATAAATCTGTGAAACTCTGCAAACTCAGCATTTTTTCCAATTTGAAATAAAAAAATATGTAGGCACAAAACATCCCAAAAGCATCTGATGGCTAAGCTACATCCATGTTATTGCACTCCGGGAGAAGTTCCTTGTTGAACATGTAGGTTGTGAATTTGCACCAGTTCTACTTACACGTCCATTCTAGAATCTCGAAAAACAATCACTATTCCATAGATGTCATTTATCAACTGCTAACCGTGCCTTGTCAGTTGGTACTCCAACCACCGACCTTGCTACATCTCTGGAACAAAGGTCGCACCTTTCTCAGAGAAATATAGTGGACCCTTGTTTATGTTTTGAGAATATAGAAAGGCCCGGGATAATACTTAAATAAGATTTGTGGAAAGTACTCACTATTTTTCATTTTTCTTTTTAAACATGCCAATTCTGCTTCTGTTTAGTAATAACTTTGAGACAGTTTAGATAATTTAAAAATACCTTTGAAATCATTTTGTCTTGTAAAATTCAGATTTATGTTTACCTATCAAATGGAAAAAATAGTTACTGGCTTTTGCCACCGTCTGTGTCACTGAAAAACGAGTAGGTGTTTTTTTTAATGTAAAGGCCAGCATAAAGATTGGTGGGGAGGGGGGCTCTGCAAATGGGGGAGGGCTCTGCACATTCTACTATTTCTACCTTTGATTTAAAATTGTGTGTCAAACCTGGAACCTCACAAATTTCGTGCCCCATGTTTATTTACAAGCGAAATTTCCAAAATACTTGCGGAGGAGACTGCGAATAAAGATGTGCGTTAGAACCAGTCACAAAGACATAAATCCCAACTGTATGGAAAACAACTCATTCGTGGTAAAACCTTTATTATACAGTACAATGTTACGATTTCATCAGGTGTTTTTTGCGTCCCGTTTTGCACTGCACTCAATATGAAGCTGTAAGATTCTTGTTTACTTTCTGTATTTTGCACGCTTAGCTCTTATTCTAGTCCTTGGACAGCAAATAAGAGGTGTGCTGTGGAGGCACTAAGGTTGGTACCCACCCCTGTGAGGTTGCTAGAGGTCAAAGGGTATTTGATGTCACTTCTGCTTCCCCTTGTAGTTTGTTGAACAGAAGCCCCGTGCACAACAGGTAGAGACATCCAAACAGGTCGACAACATTCTTGGAGGCTAGTCTACGACTAGAGAGGTTAAAAATACATGTACTTACGTGATTGAAAACAAGCATGAGTTTTAACCCAGGTCAAACGCTGCGCACACAAGTGCATAGGTCCCTGCAGCGACATCCACGTTAATTGGTAAAGTCAGACAAAAATCGTCTTTCACAAATAAGCAGCATAATTACGCAGCCAGTTAATAGTGTGGCAGCGGCCAACGTGTTCCAGCGATATTTTCAAACTGTAACCCGATACTACTGTTTCCATCCTCGTGCCGGGCCTGCACTCCCGTGTTGCATACTGAACTATTTGAGGCCCACAGGGCAAACGGCAAGCTCTTGCTGTTTATTAACGTTCAGGCAGACGCTGGGTTTTCGACTGCATCTGCGCGTGCACAGCCACCCACACAATTGCCATCACAGTTCCTGCAAAACATGCAGGCCGCTGAAAGGGAAACGCTGCTCACGTCAAGACAGCTAAGAAACCTGTGGCACACTAAAGCAACAAACCTCCATTAACTCGACAAAACACGAATAGGATGAGCTAAAGAAAACAAGCATTTGCAATGCAATAGGACTCGCATTTACGCAAGACCTATTGCATTGCATCACGGACAACGGGAGGGGGGCAGCACGGACAACGGGAGTGTGGGCGGGGGAGGGGGAGAAGGGGGCGAGAAGGCACGGACAAAGTAGTGCTCACAATCTACGTACCGTGTAACACTCGAAGTAAAGGGGCCAGTAGCCATGGGAGGGTACAAATGACGACATGGCCATAATAAGGAGGGACTAACAAGCCTCATAATCAATCAGAAGGCAGCATTTGAGAAAGACAATGACACAAGCCAATAAAAAACATGGGCGGAGAGTGGGCGGAGTTTCCACTCCATACTCCATTACTGCATGCCTCGCAGAGCGAGCAGCGCATGCTCACTGCCGCTATAGGCTCGACTTAAAAACGTGTGCTAGCCCAACTGCCCCAACGGAAGCAAAACATTACTAGTTTGTAACACAATACAGAGATTTGTTTCAGGTCAGCTCCAGAATGAAAATACAAAGTAATATGGCCACCCATGCTCTTTGGGAATGCGTCAGAATTCGAGAAAACGTTTACCAGCTACTTACATACTGAAAAAAATATAGTTTTTGGAACTGTTGCAGCATAAGCAGCGATAGCTGTAAAACTCTCATAAAGGGCGCGTCATTCTGTCATTGTAAATGGAGCCCTGTATGCAGCTTTAGAAAAGTTGGGTCTGTTCTCCAAAGATAGGCGTTTCCCTCTTGAAGTTCATTACCCCAACAACAGAACCCTCTAACACCCCCTCCTCCCACCCTGCGTCCAATTCTGGGAAAATCGGCGATATTTTGGTCTCAACCTTACGTTCAAAGTAGCTTAAACTGCATCCGACTTCAATCTTCAGCATTCTTGGTTACATATGTAATCCTTCACACGACTTTCAAATAAAAAGAATACAACTCATTAATGTTTGTGCCAACATGTAGTTTTTGGGTATTACAGGTTAAGACGTATTTTAAATGAGCGAAGGCATGCACAGGCTGTTCGGTATTTTCCAGGTCCCTCGCCTCATAGAAAGTTTATGCTATGCTTATCAACCATGCAAGTCGTTGATAAAAAACCAAGTGCTCAATTAAGTAACAATTTCACAAGTTAAGGCACGAAAGGCATAACACCGTATCTATCAATAGGCTTTAAATCCTGTATATAACAGGGAGCACATAATTTGGGAAAAAGCGTGTCCTAACTTATGAGTTAGATTTTCTTAGAAATCTATTAAGACTGGGAATTCAAAGGATTTTTTTTTACCTTTGAACATATGTTTTTTACAGGCTGAGTTAATTAAATCATAAGCAAGTCGGGACACCGGATCCGATCCGTTTTCGAGGACAGGGATTAGCATACATTTTAAAGGTGACAATTATCTGACACGAAAGGCAGCATCATCCCTCGGGTGCCGCACAAAGTGCAGCATGCAGCGTTTCCTCGCTATGCAGCAGTGAAAATATATAGGAAGAAAAAAAACCGAGGCAGGGCTCTGGCGGCGGCTGCTGCATCGCCTCGAAAAAGCGCTAGAAACACGGGGACGTGCTGCACTGCACAGCTCGAACCACCCGAGTCCAGGCATAACCCCGTTTAAACAAGCATTTGCAATGCAAGACCTATTGCATTGCATCATGGACAACGGGGGGAAGAGCACGGACAACGGGAGTGCGGGCAGGGGGAGGGGGGAGAAGGGGGCGAAAAGGCACAGACAAAGTAGTGCTCACAGTCTAAATAACACGTACCCTACTGTGTAACACTCGAAGTAAAGGGGCCAGTAGCAATGGGAGGGTACAAATGACGACATGGCCATAATAGGGAAGGACTAACAAGCCTCATAATCAATCAGACGGCAGCATTTAGGAAATACAATGACACGAACCAATTAAAAACACGGGCGGAGAGTGGGCGGAGCTTCCACTGAGCTTCCACTCCATACTCCATTACTGCATGCCTCGCAAAGCAAGCAGTGCATGCGAGCTGCCGCTATAGGCTCGACCTTAAAAATAAGAGGAAGGAAGCAAAAAGTTTGAGGTTAACCTTGCACAAAGGGCCACGTCCAACATTCAGCAGTAGAAGAAATACCTTTCTTAAACAATTTGGTAAAACCTTTGTTATGGGAAAAGGCAACTGGAAGCATTTTTGTGCAACTGCTCACTTTACTTCCAAGTCAGACATTTTCAATCAGCAGTGTTTTTTTGTTTTCCTCCTGTTCAACTGTGCCATTAAAATCTAATAAAAGAACATTCATTTTTTAATAGCTGCTCAATGGGCCATGAAATTCCTGTTGCATTGTCAAGACTGAGCAATAGGGACCACTTTGTTCCCAGGGACTGATGTGAAAATTCGAAAATGAAATCTCAAACTACATTGGTGATTTTTCTCAGCGTTTACTTAAGATGTTCATAGGAAATTAACCTCAAGTCCGCGATACTTCGCGGGTACCGCATGCTTTGTTCGCTCACAACAGAGGCATATGACAGTCGTTCCCCGAGGAGCCCAGGAACAAAACGGCTCATTTCAACGCTCTCCTCGCACTATAAATATGCAACCCAACCCAAAATAAATTGACAAATTTATGCACAATAAAACCAGGTTTATAATGCAGGCTGCAAGTTCGGCTGCTTGAAGTCTGCCCTTTGTTACCCTTTCGGTATAAATGTTAACCAAAACAAGTGCACTGTAAAAAAAAACTTTCGCAAGAAAACAAGCACTAAAAAAAGACATTTCTGAATCCTTGACACACAAAATGTTTCTTGTTTTATCTCTGTGTTTTTTTTGTCTGCATAGGTTAATGAATAGATCGTTTTTTGAGGTCTGTGGGCCTGTTTTATGGCCTGGTGGGCCGATTTTTACTGCTGATTTGCCTGCAGCAAACACAAATTCATGCAGTCTCCCATACCAGGCAAAACACCCATACAAATCGTATTTTCAAGTTTAAAATTACCATAATTGCAAACTTGGGCCACTTTTTGAACTGTCTGATTGGCTAATGGGGTGGCACTCTGACTCTGGTTGTCTGTCTTTATTGTGTATGATTGTGTATGATACCAATACTTCTATTATATCGATATACTATGCATTTTTGAAGGTACTCCGTTTTTGTGTTTTTGTTTGTGGTGTCACAGGAAGTTCCAAGACATCGTCCCATAGACATGAAAAGCACTGGCAAAGCCAATTGGCCTGGCCTTGGTAAGCTGGTGGCATGGTTCATTTTTTATTTTTTATGGCAAGCATGTGCTACAAAAATAAACAAGCAATGACAAAGTCAATCGGGCTGGCCTTTTTTTAGGCTTTTGTTGCTTTTTGTAAGCACTGCAATTTCTCAGCATAATGAAGGCTGCGTGCATCAGTGGGTCTGCTAACTGGTATTACTGTCCAACCATAGTGCATGCATCAATGGGCCCAGAGTCCTTACCCAATGCATGTGCGGAGGGCCTAGTAATCACCATCAGTAGCAGCACTGTGGAAGCATCAGTTGAACTATTGAGTGTGACCCCACATTGGCTGATTGTATGGTTTGAGCACTGTTGCATACTGGGTTAAATACCTATTCACAGAACATGGTTTGGGTATATTTGCACAGATGCTCCCTCAAATGAATGAGCTGCAACATATTGCAGCACATCAGTCACATGGAGGCTTGAAGAAGTGGATTATAGGACATGGGGTTTCTCCAATCTCTGTTCTGCAATCTCCAAAAGAACTGAGGGGCATATTATCAAGGGCCGGCGATAAATATCGCAAAGCGCGCTTAGCGCTTGCATATTTATCGCCGGCTATCTCTGTAATTTATCGCCCGGTTAGCGCGTTATTAACAACGCGCATCGCCGAGGCGATAAAAATTTCAGAGATGGCGTGGATATCGCCGTTTTCCATGTGGAAACGGCGATATCCTAGATGATAGGGCCTGTGGTCTTAGCCACAGAATCCACCCCCATGTTAAGTATGCCTTAGTCAGGAATTTAACAGACGTTAAATTCCTGCGTTAAAGCATACTTACGTCGATAAAATAATCGCTTCCCCGCATTGTAAATATCGCGAAGCTGCCTTCGCGATATTTACCCATGTTGTTTCCACAGACACGCCTACTTTGCATCTCATTATCGATGCGAAGTCAGGCGTGCTGGAAGCAGGAGCAAAATCAGCAAAACACGCGATAGCGTGTCTTTGCTGATAAGGCGATATAATTATTGCCGCTTTTCGGCCGAAAACGGCTGCAAAAGCGGCGATAATTGTTTATCGCCGCCTTGTTAATATGCCCCTGAGAATTTATCACTGTGAAGGCCCCCTTTCTTTAAGAATAAGATGTGTCTCCATTGTCAATGGCAACTCATTTTCTTCATGGGCCAGCTGCTATTCCAAACATTAAAGCTAATGTTGCTGGTGCAAACCCACTTCGGTTGTAAGTCATGAGTGCTGAAAATGCATTTCCCCAGCCCCAACAAGATGGTCACTGTAAGAAGCACTATGTTGAATCAGAATAATTTATAGCAGTCAAGTTAAATAACAGGATGTTATTTGAGTATGATGCAGAAAAATAGTACAGTGTAACAGAATATAAAAATACTCTAAAATATGTATACCACTGGTCTTGAAATCAAATAAATATTTGTTCTGGCCTTGCACTTTTGTATAGCAGGGCATATGTAAGCTGCATGCTATCGGAGTCCAGACTTCTCCTTCCCATTCATTATTGCACAAATGCAACCAAGCTGTTAGTGTATTCACACCCTTATTTCCTACACATGGATGCTATTGATAGCAAGCACGTAATAGTTTATCACCATGAAGGACACAATACAACACAACTCATTGGGCAACCCAAAGCCACACCTTAGTCCATGAAAGAAGATATCAACTGCATAAAGGAAAGACGGCATGGGCAATAAGGCATTAATTTAGCACTCCATACCAGAAGCTATCCTCTATTCCTGCACCCATTATTGCATAAACACCCAAACACAACAAAGGGTACAGTATGCCTAGGCAAAAGTATAAGAAAAAGGCAAACAAACTATAAACTCAAAGCACTGCAGGGGTCATAACCAAAAGAGGAGCAAAGCATTCAACGCACAAAGAAAATACAACATCACCACTCGGCCTGAAGCCCATATAGAGAAAGGAATGAGACAAGACATGAACCTCACATCCAAGAGCCATGCTGTGCCAACACCTTAGAGGAACCCTTTCTTAAAGGGGTAAGATTGCAGCTGGCTCTTAATCTCCTCCTACAAGGAACTTGAAAAAGCAGATGGGGGCGGTAGCAATGGTGAGTGGGGAAAAATAAACAGTGGAGCCCTTTACAGGAGAGGTAACCTAGAGACCTAAGATTGACTAAGCTGATGCTGAATCTGTACTTTTCACATTTTACTTCATGCAACATATTGCTCTAATAAAGGATAAATTGTCGACTTCAAGTCTGTGTGAATTCATATTGTGAATGGGCGTTCATGATATCGCGATTGGGAGCCTAAGGTTGAAGGCAGTGCGAGTTTCTCACAGTGCTTGCCAGTGGGTCATCAAGGTGTTGAGACTGAATAAACACCCAGACCCTGACCTCTCTGGAGAGCTGACAGGGCAATGGTCATTTGAATGGCAATTATAAATGCAAACACTACTATGCGTGTGCAGCCGGAGGCTGGGTTATGGACGGTTTTGCATGCCCATCTCAGCGAGGTGAGGGCAGAGCTGTAGGGTCCCTCTTTTCTCCAAAATCTTTTTGAAATCCTCAAGTTGCATTCGCTTCATCTCTTTCCTCTTCAGTATCAGTTTTCACTTAGTCTTTTGGGATTTTTTTGCTTTTATCAATGCAAGAAACGAAGGGGATACAGCTGCAGCTGGCAGCTATTGTTGAGCCCAACCTGGGATTTGGGCCAGCATCAGAGAAATATGCTGAACTTGTCCTGGTACAGTTACCTGACACTGGGACCCATTCAGTGACAGCCTCACGTTGTCTGTTTTCCTTTAGGAGCAGCAACCTGTATTTGCTGGGCAAAACAAAGGCCTCACTGAAAGGTCTATCAGCCCTCCCTTTGATGGAATATCAACTTGGCTTAATACTATCTGAAGCATAACACCGAGATATCAATGCAATGAAGGGAAACAAAGACACTCAGCTTGTTATCACTTAACAACTGCTTTGGAAATACATTAATTTATAGCCAGGTTTTTAACTTTCTTCAACTTCTGTATGTAAGAAATGTGCATGTACTGTAAGAATGATTTATTACTTTAATTATGTAAATATCACTTGCAAATGTATTTATCTTTTATTTAATTCTATAGCGCTATTCATCCTAATGTAGGATGTCACAGCACTTTACATCACACAAACATTTTGCACAGAGACTATGAATGATATAAGTGTGTAAATCAATGTATAGGGAATATTACCTAAGACAATAAGGGCTACAAGGCGTAGGAGTCACATATCATCCAAAATGGCAGGCATTGTGTGTAAGAGCACTTGGTCTGGAGAAACACAAATTCAGGATTTAAAACTGTCATGCAGTGGTTGCCTGTGCTAATCAGACTTTATTACTATCCAAAGGAATTTTTTAACAACTTTGGAATAACAAAAGATTCATGACAAAAACAAGGTTTCAAAGTTATGCCCTTCAGGTTGCATGCAGCAATTTGATGCCGGTCAACAACGCACTGTGCTATATTAAAAGAATTGTGACTTATTAACTGCAAATAACCAAAGGAACTCTGTGGTAAAAGAAGTAACCCATTGAGCGATCTACTTGCAATACAATAGAGGTGGATGAGCCAACAAATTAGCAGGGCAAGCCAAACCATGGGTCGGCTGTACCTCCAAGTGCCAGTCCATGAGCCGAGCCAAGAAAATATTTGGTATGTACATCATGCAACAAAAATTGTGTTGAATATGAAAAGGTGTCTTCACAAATCAGAAAAGTGTATTTTTTCACTTTCAGCAGCCTTTCTCTGTATCACATTATAATACTGTATAGAGAGGTATTTATTAAAAGTGCGAGTTTTTTATACATGGACCTTGAGAAATTCCTTCTACCATCCTAATAACACTGCTATTAGTGAAGTAAGAGGCAAGTCAGGGGTCACATGTACCCTATATGTATGTGGTGTAGATTTTTACCATAGAAGGCAAAACATTAAGCTATTAAGTCAAACACAAAAGAGGTTTTTAGTACAGCGCACATCCTGCACTTACGTATTTCAAGGTGCGCTCATATGTGACAATGAACAAAAATGGGCCTAAGTGAAATAAAGTGTTTGCCTAACGTAGGAAAGTCATCCATTTTGCTCTGATCACCCCCATTTTTTGACCTATACTGGTGGTTACTGACTCTGAAAGTGCCCTGAATTCTGCTAACTAGGCCCAGGGCCAGTGCTCTGTCCTGAAAAGCTATATGCTATATGGTAGTTGGTGTAATTACAATTGGTTCAACTAACCTACCTGTAAGTCCCTATTATATGGGAGGGCATTTAGGTTTTGAGACCCTAGTTACAATAGACTCACCAGCTTGTCAAGGTCGGATTTAATATAACTATTGCAGGAAAGTAGTTTTAGATCTTACTTTTCTGAAGTTACCTAAAACAGCCCTCTAGCAGCCTCTTCTGATTAGCCAGCCTCTGACCACCTGAGCCAAGCTGCTCCCTGATTAGGTGTGAAATGGCCTGTGGCTTAAACAATACAGACATTTGGTGGGTGGAGTTTTGCTTCATGGAGAAGCCAGGGACAGGAAGGGGGTGGGGAGATAAACTGGTCGTTAAAGGTAAAAGCACAGATGTCATAGGACCCAGGCCATCCCCCACTTCCAGCCAGATGAGAGCCCCCTCTAATTAGATTAGGAGAGGGGCTGGGAGGGGAGTGTTGGGAAAAGATAACCACACCTGTGGGTTGGGTTAGCCAGACCTGAACTCCAAGGAGAGATTTTCTCCATTTTGATTTTTAAAGAGATGTGCATTCTGGGACAGAAATATGCCACACTTTCCAGGGAATTGTCATGGCAGAGGGTGGCATCTCAAACCCCATTGGTTGGGGAGCCCCCCCCTCTTGCCAGCCTGGAATGATCCTTGTCTGAAACATCTGAAGAAGAAGGACTGCCCTGCTTGACCCTTGAACTGCACAACAGAGGACTGCACTCAGAAGGACTGCACCTGTTGCATTTTAAAGGCGCCACACAAGAAGGACTTTGCCTGTCTTCAAGGATAAGGAGTTGACTCCAAGAGCACAAACAGGCAGAAAAGTGCTGGAAGAAGCCACCTGCACCATTCACTAAGAGGACAACTCCAGCTGACCAGTTTCACCTGGATTTTCCTGGACTGACCAGGTGCATTGTGGGAGTTGGAGTCCCAGACCCCCAAGAGGCAAACCAGAGCTTTTGAACCCTTGGCTGGTGCTGTAGACCCTTTCTGACCCTCAAGGAAACTTTCAGAAGAAGGTCCAAAAAGTTTGAAAACTTTTTGCCAACTATTGTTAAAAACTCCAGAAGAAGACCGGCCTCAACGATGAGAACCAAGCCGGCGATGTCGAACCGCGACTTGGGCTGACTTCACAGGCTTGCCCTGCTGAAAGCTCCGGAGCGCCTCACAGTCGACAACAAAGACAAAGTCCTCCAGGACTCACCGAGGCATCATGCTGCAGCAGGCCAGTGCTGTCGAATCAAAATCCGGATCCATGTGCCCAGTCGCTGGGCGTTGAGAAAAAAAGCTCAAAAAAAGTGACATAGGGGCTTATTACGAGTCTGGTAGTCCACGGACGGTCAGACTCGTAGGGGCACGGAGATGGTGGGTTTCTGACCACCCTTTTAGGACCAAGGCAGTCAGACCACTCTCGGACCACTGCAACAGCCAGGGATCAGAGATCCCTGGCGGTGGCGAGGTGGTCTCGAGGCCGCAATATGCTTGGCTTGGCTGCTACGGCCCCGCCAAGCATATTATGAATTTCCTCACTGCCACAGTTTTACTGGCGGTACGATTGTCATGAAATGTGTGGCGGTGAGGAAACAAAGGGGCCCTACATGGCCTGTGGTGCCTCACGCCATGTGGATGCACACAGGGGGACACAACATGTGCCCCTCCTGTGTGCATGCATACCAGTACCTGCATGTCATAGACTTCAGCAGTCCATGTCATGCAGGTACTGCCTTTGACATTCCCATTGCAGAGCCTATTTCATAGGCACCGCCCTGGGAACGCCAAAGATCGGCCCACCAGACAGAAGAAAACTCCTGATCTAGTGGGCGGTTCCTACAAGGCTTGGCATTGCGGGAGGGGGCAGTTCTGCTCCTGCACCGCCAAACTCATAGTAAGGCCCTAAGTCAGAAGGTAAAAATTTGACTGGACCTTATTTGTGATTGTTGTGTTAATACTAGCTGTAGGTACCTACCTGCACCTACTAATAAATTACCTTCCAACACCTAAGATCACACAATTTGGTCAAGCAGGGAAGCTGAGTTTTTGGCATGGCCGGCACAGGTAACAGCAGTGGGGTGGTGGGACGAGCCACCTACCTTGCGCTCGCCACAACGCCGACTCAGCGATGCGGCGAGCGCAATGTAAGTGTTTTTTAATTTTTTAAATTTTACTTTCCCTATCCCGTCATCTGCCCACTTCCACCCCCACCGCTCCGGCAGGGTCTCCCACCCTGCCCCACCGCTGCTACCTGTTCCGGCCGTGCCTACTGAGTTTGACACCAGACTTTCAAGTTTCACACTTTGCAATGTGGCTTCTAAATGGGCATCTCTTTCCAACACCAAATAATAACACCTGTTTTTCAAATTCTGAATGATGAGATAAGAGCCTGGGTAACAGGTAGACTCCATATTTCATTTGTGGAAGGTTGACATAGCGCGAACTTTGTTCAAGGACATAAGAGTGCTTCATAATGGACAGAGACTATGTTATGCCCTGAGATTTTCTGAGATTTAATATGCTGTTGTAGGAAGAGGCAATAACGGGACTAGACAAACAGATCTTTCCTGATATTAACGTTAACATACTTAACCTTATCTTACTAATATTTATTACATTTGCAGTGCACACAGAATATCTCAGAGATGCCAAAACCACGATCATTACAGGCAATGATCAAAACTGAAAAAGACAAGCCTGCCTCTCCTAACCACAACGGTCCATTCACTCTGGGAGCAGGCCAACCACATGAAGCAGGGCAGTCATGGGCACCACACATGATTGATGGCCCTGCCTTGAGATGGAGGACAGGGCTATGCAGAGCCTTGGAGCCTACATAGAAAATGCAGAACATACTGCGGCATTGCCGAATTCTCAAATCATTCACACAGAAATGGGCACCTAACACTCAAATTTACCCAATCCGCCTACAGTGTTTTTTACGGCAGAAATGGGAATAATATTGCCCATTTGTGCGGGAAATAGCTCAATCTGCCAACATTGTACGTAATGCAGTGAAAAGGAGAGGCATGTGATTTGGGTGAGTCACTTGATCTCACTTGTCACAGAATCTCAAGGGCAAACCCAAGTGCTGTACTTAATTGGATTGGAGAATTACAGTGTATGTAAACGGACCAATAATAATAATAAAAACAATCATACATAATGAGAATTCTGTGGTGATGAGGGAGAAATGAAGACAGCAAACACCACTTCCAAATGCATAAATGGTAAGTTTATTGAACAGGAGCCACCAAACACGTCGTGTCAGCTCGGCTGCTACCACCGACTGGCTTGGATCCCTCATAACGCTATCTCCACTAATATTGAAATACCAAACATCCACATCACCAAGCGCCCCTTGCATTCTACATACTTGTTTAGAACATCACAAATTGTCGCCTCATTCTTCATAATCCTTTACTGTTCAATGTAGTCCGGGCCACTGACCAATGGATGAAGACCGCTAACTTCAAGCACCCTTTTTGTAGATATATTACCATGATTTTTCTAATGAAAAAACAGTAAGCTGGAAAGGCAGCTAAAGTGTTCTCAAAGGTCATACCTAAAAAGGAAAACAGAAATTAAGCTGCAACCTAAATGTAGATGTCTTATGCTTGTAATAAAAAGCATTTTGGGGCTTATTTACAAGTCCAGTGCACCACCGGAATGTCACTTTTTAGGACGTTCCGGCAGTGCACTGGATTTAACCATATGTACAAGGCCACGTAAAGCCAGCCTGCGTGGCTTTTCATGGCCTTGTAGATATGGTGTGAGGCAACGCAGCGCAAGTCAGTGCCGTGCCTCACACTGCGATGGGGACTCGTACCATGGGCGTTACGGTAGGTGTACCCATGTAACAACCATGGCATTTGACACATTCCCAGATTAACAACATGCTGCAAACCTGGGAATGCATCAAAAGTCTATGCCTCCCCAGGGGTGGCATAAGAGTTGTTTTTGTGAATAAAGGTGTCCTTTCCCCCACAACAACAACCTGATTTCAACGCAGATACCCTTGCACCATGATGCAAGGGTGCCTGCGTTGGAGCGTGGCATCCATTTGTGCGCCATTGCTGAGAAAGATGACAGGAATGCACCGTATCTCATAGAAAAGATGCATTCCTGCCATTTTCTTTTGACGCCGGGCAGCGCAGCAGGAAGGCTTGCAGTGCTGCCCTAGGCCAAAATATTGTAAAAGAGGGCCCCAGTTTAATAGACATTCACCACTAAGGCTGTATTACTAGTGATTTTTTAAACATCAGGACTTTCAGTTGCACAATGCATATTATTATCATTATTATTTGTGAAGGAGACAAGAATAAATCAACAACCTCCAAGCAGACACCTACAATGTTAGAATGTCATAAACACAATTTACCATAACATTTTAAAAGGAGTGCAAGCAAAAATAAATACTTAAGTTACTTAAAGTTAATATAAAAATATTGTAAGTTAAAAAGCACACTTTGAACCGGCTTTGTAACTGGAGAAAAAGAAACTATTTTGGCAGATGTGAACAGTATGCATAGGCTTTGTGCAAATACGCAAGATAAAGGAGGCCAATGAGTAAAGTGGGCTGCTCATTGCCACATGTTGTATGCATGCTGTGTTGGGTGGAAGCAAAATGTGAATAACGATTTAATAGAATAATGGATGAAGCCTGCTGATCAACAGCCCCTATATGTGTGTATGTTATTTAGGGGTTTGTGGGGGAATAATAGTTCGGAAAAACAACTAAAATTGTTTTAAATGCCATTCCTAAACAAGGCTACACATCAAAAGAGCTACGCGTCATTGACATAATAGAAGGACTACGCCAAGATACCAATGCATGTGCTGGTGTCATGTGCAATAAATGCACATGCCTGGAGTAAGCAACGGGTTAAAACAAGAAATGTCAGCAACCATACAGATAGAAAAGGATAATCCTTATAGTTCTTTTTGCCCTCCTCAGCAGGAAGTGCAGGCAGCAGTAAGGCATAGTGTGTGTGTAGGGCAATAGATTGGCAACCTGATGTAAATACAGCTTACTCAAGTCATAAACAAAAGCAATTAAGAGGCTGTATTAGGGTTAGGCTTGCCCTGGAGTGACGACAGAATCTTTCCAAAAATTCTTTGCTGCAGTAAAAAAAAAGAAAATATTGCTTTCTGTATTTTAGACTAGAATGGGAAGGAGAATTGATTGAGACAAAAAGTTTAATGGTTCACTGTTTTTTTGATATAAAATTGTTCCCCTGCCCAGCAATTAAAGTACATGATTGGAGGCAGAAGAATACATACAAACACTTAATAGCACTATGTGAGAGACCTGTACTATTCCTAGCTGAGCCAAGATGGGATTGACAAAGTGGTAAGCCAATGGCTGGAAAAGGCTTGTCAAAATAAGCCAATGGTTGAAAGGGGCGGACTCCCTGCCCCCTCTTGGTTTATTAGAAGCAATACTTCTGTTTGACAGCTGCAGTGTCAAAACCCAGACCTAAAATAGCACTGAAAAAAATATTGGCCATTCATTCCAATTGTGTTCTGCACCATCAGAGGAATTGCTCTTGTTGTTACAGAACATAGCAGTTAACAGAGATGTATGGGAGTTGCAAATGTGCTGAATGCATTTGTATCTGCCGGTTTTATATCATGAGTTGACTGATGCTGTAGGGAGTGAGGCGTTTATCACTTTGCTGCCTTCTCTAAAAGTAGTTATTTGCAAGACACAAGAAGCAGAAATGCCTGTAATTGCCACGTCTGCACACTGAGATATATCCAAGCAATTTCGGCCAATCCGGTAACCATCTTGAGGAAGTCTGCAAGCCAGAGTCGTGAGCCTCAGGCCCTCTAGCATCCTCGCTGGAACTATCCACATTCCCGCCTTTCCCACTGCAACAATGCAAATGTGCCGCATATTGAAGTTTATTATGTTTACTCGGTTGTAACTGATCCAAATTGGATCCTATTCCCCACGTACAAAGTATATGAGAGAAGTCTGACAAAGTGTCAGTAATGGGATGTACAGCACCTGCAAATGTGCCGCGCCGCAGACACCGCGGCGATCTTGAATTAATGCGTTTTCCAAGTCAAGCATGACACCTCCAGCTCTGTGGCTGGCACCAGGCGAGACTGCCACGTTCAGCAGACTCCTGCGAGCTTCAAAGGCCCCAAAGCACAATCTGAGTGACAGGAGGCAAAACCGGCTTATTATTCTGCCTACAAATATAAAGTATATATGAATAAATCCTGCTCTTCGCTGACAGATGCGCAGTCATGTTGAAGTTTCAAAGAGAATATCACTGATGTTAGGACTACACAAATATAAGGGTTTGGACCACCAATCAGACTTGATGATTAGTATCAACAGGGCCTTCAGTATATTCTGTGGTTACTAAAGGGTGGATGGGACGTCAAAAGGCTTATTGGTGTCAATACCTTTTTGTAATGTGCCCGAAGTGACTGAGGAGAAGATAGTCCATGATGCCAAATGCCACCTTAATATTGTAAGTGTGTGAGGTAGCATTTATCGCAATTTCCTTGAATTATTAGAGACATTATGTGCCGGGTTGTTTGCATTTAAAATCGGTAAGGGTAAATTGGAGTTTCTATGTCAGCTGGCTATTTAAAGTTTGGAATAATTATTTCAAATGGGTTGTTGTCCATTCTAGCTTAGTTTCACGAAACCCAATTTAAAAGAATAGAGAATTTGCCTGTATGGTTTCTGGTTTGATTTGAGTTGGACAAGGTGAGAGTGGAAGGAAAAGTTTCTCCATCTACTCCCAGAAGTCCTTATAGATTTAGGGGTCGATTTCATAAAGGAAACTTACAGTTTTGAGTAAGTTTACAATTTTTCGGTACTCGTAAATTCTGCGTTTAAGTTATTGCTAAAAAAAACAATAGTAAGTCCAGCACTACACGTGGCCAACTGGAAGTTGCCACCCAGAGGTCTCCAACCCAACTGCTGAGTGTCCTTTAGATGAAGTACCGGGGTATTTTTAAAAAAAGCATTTAATTCAAAAGTAAATATTACAAACGTTTTTAAGTTAAGTATTGATATAAAGTCACTTTATATATTTACTTTAAAGTTTGAACAAAATAAAAAAAATTACTGCACCATCACATCAATTTTGAATTAAAAATGTAATTATTGGAAATATATTAATTGAAATTTCAATTTAAATTACTTTACTGGAATTTAAATTAAAAAATAAATTCCCACCTGAAGAAAAAAATATTGTCCATGTTCAATAATAATAGTTAAACGTGATGTATAGAATTATTTAAAATGATAAACTTTTAAATAAATGATAAATTATTTAAACATAATAAACTTCAATATGCGCTATTTTTGAAACCTGTTATAGGTTTTATAAAATATATTAGAATAATAAGATAATAAATATGTAACACACAAATATATATATATATATATATATATATATATATATATATATATATATATATATATATATATATATGCACACGCAATCCGCCACAGAATCCAAACTCTTAGAAAGGACGGTACGGACCCAAATTCAGTGCAAAAGATTTATTTTCTTTGACCACGCACTGCTGCCATGACGCGTTTCGGCCTCTGAAAGGCCTTGATCACAGTTGGACTTGGCCCTTTTTGCAGGGTCTTCCCAGGACTTTTTGCCTTCCTCCTGTATTTTTTCTAACCTGTTGTTGGTGGTTTTATGACTCTGGGCAATTTACCACTGCTGATCAGTGCTAAAGTGCATATGCTCCCTTTGTAAATTGTTGTTATGGATTAGTGATTCCATGATTGGCATATTTGATTTACTAGTCAGACCCTAGTACAGTGCACTATTTGTGCCCAGGGCCTGTAAATCAAATGCTGCCAGTGGGCTGCAGCACTGATTGTGCCACCCACAGAAGCAGCCTGTAAAATGTAACTCTGGCCTGCCATTGCAGAGCCTGTGTGCAGTCTAGTACTGCCATGTTGACTTTGCAAGTGCACACTTGCCAGTCCCTAACCTTCCCTTTTCTTACATGTTAGTCACCCCTAAGGTAGGCCCAAGGTACCCCTGTGGGCAGGGTGCATTGTATGTGAAAGGTAGGACATGCTCTGATGTGTGTGGCATGTCCTGATAGTGAAATACTGCCAATTTCGTTTTTCACTACTGTAAGGGTACCGTACCTGCTACAATAGGATAGAATGGGGAGTTTGTTTATAACATCTTATAAACATATCTGCCCCTGGGAACAAGGTAGAAAAATAAAGTTTGATATGCCGGAACTCAGAATGTTAAAAAGCATCTTTTAGTGAGGGTGATTTTTACATTCTGTGTTTGAAAATACCACTTTTAGAAAGTAGGTATTGTCTTGCTTAACCATCCAGTATGCCTCTGTTAGGTTAGTGTATTGCATGTCTGGCTTTGGAGTGTCAGGGGCTGGGGAGGAGCAGTGGCTGCAGAGAGTCTGATGAGTCAGGGCTGTGCTGAATAGACCTGGGCTGCATTTAGAGTAGGGGGAGGAGATTTCCTTTCACCTGAATGGGCCTGGTCTGCCTTCAACAATGCTGTCTCCACCTCCTGCCAGGAAGCTGCACCAGTGAGGACAGAACTGGTTTTGGCTGGGTACCGACACTCTCTGCCTTCAGAGAACAAAGGATTTTTGTATATAAAAAGAGGGGCCCAGACTTTTAGATCACTTCTGGGAATCAAGAGGAACCTTTGCCAAGGAGAAGAGCCAGAGAAGCTGAGGAGGAGTACTGCCCCTGTGCTGTTTGCTGTCTGGGGTTGGCCTGCAGTGGCTACTTGCTGCCAAGGAATGGAGAAAAGGACTTTTGCTGTTTGCTTTGTCACCTGCTTGAGGAAAAGATCTCCAAGGGCTTGAAATTGAGCTTGCCTCCTGTTCTGAAGTTTCAGGGACACAAAAGACTTCCTGCAACTCTGCTGGTGCTGCTGGACTCTGCCATCTGTGAGTCCTACCCTTGCCTGAGGTACCTCCTGCAGTCAAAAAGCCTCAGAAGTGGGTTTTGCAGCTGATCTCTGCAAGAACCGGCGCAAAGTATCGCAAAACCGTGCAAAGCCTCTCGGAACCGGCGCAGGGCGACGCGAAGCCGCGCCGGGCCGCGCCGGGTGACGCGAAGCCTCGCCGTTCAGGCTCCAGCACGAACGCCGGATGACGCGAAGCCTCGCAAAGCAACGCCTCACCTCCAGTGTGCCACACATCGCACTGGGGCGCCAAGTCTACATGAACACCGGGGCCGCAGTAAGAAACCGACACATCACCTCCCCGCACAGTAAGAAACCAACGCATCACCAACGCATCCCCTTCAGTAAGGAACCGACGCATCACCTCCCCTGCGTGGCAGTAAGGAACCAATGCATCACCTACCCTGAAGTAAGGAACCAACGCATCACCTTCCATGGGCGTAAGGAACCGACGCATCACCTTCCCTGTGGCTGTTTTTGTTTTTAACTGTGACGCATCCAAGGTACTTTGTGTTGAAAGTGTTGCATCCATAGTTTGCTATGGACAGAAATGTTTCTACCTTTTGAAAGTCATATTTTGATTACTGTATTGTGGATTTTTGTCGTTTGGTCCTGTTTGGTTTAGATAAAGATTTCTTATTTTTCTAAACTGTTGTGGTGTCCATTTGTAGTGTTTTCACTGTATTACAGTATGTGTTCACAAATGCTTTAACACTGCCTCTGAGATAAGCCTGTCTGCTCGTGCCAAGCTGCCAAGGGGGTGAGCAGGGGTTATTTTAGAAGTGTATCCCCCTTAACTTGACTAGAAGCAGGGGGCCCTGTTTGGACAAAGGTACCTACCTCTGCCAACTAGAGACCGCCATTTTTAATATATATATATATATATATATATTCTTTACCACCAGTCCCGGTTACACCCGGCGCTGTCAAGTGGGCGGTCCGCGATGGGTTACCGGGTAGCCCTCGTAATATCCTCCAATCTCCACAAGTACGTAGAAAATTCACGGACACTCCAACAGACTTGAATAACAAGCTTTAATGACACAGCTTTAATGACACATAAAGACGCGTTTGGACAAACTGGAACAGGAAATTACTGCAAAAAAACAACGGAAGTTTCTAAGAGACTTTAAAGATTATCAAGCAGGTCGTACTCTCACATTCCACAAAAAGTATGATCGTCTATTTGAAAGCAAACAAAGTGGTAGAACAGAGCAAGTGACAGTACCAGGACTCAATGTGGATTACAGTGAGAGTGATGCTTCAGACGGAAGCATGTCGGATGCATCAGTGACGACAGTGAGCCAAGGGATTAATCCGGTCCAGAATAAGAGGAGCAATTTTTTGTTACAATTCCAGATGTTAAATCAAGAAAGGACAGATCATTATCAAGACCAGAATTCCCAAAGGGGGAGAGGTCGAGGACGAGGAAGCAGAGGAAAAACACGAGGAACAAGCAAGCAAAGGAAAGAAGGAATAAACGACGAACAAACGCCCGTTGGAATGTTGACAAGGGGCAAAAAAGTGAAAATATGAATGTGGTGAATTTGTCACAGAGAGCTCTTTCGCAGGTAGAAATTGAGCTCCTATCATTGGGGTTATCATTTTGCCCTTCAGCCAATTTGAATTTTGCCCAAACTAGAATTGATTTATTTTACTTTTCTAGAAAATTAAAGTTAAGAAAATGGTTTGATACACAATGCACGACCACTAGAACACAAGAAGCAAATGTGGGTTTGAGTAATTTAAATATCGAGGATATTGATACATTACAGGTAATCTCTGCTTTGAGTGGTGCTGATGACTATCATGAGGATGCGATCTTAAATTTAGTAAATTTTGATTTTGTATTGGATGTGAATCCAGGAAGTACCTTCAAACCTAAATCAGTATTTTTGCCAAACATCCAGTGTGACGCTAATAGAGGTGTTTGAAAAAGGGTACTACAGGATTTAAAGAAAATTAGATATCAGAAGATTCCAATATGGAAAAAGAATTTGAGTGTGGATCAGATAACAGCTATTGAGAATTTGAAATCTGATAAGACCATTGTAATACGCCAATCAGACAAGGGCGGTAACGTCGTTGTTATTGATAAAGATAAATACTTGGCAGAAGGTTTGAGACAGTTGAATGATACAAACTGTTATAGTATCACAGACAGAAATGAGGTGTTGAAATCGAACAAGATATTTGGGGATATGTTGGTAGAGTGGAGAGAGAGAGGATTACTCGAATGGGAAGAATTTAACTATTTGAAGTGCACTCATCCTAAGATCCCAGTGCTCTATCTTCTCCCTAAACTGCACAAAGATGCCCTAAATCCCCCAGGGAGGCCGATTGTCTCTTCGATTGGTTCTTTATTGGAAAACACATCTAGATATATTGATCACTATTTAAGACCCTTTGTGGTAGGCTTACCTGCATATATAAAGGATACAACACATTTTTTGACAGTAATTGATGGCATTCAGTGGGAAGAAAATTACACACTAGTCACGTTGGATGTGAGTAGTTTATATACAAGCATCAAACATGATTTGGGCCTGAAAGCAATCAGGCATTTTTTTAAAATGAGGTCAATTTCCTTACTGTTCCATTCTGAAATGCTTTTGGATATGATTTATTATTGTTTGAGTAACAATTTTTTTATTTTTGACAATGCGGTTTACCGTCAGTCGCAGGGCACAGCGATGGGCACCTGCTTCACCCCCAGCTATGCTAATTTATTCATGGGCTGGTGGGAGGAGCAGGTGTCCACTCAGTTGGTGGAATTTGATAACTGTGTCCTGTGGCTGCGGTACATTGATGATATTTTTTGTATTTGGAATGGAGATGTGGATTCTGCTAAAAGATTTGTGGCCAAACTGAATGATAATTCTTGTAATTTGATTTTCACTGAACATGTGAGCAAAACCACAATTGAATTTTTAGACGTACAGATCAATGTAACTAATGATACACTGGTAACAAAATTGTTCAGGAAAGCCACGTCAGGCAATAGTCTATTGAGTGCTAAGAGCGCACATCCATCCAGTCTGGTTCAGAGTATCCCCTATGGGGAGTTACTACGTGCCAAGCGTAATTGTAGCACAATAGAGGCTTATGAATCAGAAAAAGACGTTATGAGCCAGAGGTTTTTAGAAAGAGGCTATAGTCATAAATCTATTAACAATGCTGTTGAGAAGGTAGAACAATATAGCAGGAATGAACTACTTCATCCACAGAGACAAGATGATAATTCAGAGACCATAAGATTTATAACAACGTTCTCATCCCAGGCACCAGTAATCCGTAAAATCTTAAACAAACACTGGCATGTTCTCAGAACAGATGATAACTTAAACAAATGTTTGAAGAACATTCCCCAGATCACTTTTAAGAAAAGTCGTTCTTTAAGGGATGAGCTCAGCTACAATTTGATAACACGTGATGAAAGCAGTAGGAATACCAGTATATCTGGTTTTCGGTGTTGCATGAATTGTAAAGCTTGTAGCAACAGTAAAGATTGTGTCAGCTTTGGTATACCCAATTCACAGCGTGAATTTGTGATTAGAAAATCTTTCACATGTAACACTACTTATTGTGTTTATGCTCTCTTTTGTCCCTGCAACAAAATATATATAGGGAGCACGATACATTGTGCGAAAAAAAGAGTTTTAGAGCATGTACGTGCTATTAGACATAATAACAAACTGTATCCAGTAGCACGCCACTTTCATGACTGTCATTTCCAGGATGAAAGATTATTACAGATGGTTGTGATTGATGGTATATCAATGAGTATCAGGGAGGCAACAGAGAGTTGGAACTTCGCAAACTGGAGTCAAAATACATTATTGACTTCGGCACATTGGTCCCGCAAGGGTTGAACTCCAGTGAAGAACTGGCAGTTCATTTACATCATTAGGGATTGTTTGTGGTTTCTTTTCAATTGGCATTGATTTTAACTTTTAACTTTTCATATTTTTACACAGATGCTGGTTCTCTATGTTATGGTTGTGCAGAACTGTGGGTCGTTGAGCTAAGCAAGACATCTATTGTGTCAATTTGAGACTGAGGAAGATTGTTTGGACACTGGTTGAATATTGCTAGTTGATTGGGGTATTCACATATTCGTGGTACTGTGATTAGCCCACTAGGGCTTCGCCTCACCCTTTCGGGATATTGGCTACATTATATACTCTCTGTTTCAACTAGTTATGTGTACTATTTGCAATTGACTATTAGTTGTATATCAGCTATTTAGTTAGAGAGATAACGCCCACTGGGGCGGTATCTGTAATAATTTTGGATATGTGATTATTTACATTTGTCTGACATCTCCTATGTTCCTTTATTGTTTTTTATTTCTTGCAATTAATGTGATGTTAATGTGTATTGAATCTATAAAGGTTATAAGCACTATAGATTACTGTGCTTTAAAACACTAGCTCAAAATGGCCGCCATGTTCGTGACAACAAACACACTGGTTGAGGTTTAGTCTGTTTTCACTGTTTTTGTAATTGTTTATAATGAAATTGATGCTGAATGCATTCATGACCGTGATCAAGGCGGAATGCCGAAACGCGTCTTTATGTGTCATTAAAGCTTGTTATTCAAGTCTGTTGGAGTGTCCGTGAATTTTCTACGTACTTGTGGAGATTGGAGGATATATATATATATATATATTAACGTACACACTTTCTCCCTCCACATGAAAGCGAAATCAGCACTCCGCAGGTTTGTTTTTTGGCAATTTTTTATTCTTTTAAAACATCCACGCGTTTCGGCTGTTACATCACGGCCTTGTTCACGATGCCTGAGCCATGCATAAAGTTCTATTTAAATACTTAAAAAAACAATGTATACACGGGCATAGACAATGAAAAAGGATAATCACATTCTATTCCAAAGTATAATGTGGATTTACATCGCAAACACGGCGGCCATTTTAACATATGCTAATTTCAGCTTTTTCTAATGCAATTCAGGTTGATAAAAGGACAGTTCCTAATAAACTACAACCTATTTTCAACGCTCATACATTCTGTATATAATTTCTTATTATACCTTACATTAAAGTGCGTTCTGTGCAAATCATGAAAAAACTTTCCTGGCTGCCATAATTCAATTTCGTAATTTCATAATTCTGATACCTTCTAATACTACAAGTAATCCATTATTATTTTACTTAAAAGTTTTCTATTTTTCATAAAGTGCAAGTGCTAAAATCCATTCAAAGTGCTAGTGCTAGAATCTACTAATCTTCTAAAGTGCATATTTAAATTTTTTGACTAAAGTGCTTAGTTGTCTTCTCATAAATCAATTCCATAATGATATATGGGTTCAATGCCCCTTAAAAATCATAAATGATTTTAATCTATTCTCAATAATGATATTGATTTATAAAAACTCCTATTCACAAAAGTATATTTTTTCAATAATATAAAGTGCTAGTGCTCATACTCCTACTCGTAGTATGTGATTGAAAATCATTACCTTATGCTGTAAATGTAAAAAACAATTCTTTAAAAAATCAATTTCTGACTCCTATAGTTCATGAGGTGCTATGTCGGGGCTTTCCATATTTGTTTTCAGTATAGGCATGTGTATAATTCCTTGTCAAGATTAAAACCATTCGGTTCTGTAGCATCTAATTCTAGGATATAAAAGGTTTCTAATTTCCTCAATTCTCTCTCTCTGTCCCCACCTCTCTTTTTCTTAGGCACTTGTGCAAGGCAACTGTACACCAAGGACGTAGAATCACTTTGGTGTACTTTTTCATAGTGCCTCGCTATTGGATAACTCCTATCCTTATTGAGAATAGCTCTCCTATGCTGTAGGATTCTTTTGTGAACAGGTAAGGTAGTACTACCTACATACATTTTCCTACACGGGCATTTCAGAATGTACACTACAAAACAAGACTTGCACGATAAAACTCCTCTGATTTTGATAGTCTTGTTAAAAACTGTTTGTAGAGATGAGAGGTTCTCCCCATGCTGACACGCCTTGCACTTTGTGCATTTAAAAAATCCTTTTCGCTGTCTAAGCTAACTTTGCTGTGGGGTTATCCCTTCAAATTCGCTCTTGACTAAATAATCTTTCAGGGATTTCGATTTTCTATAAGTGATTTGTGGTCTCTTTCCCACTTTTTGCCCCAGGATTGGATCTTCCGCAATAAAGTGCCAGTGCTTATTTAAAACCCTTCTCACTTCCTCATGCCTCACATTGTATGTTGTAATGAATCTACCTGTATTATTCATATTCTTCAATTTCTTTTTCCTGATTGCTCTAGAGGGTTGAAACAGCACTATTTCCCTTTTTAGGCTCCTAGCTTTCTTCGATGCTGTTTCCAAACAGTTTACAGAATAACCCCTCTCTATAAATCTTTGTTTCATGTCCTGTTCAATTTTATCATATTCCTGGATAGTACTACATGCTCTTCTTGCTCTTGAAAACTCTCCAAACAGAATACTTCTGATAAGGGGGTGGGGGTGAGCGCTATCCGCATGTAAAATAGCATTACCCGCGGTAGGCTTTCTAAAAACTGTACTCTCAAGCTTACCCCCCTCCACACTTACCCTGATATCTAAAAATTCCACTGTATGCTTGCTTCTTTGTCCCATAAATTTTAAATTCAATTCATTATTATTCAGTTAATCAATAAATTGGTCTACCTCTCCTTCCGTGCTCTGCCACTACACGAAAACATCATCTATAAATCTAGACCAAATTAATATCTTTTCTGACCAGTGTTCCAAGGAATGGCCCCCGAGCACCTGCTCCTCCCACCAGCCTAGATGTAAATTGGCATAACTGGGGGCGAAGCAGGTGCCCATGGCCGTTCCCTGTTCCTGCTGGAACAATTCCTTTCCAAATAAAAAAATATTTCTGGTCAGACACCATTCCATCATTTCAAGAATCATCTGGTTATGATTGACAAATCTCATGGGTCTCATTCGCAAGAAATGTTCCGTAGCTCTTAGTCCATCTTTATGTCTGATGCTGGTATACAGGGTAGATATGTCCGTTGTTACCAGCACCATGTCCTTCTCCCATTTAATGTCATATATCTTTCTCAAAAAATCGGATGAGTCCCTTATATATGATGGTAGTGTTTTCACGAGTGGGTTCAGATAAAAATCAATATATTTGGACGTATTTTCAAATAAACTCCGCTGGGCTGATATTATTGGTCTCCCTGGCGGATTATTCAAGTCCTTGTGCACCTTCGGAATCATATAAAATACAGGGAGAACCGGGTTTTTCTGTTTTAAAAACTGATATTCATCCCAAGTCAAGAGCTCTTGTTCATTCCAATGACTCAGTCTCTCACTGAATTTCTCTTGGACATATTCATATTCTTCCATGATGATTCGTTTGTAGCACTCTGTATTGTTTAATTGAAGTAAAGCTTCTTTTACATACAGATCTTTCCCCCAAAGCACCACATTCCCTCCTTTATCGGATGGTTTCACAATAACATTGCTGTCCTTTTTAATTTTGTTCAATGTCCGGATTATACTATATTCTTGTGTTTTTCTTTGATTCTTGGAGCTTCCTTCTTTCAAATATAATTCTCTTAAATCCTTAGTGACAATATCTGAGAACACATCCACATTGTCTCTCGGTGTTTGTGGAATAAATCTGGACCGTGGGCGAAATGGGGTGTGGTCTCCTTCTAATAATATGGCATCTAGTACTTCAATACTCTGACCTGGGGTCACTGGAGCGTCCTCATTTTCATTCAGTAAACCCCACATATCCTCCAGGATAGGGATATCTGAGACAGCTCGATTAATTGACATTTGAGGCGATTGGATCATTTCCACAGTATTAACTAGGGGTGGGCGGAATTTGCGTAGTCGCGTTACGCAAATCTCCGCGAAATTGTTAAAAATCTCAGCGAGCACGCAGAAATTCCGCGAAGACGCGGAATTGCTTGTCCCGCCCGTTCGCGATGTGTTTTTGGGTGCTCGCGGGGAAATATATCGCTAACTTGCCCATGCGGTCGCTAATGGGCGCGGCCATCTTGTTTTTCACTTGTCCCGCTCGCGATGGTTATTTCCTGTTCCGGGTCGCGTATTGCATGCTCCCGCCCGCCCGCGATGCTTATTTCCTGTTCCGGGTCGCGTATTGCATGCTCCCGCCCATTCGCAATAAGTATTTCCTGTTCGGGAACGCGTATTACGTGTTCGTGACGCTTTTTGCGTGCTCGGAGGGTAAATATCACGCAAACTTGCCCATGCGGTCGCAATGTGCACGGCCATCTTGTTTTTCACTCTATTGCTATGGTTCTGGGCCTGATTTTCAATCCTCCCTCTATCTTTTCAATCCTTTGTTTCTGGAAACTTTTTTTGTTCTTTTTTATTTATTATCTATCTCTCTATTTTCCTGATTCTATATTTTGAGTTTTTTTCAACTTTTTGTGTTTTTCACTACTTTTTCACTCTTTTTCTATTACCTGCTTTTTCATTTCTTTTACTTACTTTTTTAATTCCTACCTTTTCTTTTCCGCCCCCGGCCCCCCGCTTACCCAGAACCATGGCAAAGGGCCACAGGGCTCGTAGCCGTAGCCAGAGCCACGACCGCCTTCCTTGCGGAAGGCGGCACCAAAAAGGGGTGCAGGCACGGGCCTTATTTGGTGAGGCGGAGGTGGCCGCACTTGTTTTTTTTGTGCAGCGCCACCTCCCCTTAACCCTGGCAGCAGGCGGCAGGCCTGGGTCCGGGTACGGGCTCCGGGAGCGTCGGCAGCGGTGGGGCAAGGTGCGTCGGGCAGTGTTTCGCTGCTCTGGTGTCCGGCGCACCAATAACCAGCTGACGCACCAGTGGTCCGATATTCTGGACCGGGAGCAGGACCTGCTGGACCTGCTAGGACTGGAGGTCCCGGGGCTTGGTGAGTAGCTATTTAATATTACTACTTTGTGTTCTTCTGCTCTGTGTTATATATTGCGAATATTTTTTTCCCGACCAGCAAGAATGCTGCTGCTTACATTGCAGGTAAATTACGTTTAAAAATCTTCTGTGATTGTTATGACACAGGTGCTCTGCGCTACTAATCTTACTTGTTTGCAACTTTGCGCTCGCTTGGCCTGATTATGTAAGAGTTTACTTTAGAGAACTTAAGTTAGGTAATGCTAGAGAGACTATAGTCCTTCCTTTGTCCTCCTGCCACTAAGAAGGGATAGTGGTGGACTGATGGGTTTAGTTATTAGTATTAGTTGGTAATTTTTAAGTGGGGTGCGTGATGCATCCTCTGTCACGTCACGTGCTGCTGAGTGCTGCTTACCCCAGTCCTTAGTAGAACCTTTTGTAGTTTGTTTAGTGAGTGTTAATAGGCTTATATCATCACTAGCAGAACATCAGCAGCAACCAACCAACAATTTGGTGTATGCAAAAATATATGCATGTGTCCTCCATCTATGCATTTTTGAGGACTAAAATAAATGGAAATGCAGACTTAGTGAACAATTGGCCCGTCTGGAATAGGTGGGCTAGGTCAGGTGGTACTTAGGCTTACTAGACGGTCCGTGAATCTCGCAATACTACTAGTCGATCAGATTAGATAGGTCAATTTTATTGCAATTGTTGTTCACAAAAATGTTTTTGGAGCGTATTTTAAAATATTTTATTTGTTTCACACCAAACTTTAATTTTTGTCTCTTTCTTTATGAAAACTTACATGATCAGCACCCAGGGGCAAGAAGACGGGGTCTGAGTCGGCGGAACCAGAAGAACAACATGCCTCCCAGGGCAAGGACCACTCCTCTACCGAGGGCTCTGCTGCTGGCCCCAGTAAGTCCTCCAGTGGTTAATATTAATAATTATATTTCCCTAACTTTTCCTGCACCTTATTTTTTCCGAACTATTATTTCGGTTTCCTAATTCTATTTTTTACAAATTCTTCTTCGATCTAGACTATCTGTTTCTAAATTCTTGTTATCCCTGCCTCTAACTGCGTCTGCTATGACTCTCTGTACTACTACTATTAGTCTGTCTGTAGCTAAGCTTGGATAAGATAAGAAGAAAGAGAGGGACCCCTTCAAAACCAGGGGAATAGGGTACTACTGAATGGTAGAGAAAATAAACCCTTGGCCAAGGATAAAATGGAATTACTGAGTACAAAACTTGTTTGTTCACAAAAAGTGTTTTTACAGGTCACCCATACGTTGCACCAATTATCCTCAACTACTACAACCCATATGGTAGATCCAAGTAGTTACATGAACAACATAAATATATTCAAAATAAAATCATATTTTATTCATTTTAAAACATCTCATAAATCACTATATCATAAAACAACCCCATACATTTCACAAGGGTACACAGTAAAATTCATATACAAAAAACATATATGACAACAAACACAAGAGAGAAACACAGAGACAGTACAATTTGTCATCAAACAGCACATCTAAGAGAAACACTTCTCTCACTTATCCTGGCTACACTGTATTGTATTTGGTCTGCAGGATAAGCTGGTTCCAAAGATTGTGCAAAACAGCGTCGACGCGTTTCGATGGCTTAATTTATTTTTCCATCTTTATCAAGACAAACTTTATCTCTCTCTTATCGGCACTGTCTGGTTGCCATAAAACTACCCCGTTTAAAACAAAAGCATATATTGGTATATAAAATTCTAAACCATACTGTGATACCACAATTTTATAAACACTCAATTAAATTAAACTCCACTATACTATATTTCTTCAACATGAAGGGAATTTCATCACATAGTAAAAATAGTATTCAGCCTTAAATCAAGAGTATATGGTCCTATTTATATTTAAAATAATTTCATTTCAGCTAAATTGTAAAGAAACATTTTATAACTAAATCCCCAACCAATTATATGACATTGACCCTCTATCGTTTTTCACATTCCTATGCAAACCTCATTTGAAAATTTTTGATATGCTATTATAAAAGGTATCATTATTAGCCTGACCTAAAAATACATCAGCTTGAGTATCTATCATATGGGCTGATCTTTAGGTACCACCCACCCTCAAAAAGAAACTTATTAACCAAAGGCATGAAGTCAAATTATACTCAGAGCTACCTCACGCATCCAAAAGAAAACCCAGATCGGTCTATATGCCGGTTATCATAATTTTTACCTTATTTCATTCGAATTGTGTCTTCTATGTCTGACTGTAAGGCACAATATCGGCCCTCAGTACCCCAAATCTGTTATGAAAGAGAAAATATGTACCAGAATATTGTTTCACTGCCCAACTGACATCTATACCTCATTGCTTTGCACAGAAACCTCATCAGATTATTACCTGTAAAAAATCGGAAGATTTTTCCGTTTCAAGATTCTTTTTCTCTCTAAAAAAAAAAATTTCTAGGTTACTGCCGTTACAATCTAAGGATAGAGAAATTTGTTGTTTACTATCAGCATGTAAACTTGGCTTTGGCACTATCCTGTAGAAAATATTTTATTAGCATAATTTCCTACCTGTATCTTGTTTTTATATTGCCGGCCTGGAATCCATTTGATAGTTTTGGTTTGTATCTTTAAAAGCCGTGGGCACTATAGGACTGAAGACTCCTATGCCTTAGCATACACTGTAAAAAAGCCAAAACGGTTTCTATCACTCATTAGAAGCATCTTACTACCTATAGGGACACATAGCCCCAGTGGACAACACTCACGTTTAACTCGCCCTCCCTTGTATCTTACCTTGTGATGTTCAGTATTAAGGGACTACTGGAACTTCATCTCGCCAGCGTAACACGGGAGAACTCCTCACCTCAGCGTTTCATAAACACTACTAACCGCACCTCGCCCTGTTTAAATAGCATTTTCCTACTGTTTGATTGGTTCCACCCACTAATTATCGATTATCAACAGCTGCAAACGTATCTCCCTACATGTATACCTGGTCTGCTCTGCTCAATGTCACCCGGAAGTTTTCTGTAGTTCATGAATTTAATGGAACACTAGAATGACAACCCCACTCATTTATAACCGGAAGTTACCTAACTCATGACACCATACGGTCTAAATTTCACTATTGCAAAGTGTTGTGCGGTTGCGTGTATTTTTACCTCCAATATAACACGTCAACTCTGCTCAAATTGCCCCGGAAGTTATAAATGGGTAGTGACGTTAATGAACCACTAGAGCGGCTGACTCCCTACTTAGTGACCGGAAATTACCTTGCTCAGGAACGCGTGGCATCAAATATTCAAATATTCCCTATTACAGTATATCAGTCTGCTGCAAAGAAAGTTGTATGTTTAGAGCTAGTACTGTGAGGCTTAGCAGCACTATCTAAGCCCCCAAATGAGTATATTGAATAATCCAGGGAACACTAAACCGGCTTCCTACCTTATTTATTCCCCGAAAAAACATTAGTAGCTTGACAGCACTATCTGAGCTAACGGAAATGTTAAATGATAACGGAAACACTACACCGGCTCCCTCGCTAACTAATTGCCGGAAGTTACCTTGCTAAGTATAACATCAAGTCTATTGTTGGCTGTTAAAATATAACTCTCTGCCCCTATAGGGAAAAATATATATATTTCAATGAATAATATGGAGCTTGGCAGTACTGGCTACGCTTTTCAACTAAGTCAAACTCACGAAAGGACAAATTGCCACGTAATATAAAACTTAGCAATACTAACTGCGCCCATAAACCAGGTCAAAATCACAAGAGACCAGATAACCATATGACACCAAGCAATATCACTGTTGTCAGTACTATTGTCTTGCGATCAATTTCATCCAATCCTCCCGAGAATTGAGGCCTTTATCGATGGTATCCAAGTAACACATATACCATTGTTCGCGCATTTTCCTTATAGTGTCTAAATTGCCTCCTCTTCTACTCATGCTAACTCTTTCCAAGATAAACCAGCTGAACTGATTGCAATCATGATTACTCTTCATAAAATGTTCAGTCAAAGGAGCATTCTCCTTTTTGTTCCTCAGTGCAGATTTATGTTCCAACAACCGAATCCGCAGTTCCCTGCCCGTTTCTCCTACATACCCTATTCCACACGGGCAGACTAACAGGTATACTACATTTTTAGTTCTACAATTATTGAATGTTTTTGCTATTAATGTTTTTCCATTGAACTTAAAGTTTTTTGTCTCCATACACTGTGGACAGATTGAACATGTCCCACACCTATAATTGCCTACCGCTTTGTGATTGAACAGAGTAGTTTGACTTTCTGCATCAGATCTTTTATAGGTATGGACTAATGCGTTTCGTATAGTTTTATTACGCCTAAATGAAAAGAGGGGTTTTGTCATAGGTTCTGGGAGACCATTATTTAAAATCTTCCAGTTACGATTGATTACATTTTTAATCTTATTACTCATACCCGAGTATTGACTAACAAACACTATTCTATCCTTAGTTTTATTCTCTTTGTGTTTATTCATATCTAGAAGATGATCCCTATCATAGAACCTTGCACGTTTCAGGGAATGTTTGATTAATTTCTTTGGGTATCCCCTATTCTTCAATTTAATTTCCATTTTGCCAGCATGATAGTAGAAATCATTAAGATTCGTGCAGTTACGGCGCAATCTTAAAAATTCCCCGAAGGGAATGTTATCTCTTTGCGATTTTGGATGGTTACTGCCGTACTGTAGGAGGGTATTTTTATCCGTAGGTTTAGTAAACAACTCAACCTCAATACTCAGGACCGTCTTTGTCCTCAGAGGAGATTGTTCGAGGTCGCCGTATTTTTTCAGCCATATCAAGGCTGTTTTGGGAGATTGCCCGTTTCAACTGTTGGCCCACTATATCACAGTGAGGCGCACTCCGGAAGGATTCGTGTGGAGGGTACTATTCCTATGAATAAATCCTGCCTTTTTCTGATTAAGGAATAGTTATCTTGATCTTATTGACACACGGAGGATAAGAACTTTTGGGCAATTTCAGCGCAACATACACCCAGGGGGTGGAACTCGGATGCTGATTTATCTCCAGGAGTGTCCGCCTTTTTTGGCCCCAATGCCCTGAAGAAGTCCATTATTGGACGAAACGCGTCGGCTGTGGTTTTTACATATCAAGAATATTTCGAAAAATAAAAGAAGAAAATATATGGAAAATATCATAGACACGGACTTGATGCTTTGTGATGTGTCTGTTGTTTCTTGCTACGAAGTGGTGCACCCTTGCGCTTTAGTTTGTTTGTTATAATCCTGTTTTGGATTGCACCGCGGCAGTGGGTGTGTTAACGGTGTGCACATACTATCATTGGAGAAATCCTATTATACTAATTAGGGATAGTGGGTCAGGTGCTAGGTCTTTACGGGGTACACTGCCAAACTTGTGTGTTTTTCTCAATACTCAATACTCAAGCTGATGTATTTTTAGGTCAGGCTAATAATGATACCTTTTATAATAGCATATCAGATATTTTCAAATGAGGTTTGCATAGGAATGTGAAAAACAATAGAGGGTCAATGTCATATAATTGGTTGGGGATTTAGATATAAAGGGGTCGATTCCGATTCGGGCCGGAAATTTCTCCGACCGAGCCGGACCCGGAGAGATTTCCGACCGAATCGGACCCGTGCAGTCCGACCGAACGAGTACGATGCGTCCGTATGTTATCGGACACGAGTCGGTCGGACTCCCATTGAACTCAATGGGAGCCGGTCGTACAACGCGTACGCGGGCTCCCATTGCCTCAATGGGTGCGAGGCGGACAAGGGCGCCCCCTACAGCGAGTACGCCGCGAAGCGCCCGCGGCGTACATGCACAGGTAGGGGGACCCATGGGTCCCCCTGTGTGCGCCTCGCACGGGTACGCGTACAGGGGGTCCGACACGGACCCCCAAAGTACGGCTCCGACAGCGAGTTCGAGTCGGACGGCGCGAGTCGGTCGGAGCGGTCGAGGTGCGCATCGTACTTACCCGGCCGGAAAACGTCTCCATTGCGCGGTGCGAATCGGGTCCGACCGAGTCGGTCGGAGCGGTACGATCCGGGTACGAGTCGGTCGGAGCGGTCGGGTCGCCCGGACGAGTCGGTCGGCGAGTCGCATCGTACTCGCTCGGCCGGACCCGCGTACGGTTCGGTCGGGAAACAGGCTTTCGCATGGCTTTTTTCCCGACCGAATGGTATTGGGTGCGCCTCCGACCGAGATCGGAATCGGCCCCAAAATGTTTCTTTACAATTTAGCTGAAATGAAATTATTTTAAATATGAATAGGACCATATACTCTTGATTTAAGGCGAATACTATTTTTACTATGTGATGAAATTCCCTTCATGTTGAAGAAATATAGTATAGTGGAGTTTAATTTAATTGAGTGTTTATAAAATTGTGGTATCACAGTATGGTTTAGAATTTTATATACCAATATATGCTTTTGTTTTAAACAGGGTAGTTTTATGGCAACCAGACAGTGCCGATAAGAGAGAGATAAAGTTTGTCTTGATAAAGATAGAAAAATAAATTAAGCCATCGAAACGCGTCGACGCTGTTTTGCACAATCTTTGGAACCAGCTTATCCTGCAGACCAAATACAATACAGTGTACCCAGGATAAGCGAGAGAAGTGTTTCTCTTAGATGTGCTGTTTGATGACAAATTGTACTGTCTCTGTGTTTCTCTCTTGTGTTTGTTGTCATATATGTTTTTTGTATATGAATTTTACTGTGTACCCTTGTGAAATGTATGGGGTTGTTTTATGATATAGTGATTTATGAGATGTTTTAAAATTAATAAAATATGATTTTATTTTGAATATATTTATGTTGTTCATGTAGCTACTTGGATCTACCATATGGGTTGTAGTAGTTGAGGATAATTGGTGCAACGTATGGGTGACCTGTAAAAACACTTTTTGTGTACAAACAAGTTTTGTAGCTAAGCTTGCCCAGTTGGCCACTCTTTATTTAAAAGGTTTTAAATAAAACTCAGATTCACCAATAGCTCTAGCCATTGAGTCCAGTCCTTTGGGTTGTCCTCTTCTACTACTTCTAGTCTTCTTAATCTTGAGGCTTTTCGACAATTACCACCAACAAAATGCCCAACCAGATTTGACTATTTTTGATAGGATAGGACATACTACTACTGTTGTAGGGATTCTGCACATACAGAACTTTGCACAAGAAAATAGGACGTTGGTGATGGGAGGTTGGACCTTCCTCACACCTCAATCAGAAGCCACCACATTCCCCTGACCGACTAGTTATAGTGTCTCATTAGCTCTCCGAACCCCCCCCAAGATACCCAATGAGTAGACAACCCAGAACATAACACTCCCGACCTCTCAGTCGCGGAAGCAATGCACACCCTTTCGCTCACTCACTCGTGTAAGTCCACACCAAATACCACAGAGTCTATGTAAGTTCAAAAGGTTTATTTTCAACTGACAAGCTCTGTACGTTGTTCTATAATGCAGCAGCAACACCAAAATGCATAAGATTAAAACACTAAACATTGTTACACTTAGTTACACTTACAACTACAAGTCCATAGAAGACAAAAGGCAAAATCATGATAACTGAACAGTGGTGGAAGAACCACCCTCCCCTTGGTAGGAATATAATTTATATAAAATTATAAATGAAGATCTCTGAGTGAATTATGGGGACCCCTCACCTTAGAAGAACCTAGTACTGGTTACATCATAAGCTCTGCAAAGCTCTGGTTCGTAGAAGGGAATCTTACGTCTGTTATGAGAAAAATGGTGCGCGTTAGTATAGTGCAAGCATTTCTCAGTCATGCCAAAAAGTGTAGTATTTTTATGGATAAGCAATATGGACTAACCAGAACTCCATAACAAAGTGGATTGTTTTTCGACCTTGTACGCAGCGCTCAGACAGTAGCAGTATGAGCTCATGTGGGCTCAAAGGCATCTTACACAACAAGCTGCGAGGTAACTTGTGCAAAAATAAAAGACACAAAGCTAAAATGGTTGCATGGGTCGGGGTAACTTAGCAAAGACTAGAATGACCCTAAGGACCATATAACACTACTAGTGTCTACTCTACTACCTGATTTGTACTAGTGATGTATGTTGTATATGTATTATGTATGTATTAACTTTTTTTTCAATCTTGCTATTGAAAAATAGGGGGAGGTGTATATGGCATCTAAAAAATGTGTAATGTTTTTTCTAGGCGTACTACCGACCACCAGTACCGGGGCCAGCGGCGAAGGTGACGCGGCCGCTGAAGGTGCAGGAGGAGATGCGGCAGTTGCAGGAGGAGCTGCAGGGGGTGAGCCAGCAGCAGTGGCTGGCGGTGGTAAGTTATATTCCTAATCCTTACTTATTGACATTACACTCGCTGCAAGGGTGTAATGTATACTGTACTGTTGAGACTTATTAAGTAAGAAGTTGTTGTGAACGGTTGAAGAAGACACCCTTTACTTAGCATTAGCAATAGCATTAGCGGCGGGAGTGTACTGTTGAGTAACCAATGGCCTCTTCTATCTGACTTCAACTCAGCTGTGAAAGTTTTATGGAGAAGACTAAAAGTCAGATCAGATGACCTTGATGGATGTGTTGAACGAAAAGGGAAAGAAGGGTGGAAGGAGGAAGGACGGGCGAGATTTAATATTTATGACTGGCAGAGAAGGATACGTGGGATGCATGCATAGGTGGCTGATAGGAATCAGATGCATGGGTGGTGGAATGCCTGAAACTCCCACAAATGTTAGAGGCCGAGGTAGTGGGAGGATAGATGCATACCACAAATGTTATGTACTGTGCTTGCTAGTGCTACTGTGCCACTATGTGTAGAATTAATTTGTCTTACTGCTTTGCTAAGAGTATATTTTACAATAGTCTTGTTTTTTCTTCTTGATATAGCTACTCCTTCCAAAGTGAAAGCAGACAGGAAGGAGTTGGCAGCCAAGGCCCGGCGCCGGAAGCTGGAGGCCATACAAACGGAATACCGGCGGCTGGTGGTTCTGGAGGAGGAGGAGGCGGCAGCAGCTGCAGCCTCCTCCAATGCCCCGGGCCTCAGCCACCCCCCTCCAGTGTTACGGCGCCACCGTCTGGCAGCCGCCCGCCGCCGCACTTCATTTAATAGCACTGCTGCCCCCCCCCTGTGGATGCAATTGCCGCGCATTGAAGCGCCGCGTGGCCCGCCTAGAGGAGCGTATTCGTGGCCTGGAGAGGCGAGCCCGCCGATGAATAGACCCTGTTGATTGCCCCTTTTTTATTGCTTATTTTGGTGGGTGGGAATCGGGCGTTGGGGTTTTCACTTTTGGACAATTGGACATTTAATTTGTTGGACTTTTTCGTTCCGGACAATGGACATTGGTTGGGGTTAGGGAGAGGGGTGGGTCAGGTGTTGTTGTGGGATTTTTTACATAGTTTATTTTTTTAGGGGATTAAATTATATATTTATACTTTACATACGATGTTGTTAATGTTTTGTGGGTGGGGTTACTGTTTTACGTCACACTGTTTCCTTGCTGGTGCAGGGCCACAGCCAGTGTTTGATTTAAATAATTGGCTGACTTAGTAAGACACAAACAGATAGATGTGGTACCCCTCACTGAGGGACTTGTCCTACTAGTACTGTCAGTCTCTCCTCCTAGTCTATGCATTCTGCAACTGGACTCAAAGGGGTGTGTGAAATAGAATTAATGAAAAAATGTTGATTATTAATTATGCCTCCCCCAAACTTCTTCTCTTACCTGTGCTTGATGTTTAACTTAGGCACGGCGATGGCTGCATGGTGATGATGGTTTTCTTTCCCAACATGCCATGGTTGTGGTGGTAGTAGTAGTAGACTCTGGCAGTAGCATTTGCAAAAAAAAGAAAATGAGACAGTCAGTCGCCTGAGACAGACTGTGGGAGGAGTAGTAGAACGAAGTACAGTACAGAATTTACTGCCAAACAATAATATGCCAAAATACAATAAAACATAATGGTGGCGGGGATAGCCTAGTACATAGAGTTACAAACTCTAGCTGTGTCGAGTCACTCGACTAGGCCTACAGTACACTCGACACAAGCGTAACCATTAGTGCTGTGTAGGAGGATGACAACAAATCCAATCGATGCCGGCAATTAATGCTGATGGATTAGGTTCCTTTGGTAAAAAAATTATCTCGCAAATATACTGCTCATGGGTGGGCAAGCAGAAGAAGATCCTCGCCCTGCCTTGAAATTGAATTAGTGTTGCTTTTGCCACATCCGCCCCAGCAAGCGTGTGATAAATTATTGGGGTACATTTAATTTAGTCACACCTCAATAAGTCACACAGCCCGGGGGAAGAGGGTTAGGGTTTGATGAATGGTTGGGAAGGGGGTTTGGGGAAAGGTTTGACAAAGAAAAACAGTACGCATGGACAACAACAAAACACAATCTTGGCAGACGACCATATCCATAAATCTGTTAAGGGAGAAAAAGGAAATGCATGCATGATGATGATAACTTGATGGTTAATGATAAGTAGTACTTACTAACTACTACTAGACAATTAGACAGTACAGGGCAGCAGTATATTATGCAATTTGCCTTGCCTGTCTGCCCTCCGAGAGACCCGAATTACATACAGTTTCTGTTCTGTTGTACCGGCCCGGGTTTACTATTAAAGATAGCAAAGAAAATTCAAAAATAGCTGTAGGGATGAATTGAATTATAAGCAAACATAATAATAACAACAACACACAGTAGTAATGATTGAAGACAAAAAATGAATACAATTATTTAAAAGATGATGAAAGTTGATACTGTTACTGTATGTTATCCTGGTCAAAATAGGGAGTTGCATCTCGGCATTCATCTTGGTCCTCCCTTCCATGGACGCTCCGGCCATCAATCTTGAGTGGCGCCACTGCCTGCCTGGCAGATGTAGATTCATTGGTAAGGTAAGTGTGAGTTGTTTTCCCAGTATAGCACAGGGTAAGGGCCGGCCTGTAATTGTAGATGGAAAAACAAAAGGGATATTGAAAAATCAAATAGAAAAAAATGCATAAATTACAGTGGAGTGCAACAAGAACACTTTCAGAGGCGGCATGGATACATCATGTCTACTCTAGTCTGTTTCCAGCATTAACCTCCAACAACAACAGGACAGAGCAGGCCCACGGCACCCGTGACCCATCCTCCATTTAGCGTACATTTTTTGACAGAGGCAGACAAAGCAGATATACAGCAACATAGCATTTTACAAATTAAGTGACTAAATCAATGCACCGCTGTCAGTCATACCACCACACTCGACTCCACCACTGCACAGACATTTAGGTCTGCAGTGGTTGTTGTTGACTTGTTTACCTTTTATGCCACTCATGAAACGCCCTGAGTTATTCCATCAATCATCTCGGATCCTACTGAGTGACTGCGAAGATATTATGTCACTGTGGTCATCATCATGGTGTGTTGTCCAACTCAGTGTGCAGTGTACAGATTGAGTCCCCTTTCCATATTCAAAACGCAATGGATCGGCATGCAGTAGAAGTACAAATTTGTTATTAAAAAACAAGAATGGAAACAAACATTGCATTGAGTTACTTTTAGTGTGTAGATTAGATAATGGTACACAATGAATTAACTTCATGCACTACAAACAACAACAACACAAATCACTCAGTCAGCGTCCAATGCATGTCATCATTCATTACCTGTTCCTTCTCATCTTGAGTTAATGGGCAGTCTCTCTCGGCTCGGAAAGGAGGATAGCCATAGTAGTCATCATCATGTTCCACTTCTTTTGGAGAGACTCAACGAGGCAAGATTTTCTTTTTTCTTCTATTATGCTTCATCCAATCATCATCTGGCTTGAGGGCAATATATTTAGGGCGATTCAGGAGGATGGAGGAGCAGGACTTGGAGGAGTGGACTGAAATGCAGACAGCTGAAACTCATATATGGCAATAAAAGACTAGAAGACGGTGGTGATGGATTTGTTGTGATTTGAAGTTTCCAACCAGAAAGACAGACACACAAATAAAAGTAAATAAGGGAGGACGACAGTAAGAAGTGGAAGCCTAGTTGTCAGGGAAGTATAGCTCGTCCTCAAACTCTGGGGGTTCAACCAAAAGTAGGTAATCAGCATCTAACACGCTACTTCCATCACCTGAGCCGCTGTCCTCATCTTCCTGCGTTGATTAATGTATTGTGTAATTCGGTGGTATAAATTGCTGATTCATTTTGATCATGGTTAACCTCTCCACGTTTTTGGGTGAGAGACTGGTCCTTTTCACTGTTACAATGGAACCAGCAGCACGGAAAACACGTTCAGAAGAGACACTTGCGACAGGGCAAGCCAGATAGTTTATCGCCAGCCTGCTGAGCACTGGCCATTGGCCCCTTTTGCCATACCAATACCGCAATTTGAATAGCGGGCCTTTAATTACCAGACGTTCATTTTCCAATTTACTGGCTGCCTCAGCTATCCAAGTTTTGTACCGGGCAACATCCACTTCTGAAAAAGGGAGTAATGTCTTACTGTTCAGTGCCGATTTGTACCGTGGATCCAGAATTGTGGCACAAATGTAATGTTCTTGTGACAAAATCTTAGTTTGCACCCTTGCATTTTCAGTTAAGCGACATGATAAGCTCTCCACCAACTCATATGCTTCTTTTTTTCCCTCCACACCTATGTACGCTTCAGACACCTCCTTCAGCTGTTGCTCTAGCATGTGCAACAATGGGATAGCTTGGCCCATAGTACAGTCCTCCTTGCTGACTTCCCGTGTGAAGACCTCGAAAGAAAGAAGCATCTCTGTCAGACATTTAACTAGGCACCATTGGTCCATCTGAAGGGTCATGCCTTTCACAGTAGCATCCGCCCTTCGCATGACATATTCATTGATTGGTCTGTAGTGCTCAAACAGATGGTCAAGCATGTAATACGTTGAGTTCCAACGTGTTGCCACCTCCTGGATGAGTGTTTTGACTGGCATTCTATAGTCACGTTGAATGATCCTCAGCTGCTTCCGGGCTTTAAAAGAATGGCTGAAATGAGTGCATATTCTGCGGCAGGTGGTCAGTAAGTTGCTGACTATGGGTTCTTTTTTCAGAAAGTCTTCAACTATAATGTTAATGCAGTGCGCCAAACACGGGACCCTGAAATAGGCACCAACCTCCATGGCCTTAAGTACATTACTGCCATTATCTGTGGCAACAAAACCAATGTTAAGCCCTCTTGGGCGCAGCCATTCAAAGACCTTGCTGTTAAACTCTTCCAAAATGTTTGCAGCAGTATGAGATTTCTCCATGGCGAACATGGCTTCAGTTGCATGTTTCCGAGTAGCATTAAAAATCTCAGCTATGTCAACAGCACCTACTTCAGATAGCTTTTCTCTAACCCCCACAAAAGAGACCCAGTGTGCAGTGATTACAGTGATGCACATGTAATCAGTGGCTTGGCAACTGGTCCACATGTCTGTTGTCAGGTGGATTTTGTGACCAGCACTCTGCTGCAAAGCTTGTCCAACCAATTCCAGCACATCGTGATGTAGTGTTGGAACAGCAACTCTGGTGAAATAGGACCGGCTTGGAACCTTCCATTTAGGGCAGATGGCTGACACAAATTCAAGGAAACCCACCCCTTCCACAAATGAAAAAGGGAGAAGGTCCAGCGCTAACATTTTAGCCAGCTTCGCATTGTACAACCGTGCCGTTGGGTGGTTGCGTTGGTACTGCCCCTCTGACCTAAGCATGCTGTCAATGGTAGGCTGGAATATTTTCCTTTGTGGTGCAGCTGTCTTCTTGAACCCAGTTAGGCTCAACGACGACGCACTATTTCTCATTGCAGTACTCGGTTGCCTTGGTGTTTCAGGCTGACTCTTACTACGGTGCCACTGAGATGTTGCTGAGGATGTGGGCGGTACCACTACACTGCTGGGGATAGGGCTAGAAATGTCTCCCTCTTGTTGACCTTCCACCGCGATCATATCTTCCCCTACTTCTTCATCCCCAACAACAGCAATGGGTCCAGTTTTACTTTTTTCTAAGTGAAGTAGGTGAGCCTCCCACTTGATACTGTGGTGTTTTTTGAGATGACTTGTTTGTCCTCCGGTACCATAGTTTGTACCAAGCTTACCCCGCCTAACAGCCTGCCGACAAATTGAGCATATAGCAATGTTCTCCTCCTTACTGCTAACCGAAAGAAGTCCCAAACTGGGGAGGAGAACTTTCTGGCGCTGCTGGAGGTGCCACTTTCAATACCAGATGAACTGGAGGGTGTGCCTGGAATTTGACTCTGTGCAGTTACATTACCACTACCTACTGAGGTGGTGGTTGAGCTGGATGTAGGTCCCTGCCGGGCCTTTGCAAAGGCAAATATGAAAGCTGGAGGTCGTGTTGGTGTTACCTGTGTTGGTGGTATCCGTGCTACATCCCTCGCAGCGATTTTGGATAGTCTAATAATGTTGGTCTCCATCTCCTCTGGCCCGGGAGTGATGTTCATGATGACTGGCTCTTCATCATCATCACCCCCTCGTCTACATCTACCTCCATAACTCTAAGGCTTTCTGGAACCTTCCTTTTCACTAGCCTTGTCTTGTGGCGTGCATCACTCTCAGACTGAGCTGGTGGCTTCCAAGTGGCATCTAGATCATCAGAAGCGGGGCTTGAAGAAGAAGTTGATGGACTAACCCTCCTTTTCCTTGCTGGGGGTCTGGAAGACAATGGATCTTCTGAAAGAGTGGCTTGCTCCTCTTCGTCTGCAAAAAGCTCGATTTCCTGAACTGCCCCTACTTCAGGTGGAACAACTACTATTGTGGGCTGTGGTTGCGGCTGTGGTTACGGCTGCGGTTGCGGCTGTGGTTGTGGCTGCGGCTGCGGTTGTGGCTGCGGCTGTGGTTGCGGCTGTGGTTGGGGCTGAGGTTGCGGCTGTGGTTGCGGCTGCGGCTGTGGTTGCGGCTGTGGTTGGGGCTGTGGTTGCGGCTGTGGTTGGGGCTGTGGTTGGGGCTGTGGTTGCGGCTGCGGCTGTGGTTGGGGCTGTGGTTGCGGCTGCAGTTGTGGCTGTGGTTGCGGCTGTGGTTGCCCAGTTATCTGCTGAGTTTCCGCCTGCGAGTGCGTGGATTGGGTACTACTTTGCGATAATGACATTTCAACATCACTGCTCGTTAGTAGACTGGCTACCTCTGCCACACTCATGGGCTTGGGCCTAGGTTGGTGGGGTGGGCCCGCTGATGCGGAGGTGCTGCTCCCAGCTTGGTCCCCGCCGGACACCGCTGCTGCAGGCGTAAGTTTTTTTTCCCAAAAAACACATTGGGCGGCACACAAGTCTTGGCAAGTGCCACTTCCTTCTTCTGTTCCTTCTTCTTCTCACTGGCAATTTTCTTGGTACTGGAGGACCTGGTACCTTTCTTTGGGGCCATCTTCTTCAGATGTCAGCAGGACGCAGGTGCACAAGTTGCAGAGATGTCTGTGGTCACACGTGACGTGGTGCGTAGCAGGACTTCTGTCTGGCAGTACAACGGGTGATGATGATGACACCTCCTCCTCTGTCTTTTTGTGCACCTAAAAGCAAAGAAGCCAGGAGAAGAACATCAGTGAAATGTTGCATTTGTTGTTGTGGTTCAATTACTACTAGTACAAACAAACAAATAAAATATATAACTTAGTGTAGCCATTTGTGAGACTTTGTCAACAAGGGCTTTCATGGTATACTGTGTACACTCTCAGGAAGGATAGGAAAGAAGAGGAACAACAACAAAAATACAAATGTAATGGAAGTGGACCCTGTTTGGCATTAAATTATTTGCTCATCACATCATTCAGGGAGCTGCAGCTGGCAAAGGGGATGGATGGAAGCAGTAAGAGGAAAACCATGCAGGCCTAAATGGCAAAAGCAGCACACTTATAACTCCCACCAGAAATGGCCACCAGCCACATGGACATTCACAAATCACAAGCAACAAGCAGGAGGCCTGGAAAACAATGTACTGAAAACAGGCCTATAATAGCCAGGCAAAGGCTGCATGCTAAACCACACTGCTTTGCCTGTAATGCAATAAAATGCAAAAACGAAAATCCACAGGGCTAAACAAGGCCTGCAAGGTACACAACACACCGCACACACAACAAAGGCATTTACTTAACACACACCCAAACACTGAAATACACCTAAAAATACACATTTTGCAATTCAATCCAATGCCATCCATGCCCTAAATGATGTTTAAATTCAACAGAACACACAGAAACAGTTGTTTCATGCACCCCTGACTACCTCTGAGCCTACTGGATGAAAGGCCTGTTGGCAGACTAAGCCACAAGCTTGCAGGCCTATGGATAAAAGCACACTACCGGGCTTCAAAATGGCCACCAGCCACATGGCCAGGCCCACAACAACAAGAAACTGAAGACAGACAATGCAGGCCTATGGCGAAAAGCACACTGCCTGGCTTCAAAATGGCCTCCAGCCTCATGGCCAGGCCCACCACAACAAGAAACTGAAGACAGACAATGCAGGCCTATGTCAAAAAGCACACTGCCTGGCTTCAAAATGGCCTCCAGCCTCATGGCCAGGCCCACAACAACAAGAAACTGAAGACAGACAATGCAGGCCTATGGCAAAAAGCACACTGCCTGGCTTCAAAATGGCCACCAGCCTCATGGCCAGGCCCACAACAAGAAGCCTAGGCCACAAAGGAAACACATGCAGGCCTATATAGCAAAAGCAGCACACTTATAACTCCCACCAGAAATGGCTACCAGCCACATGGACACTCACAAATCACAAGCAACAAGCAGGAGGCCTGGAAAACAATGTACTGAAAACAGGCCTATAATAGCCAGGCAAAGGCTGCATGCTAAACCACACTGCTTTGCCTGTAATGCAATAAAATGCAAAAACGAAACTCCACAGGGCTAAACAAGGCCTGCAACACACCACATACAACGAAGGCATTTATTTAACACACACCCAAAAAAACTGAAATACACCCAAAAATACACATTTTGCAATTCAATCCAATGCCATCCATGTGCCCTAAATGATGTTTGAAATAAATAAATACATCACACAGCAAAGGAACAGTTGTTTCATCATGTTTCATCATGCACCCACCCATGACTAGCTCTGGGCCTACTGGCTACCCACAACTATTTATTTTTAAAAATGATGAAAAGTACCAAAATTGTAGTTGCAGCAACTGCAATGCCCCAATCAAACAACACCAACTTACTTGTAAAATCTCAAATCCAAAAGTCTTCAAATCCAATGATAATGATGCAGCAGACACAAAGAGTGATCCTTCCAGCTCAAATCCAAATGAAAAATGAACAGGAGATGGACAAAGCACTGGGAGGAGCCTGCTGGACAGGAACAGGAAGTAGGAGACTCTGTGGCACTTCCTCCCTCTCCCCCAAAACAATTTGACAAAAAGGACAGCCAAATATCAATCTGAGGAGTTTTTTTCATCCAAATCATCATTTTATAGAAGGTTTTATGCTGCTCAAGATATTATTCTTCTCCAGATTGAAAATTTTTCGTGTTCGGGATCACGAGCTTTACCAACTTTCCGCTGGATGTCCGATGGCGTGCCCGAATGACGTGTTCGCGATCGCAATCTCTCTCGCGGTGCACGATGGTGCGGCGAATGACGTGTTCGCGATCGCAAACTCTCGCGGGATCGTGCGGCCGGCTACCGAAATCTTGTGGCGCACGCGAACGGATAGGAAAACTCGTCGGTGAACGCAGGAATCCCGGTAAGTCGCTATCGCGTGCGCTAGAACGCATTTTTAAAGCGCGAACTAGAAAATAATTCCGCTACGCCACGGATCGCGGAATTGTTGGGAATTTCGCGTTCTCCGCGGAACGCGAAATTGCCTAAATTCCGCGAGCGGAGCGGAATTTGACGCCCAGGCCTAGTATTAACCTGTGTGCTTCCGATATTCTTTAATTCATGTATTTTACTTAATTTCAATTTTCGGACAAAACGATACAGGTCCATTCTACTATGTGCATAATTAAAATTCGATTGATGACAATAGGATAAACCTAATTCCAAGGTTTCTTTATCCTCTTCAGTTAAAACAGTAGGACTTAGATTAATAATCGTATTGTTTTGTCTTCCTGCTTGATTTATTCTTTGTATTGTATTTGTATATATATATATATATTCCACACAGTTCGCCCCCGATGGGGATAGACGCACTCTCAGGACAAAACCACACGACACTAGGCTGTTGCTCAGGTAGGTTTACTGGCTTCCACGCAACGCGTTTCGGCTGACCTGCAGCCTTGCTCACACATGCGAACTGTGTGGAATTTGTTGGCCGAACTGCTTCGTCGGCGTACGCACCACCTTCCATGGGTCCGTGATCTGAGCAGAAGCGCGTTGGAGTGATATATATAAATATATATATATATATATGCATTTCCACAGTTTGTCCCCAAACAAGCACACTCCTCACCAGGACAATAATAATAGCTCAGCAAGGCAAAGGTAAGCCCGCTTCTTCGTGATATTTCTCTGCCAGGACGCTCCTATGGGGCTTGACAGAGGCGCACTGTTTCTTACACCTTATCAAGGGTATTGAGCTTATATATATATTTTTTGATGACATTAAGCAGCACTGCAAGCTATTGATGCTATATGGACAGTGTTTACCAGCATGCATTGTGATGTTGACACTCACCTGAGTATGATTAAAAGGATTTAAATGCAGAAGCAGTCACAGTCTCGAGAGAGTTTATGCTTTGCTGCTGCCCGTGAACAAGGAAATGAAACTCTGAAACGCGTTGGGCAGAGAAATATCACGAAGAAGCGTGCTTACCTTTGCCTTGCTGAGCTATTATTATTGTCCTGGTGAGGAGTGTGCTTGTTTGGGGACAAACTGTGGAAATGCATATATTACGACGGGTCCGGCCGTTAAGCGCACCACCGCCAGCTACTAAAAGCAGGTCTGCGGCTTTGTGAGGAGAAGTCATGCGGAACGCCAGGACGCTCCTATGGGGCTTGACAGAGGCGCACTGTTTCTTACACCTTAAAGGGTATTGAACTTATATATTTTGTTTTGATGACATTAAGTAGCACTGCAAGCTATTGATGCTATATGGACTGTGTTTAACAGCATGCATTGTGATGTTGACACTCACCTGAGTATGATTAAAAGGATTGAAATGCAGAAGCAGTCACAGTCTCGAGAGAGTTTATGCTTTGCTGCTGCCCGTGAACAAGGAAATTAAATTCTGAAACGCGTTGGGCAGAGAAATATCGCGAAGAAGCGTGCTTACCTTTGCCTTGCTGAGCTATTATTATTGTCCTGGTGAGGAGTGTGCTTGTTTGGGGACAAACTGTGGAAATGCGTATATATATATATATATATATATGATAAACGCAAAAGAACAGATAGCTATCCATCAATCTAGGCTTTTTGATAAACGCAGATTGATCAAACTCTATAAGTCACAATGGTTATGATAAGGTATTGTACCTTAAAATGGATAACGGCATTAGTCAATATTTTTTCGCTGCTAGATGTTTTTGCACTGAACTTATGCACTATAATTGCACAATCTTGCACATATAGATATTACTTAGACTTGCACATAGGGAATGGAGGTATGTTTTGCACTAATCATTTTATTTTAGAAATAGCAGAACAATGGACGGTACAATTGCTAGGACACAAACAAAAAGTGGCAAATAGTGGATTTTATGTATTTATACATGTATTTTATCCTGATTTTTAGCCATGAAGAATCTAATTTTGTTTTATCCTAGTATTTAAAGAACATAGATATTATATCTGTTACAAATGCATTTAAGCATGTATTAATGAAAGCAGTGATGTATGTTTTCTATGTCTATTGCTGCTAAATTTGCACAGTCACTTTAAAAGGGGAATCTCCGCCCCAAGGCGCTGACATGTGATCAAGGCCGTTGATCGTCGAAACGCGTCATGGCGACATGGTGATTGCTGAATAAAAGATAACCGGCACGATAATTGGGTCTGCTCTCGTCCTTTCGCATACACGAAACGTCGGACGAGCTTTCTGAAATATATATATATATATATATATATATGCAAAAAAGAAGCAGAGAACTCTGGATAGTTCTCAAGTTTAGGTGGAGAGCAGCTCCTGAATAGAGCACCCTCAACACCAGCGACACTCTATATCTGCTCACCTCAAATATCTGCCTTTCTATCAAAATCTTTAAGCATAGGATTAGCACAGTGTTATCCACGCTGTGATAGAAAGGGACAAAGTCTTTTGCCATTTCTACAGCAAAGTCTTTAAGCATAGGACTAGCACAGTGCTGTCCATGCCAAGCTGTAAAATGACAAAAGCCATTTATCACTCCAGGCACAGTATTACAGCTTTGAATTGGTAAAATACCAACCAAGCCAACCTGAAATGAGTAAAAGCAACCCCTGACACAGTGTTTCGCTCTATTTAGAGCTCTTCAGAGAGGTATAGCTTTGTCAAGACACAAGGGAGTACCCAGTATAAGTCAAACCAATACCCTTTCAGGCATAGAGTGAAGAATAAATTATGCAAAAGAAGCAGAGAACTCTGGGTAGTTCTAAAGTTTAGGTGGAAAGCAGCTCCTGTATATATGTATATATATATATATATATATATAAATATATATATATATATACAACATATTTAAACTTTACAGAAACACAGAGTCACTGGATGATGTTATCAGTGATGTCATCTGTGATGTCATTTGAGATGTCATCAGTGATGTCATCAGTGATGATACTGACTATGTCATGAATGATGTAATATGTGACGTCATCAGCAGTGCATTGCGGGGCGCGAGTTATAGTTAGCTCAACTAACTATAACGGCCGAATTTCTCTGGTTTTGTACGAGTGAAATGTCCAACTAACTATAACGTCCCTGAAACCTATGTTTTTTTCAGTGAATTTCTATGGTTTTTTAAAGGCTAATTTCTAACTATAACGTCCCTGAAACCTATGGTTTTTTCAGTGAATTTCAAAGGTTTTTTAAATGCTAATTTCTTAACTATGCCTACAGAGGTAGGACATGTGAAGAAAGAGGAAGAAAAGCGCAGAAAGAAGCAAGAGAAATGCAGAAAGAGGCAACAGAAGTCCAGAAAGACGAAGAAAGGTGCAGAAATAACCAACAGAGGTGCAGAAAGAGGCCTTGTTTCAAAGTCATCCTGTCCCCCCAACTTTTTACTGACTGGTACTGGTGGTAGCTGACTCTGACTAATCAGGCCCGGAGCAAGTGCTATGCTGAAAGACACTTAGAATACAGTGAAAATACCTACATACACTAGGGTACACTATGGGTTGGGGTATCCCTGTGATTGGCATGACCTCCCCTGTAAGGCCCTAGTAAATAATAGGGCTGGGGGATTAAAACTACCTCTAACTCAGAGGTGCAGAAAGAGGCAAGAGAGGTGCATAAACAGGCAGGAAAGGTGCAGAAACAGGGAACAGGGTACAGAAAGAGGCAAGTGAGGTACAGAAACAGGTAGGAATGGTGCAGAAACAGGGAACAGGGGGCAGAAAGAGGCAAGAGAGGTGCAGAAATCGAAAAGAGGGGTGCAGTAAGAGTCAAGAGATCTGCAGAAAAAAGCATCAGAGGTGCTGAAAGCGGCGAGTGAGGTGCAGAAAGAGGCAAGAGATCTGCAGAAAAAAGCAACAGAGGTGCAGAAAGAGGCAAGTGAGGTGCAGAAAGAAGTAAGTGCAGTGCAGAAAGAACCAACAGAGGTGCAAAAAGAGGCAAGAGGGGTGCAGAAAAAGGTAGGAGGGGTGCACAAAGAGGCAAGAGAGGTACACAAAGAGGCTGGATGGTTGCAGAAAGAAGGAAGAGAAGTGCAGAAAGAGGCAAGAGAATTGCTGAAAGAAGCAACAGAGGTGTAAAAAGAAGCAAGAGAAGTGCAGAAAGAGGCAAGTGAGGTGCAGAAAAAAGCAAGAGCAGTGCAGAAAGAACCAACAGAGGTGCTGAAAGAGGCACGAAGGGTGCAGAAATAGGCAAGAGAGGTGCAGAAAGAGAAAAGAGGGGTGCAGAAAGGGGCAAGAGATCTGCAGAAAAAAGCAACATAGGTGCTGAAAGATGCAAGTGAGGTGCAGAAAGAGGCAAGTGATCTGCAGAAAAAAGCAACAGAGGTGCTGAAAGAGGCAAGTGAGGTGCAGAAAGAAGCAAGAGAGGTGCAGAAAGAGGCAATAGAAGTGCAGAAAGAAGAAAAAGAGGTGCTCAAACAGGCAAGAGGGATGCAGAAAGAGGCAAGAGCAGTGCAGAAAGAACCAAGAGAAGTGCAGAAAGAAGCAACAGAGGTACAAAAGGAGGCACAAGGGGTGCAGAAAGAAGGAAGAGAAGTGCAGAAAGAAGCAACAGAGGTGCTGAAAGAGGCACGAAGGGTGCAGAAAGAGGCAAGAGAAGTGCAGAAAGAAGCAACAGAGGTACAGAAAGAGGCAAGAGTGCTGCAGAAAGAAGGACGAGAGGTGTAGAAAGAGGCAAGAGAGTTGCACAAATAGGGAAAAGGGGTGCAGAAAGAGGCAGGAGGGATGCAGAAAGAAGCAACAGAGGTGCCGAAAGAGGCAAGAGAGGTGCAGAAAGAAGCAAGTGAAATGCAGAAAGAGGCAACAGAGGTGCAGAAAGATGCAAGAGAGGTGCAGAAACAAGCAAGAGAAGTGCAGAAAGAGCTAAGAGAATTGTTGAAAGAAGCAACAGAGGTTTAGAAAGAAGCAAAAGAAGAGCAGAACGAGGCAAGTGTGGTGCAGAAAGAAGCAAGAGCAGTGCAGAAAGAACCAACAGAGGTGCAAAAAGAGGCAAGAGGGGTGCAGAAAGAGGTAGGAGAGGTGCACAAAGAGGCAAGCGAGGTACAGAAAGAGGCAGGAGGGGTACAGAAAAAGAAATGTGCAGAAAGAAGGAACAGAAATGCAGAAAGAGGCAAGAGAGGCGCAGAAGGAAGCAAGAGTGGCTTGCACACCATTAGTACCAATTTAACACCCACATTTAGCAATAAGTAACAGACCATTCCAGGTTTGCAAAGGGCCTTCCACCATGCTGTAACACTTGTCGCTGCATTTTTGGTAACGTTTGAGCCGTTTGAGCTAGAAACAAGCCTTTTTTTGTTCAAATCTGCAGATTAGGGAGCAGATGATGAATTATGTGGCTAATGCAGAAAATGTATAATTGTGCGAAAGGCGGTGCAGCCAAACAGTCACATAATTCCAGTGGCCCTGCTCATACCTCTGACTAGGTCCACAAGAGCTCCTCAGTGATTCCTTCTTCTTTTGTCTCACTGAGTTCATAGTTGAGCTTCTATGGAAACGAGGAAGACTAAACCTGAGGTTACCACTCCACAACACAGATTACCATACCACATAATTACTCTCCATAACACATAATCCCACTCTACATAATTCCTACTTTCTATCCACATAATTTCACTGCACAACATACCACATAATTCCCCTACACACAACGTACATCTACTCCACGCCAAAAAACATTAGTAAAAAACCTTTAGATTTACAACGCTAATAGCTCTAACTCTCGCAAATGCAAAACCTATTACATTGCAAACACTTCTTTAACTAGTAGTCACGTTTGCAGAGTGGTGGAGAAAGGGTGCTGGGCCTCCGACCAGCGCTCAGGAATACCGCTGCGTAGGATTTACAGGAGGTACCAGAAGGGCTTCTTGGCCTCCAAAGTCCCTCAGGAGTAAAGTGGACTTCATCCCCCATCCCGTAGTCTGCCAGGAGGTGCGTTTGCAGAGTGGTGGAGAAAGGGGGCATGGCCTCCGAAGACGTCTTAGCAATCCTACTGTGTGAGACTTACTGGAGGTAACAAGAGGGGTACTTCGCCCCTAAGGACATCCTTGGGGGCCAACTACCCCTCCTATTACCTCCAGTAAGTACCACACAGCAGGATTGCTAAGTTCTCATAACAGGCCACACCCCCTTTGCCCACCACTCTGCAAACGCTCTCCCTGGTGCGCTCTTCGATGGGGATTGAAGTCACCTTCAAAGCTAGGGGTTCCTAGGGGCCAACTAGCCTACCTCTTACCTCCAGTAAGCCCCACACAGTGGGATTGCTGAGAGGTGGACACAGGCAACGCTCCCTTTCTCCACCACTCTGCAAACGCGCCTCCTGGTGCATTCTAAGTTGGGGGATTAAGTCCCCTTTCCTCCTGAGGGTCCCTAGGGGCCAACTAGCCCTCCTGTTACCTCCAGTAAGCCCCATACAGCTGGATTGCTGAGAGTGGTCCGAGGCCACGCCCCCTTTTTACACCACTCTGCAAACGCGCATCCTGGCACACTGCTGCTCGGGGGATGAAGTCCACTTGTGTCCTGAGGTCCTCAGGACACAAGAGGACCTCATCGCCCCACCAGCAGTGCACCAAGAGGCACATTTGCAGAGTGGTGTAAAAAGGGGCGTGGCCTCGGACCACCTCTCTGCAATCCAACTGTGTGGCACTTACTGGAGGTACCTGGTGGGCTAGTTGGCACCCAGGGACCCTCAGTATTCAAGGGAACTTAATTCCCCAACTTAGAACACGCCAGGGGGCGTGTTTGCAGAGTCATGCAGGGAGGGGGGCGTGGCCTCTGGCGAGTTGCTGGTTTCTTTTTTATAAATTTGTAATTTTATGGGAGTGGGGCCGCGTGGCCCTCCTTCTCTGGGCCACTTTTGGCCCCGAGGACCCCATCCCCCGGGGCCTGGCAGCCTTCTTGTTTTTTTTTTAATTTTGGGGAGAGGGGCCGCGTGGCCCCCCTCCTGAGGCCAATTATGGCCCCGGGGACCCCATCCCCTGGGGCATGGCCAGCCTTCTTTTTTAATATTTTTTTTTGTGAGAGGGCCGCGTGGCCCCCCTCCTCAGGCTAATTATGGCCCCGGGGACCCCATCACCCGGGGCTGGCCTTCCCATTTTTTTTATTTTTTTAATTATAATTAAAGGGGACCTTAGCGTTGGGGACCGTGAGGGGAGCCCCAGTGCCCCCACGGTCCCATCCAGCTCCCCGCCTCCTGCGGGAGCCGGCATTGCTTTTGCACAAGGGGAGCTGCTGACATGCAGCTCCCCTTGTCAAAGCAATCTGCTTTGCTTTTGGAAGAGAGAGCGGGTTTCCTGCTCTCGCTTCCAAAAAGCAAAGCAGGTTTTGCTATGACAGGGCGGGAGCCGTGCTCCCGCCCTGTCATAGCAAACAGCAATGTCCCGGGGTTGGGCACCCCGGGACATTGCAGGAGCCCGGGTGGCGGTCCCCTGGGCCATAAAGGGCTCCACGAGGGGGGCTGCGTGGCCCCCCTCCAACATGTAAATAGCCCCAGGGAGGTGGTGTTCCAAGGGGCCGGGGGTCCGTAACAGACCCCCATATTTACATATCCGATGACCCAGGGAGGTGGTGGTCCCTGGGGCAGTTTGGGGGGGCTCAAGCCCCCCACACTAATTATTAGTTATAGCCCCGGGGAGGTGGCGGTCCCCGGGGTTTGGGGGGCCCGCGAGGCCCCCCACCCAATTTGATTAAAGCCCCAGGGAGGTGGCAGTCCCTGGGGCTTGGGGGGCCCGTGAGGCCCCCCTGCCCTTATTTAATTAAAGCCCGGGGGGGTGGCAGTCCCCGGGGCTGTGGGGGGCCACGTGCCCCCCCCACACCATAATTTAGTATTGCCCCCGGGACCTGGCCCACCCGGGGGCTTTTTAACAAAAGAAGCGCGGGAGCCCGCGCTTCGTTTTTTTAAATACTTCCTGGTTTGGAGTGTTGGCAGCCAATCAGAAGTCAGCTTGTGCTCGGGAGGAGTCACAACTCCTCCTCGGTGCTCAGATATATATATTTTTTATTTCTTGAATTTCTCTGTAACTACTGAACGTATTTACACCATTTAAAAAAAGGTCACTTTCTGAACCAAGAGCTACCTTTTTGCCAAATTTGGTGTAATTCCGTTCAGCAGTTCGGGCTGTAGCCTGTTCCAAAATTTCCTACGGAAATTAACATGGGGAAAACGCGTTTTGGGACCCCCTTTTTATCTCGGCCCCTGCTTAACGAATCACCCTGAAACTTTCAAGACAGGAGCTGACCGGAGCGCCCCATTAGTTTTAAAAATTTTGCAAAGATTTGTCAACCGGTGCCAAAGATATTGGCAAAAGAAAAAACACCACCTCCCCGGGGTGATCCTTTTTCAAATGTGGGGGGCTTGCGCCCCCCCCCGCAGCCCCGGGGACCGCCACCTCCCTGGGGCTTTATTTAAAAAAATTAAATAAAAAGTGTGGGGGGTTCTTGCCCCCACGCAGCCCCGGGGACCGTCACCTCCCCGGGGCTTTAATCATTAAGTGCGGGGGGTGTCGCAGCCCCAGAGAGCGCCACCTCCCCCGGGCTTTTTTTTAAATTAAAGGTGTGGCAGGGGCTCCTGCCCCCCCCCACACTGCCCCAGGGACCACCAACTCCCCGGGGCATACAGTAATTTGAATTCAGGGGTCCATAGCGGACCCCCGGCCCCGGGGACCACCACCTCCCCAGGGCTTTGCACATATGTTGGAGGGGGGCCATGCGGCCCCCCTCGTGGAGCCCTCGATGGCCCTGGGGACCGCCACCCCCGAGGGCTGGCTCCTGCAATGTCCCGGGGAGCCCACCCCCAGGACACTGCCGTTTGCTATGGCAGGGCGGGAGCACGGCTCCCGCCCTGCCATAGCAAACTCCTGCTTTGCTTCCAAGAAGCAAAGCAGAATTGCTTTTGGGCAAGGGGAGCTGCATGTTAGCAGCTCCCCTTGTCCAAAAGCAATGCCGGCACCCACAGGAAGCGGGGAGCTGTCAGGGACCGTGGGGGCATTGGGGCTCCCCCCACGGTCCCCAACTTGAGGGCTGGCCCCAGGGGATGGGGTCCCTGGGGCCAGAAGTGGCCCAGGGGGGCCACGTGGCCCCACTCCCTAATTAAAAAAAAAGCATTGGCCAAGCCCCGGGGGATGGGGTCCCCGGGGCCAATAGTGGCCCAGGGAAGGGGGGCCACGTGGCCCCCCTCCCTACATTTTTTTTTTTAAAGCTTTGGCCATGCCCTGGGGGATGGGGTCCCTGGGGCCTAAAATAGCCTCAGGAGGGGGGGCCACGCAGCCTCCCTCCCCAAAAAAAATAAACAAGGCTGGCCAGGCCCCGGGGGATGGGGTCCCAGGGGTCAGAAGTGGCCCAAGGAAGGGAGGCCACGCGGCCCCCTTCCCATTTTTTTAAAATAAAAAAAGGCTCAGGATTGGGTCCCCAGGGCACAAAAAATACTAATAGAAGGGGGGCCACACAGCCCCCCTTCTAAAAATATTTAAAAAAAAGAAAAGCCGGCATCTTGCCGGAGGCCCCGCCCCCCCTGCATCACTCTGCAAACGCGCCCCCTGGTGCGTTCTAAGTTGGGGGATTAAGTTCCCTTCATTCCGATGGTCCCTGGGGGCCAACTAGCCCACCAGGTACCTCCAGTAATCCCCACACAGTGGGATTGCTGAGAGGTGGTCCGAGGCCACGCCACTCCACACCACTCTGCAAACGCGCCTCTTGGTGCACTGCTGGTGGGGTGATGAGGTCCTCTTGTGTACTGAGGACCTTAGGACTAAAGTGGACTTCACCCCCCAAGCAGCAGTGTGCCAGCAGCTGAGTTTGCAGAGTGGTGTAAAAAGGGGGCATGGCCTCAGACCACTCTCAGCAATCCCACTGTGTGAGGCTTACTGGAGGTAACAGGTAGGCTAGTTAGCCCCTAACCACCCCCAGCAGCGAAGGGGACTTCAATCCCCATCCAAGAGCCCACCAGGGAGCACGTTTGCAGAGTGGTGGGCAAAGGGGGCATGGCCTGCTATGAGAACCTAGCAATCCTGCTGTGTGGGACTTACTGGAGGTAATGGGCCAACGACCCCTCTTGTTACCTCCAGTAAGTCCCACACAGTGGGATTGCTAAGACGTATTTGGAGGCCATGTCCCCTTTCTCCACCACTCTGCAAACGCACCTCCTGGCAGACTACGGGATGAAGTCCACTTTACTCCTGAGGGACTTTGGGGGCTAAGAAGCCCTCCTGGTACCTTATGTAAGTTCTACGCAGCGGAATTCCTGAGCGCTGGTCGGAGGCCCAGCACCCTTTCTCCACCACTCTGCAAATGCGACTACTAGTTAAAGAAGCATTTGCAATGTAATAGGTTTTGCATTTGCGAGAGTTAGAACTATTGGCATTGTAAATGTAAAAGTGTTTTAATAATGTTTCTTGGAGTGGAGTGAATGTAGGTTGTGTTTAGTGGAATAATGTGGTATGTTGTGCAGTGATATTATGTGGATAGAAAGTATGTGGTATTTAGTGTGTAGGAATTATGTACAGTGGGATTATGTGTTATAGAGAGTAATTGTGTGGTATGATAGTCTGTGTTGTGGAGTTGTAACCTCAGGTTTAGTCTTCCTCGTTTCCATAGAGGCTAAACTATGAACTCAATGAGACAAAAAAAAGAAGGAACCACAGAGGAGCACTTCTGGACCTAGTCAGAGATATGAGCAGGGCCAGTGGAATTATGTGACTGTTTGGCTTCACCGGCTTCTGCACAATTATAAATTTTCCGCATTTGCCACATAATCCATCATCTGCTGCATAATCTGGAGATTTGAACAAAAAAAACATTGTTTCTAGCTCAAACGGCTCAAACGTTACCAAAAATGCAGCGACAAGTGTTACAGCGTGGTGGAAGGCCCTGTGCAAACCTAGAATGGTCACCTGTTACTTATTGCTAAATGTGGGTATTAAATTGGTACTAATGGTGTGTAAACCACTCTTGCTTCTTTCTGCGCCTCTCTTGCCTCTTTCTACATTTCTGTTGCTTCTTTCTGCAACCCTCATGCCTCTTTCACACCACTCTTCCCTCTTTCTGCACCCCTCTTCCCTCTTTCTGCACCTCTCTTGTTTCTTTCTGTATCCCTCTTGCCTCCTTCTCCACCCCACTTCCCCCTTACTATATCTCTGTTGCTTCTTTATGTACTTCTCTTACTTGTTTCTGCACCTCTCTTGCGTCTTTCTGCACCTCTCTTGCGTCTTTCTGTACCTCTGTTGGTTCTTTCTGCACTTCTCTTGCTCTTTCTGCACCCTTCGACCCTCTTTCAGCACCTCTGTTGCTTCTTTCTGTACTTCTCTTCCTTCTTTCTGCACCCCTCCTGCCTCTTTCTGAACCTCTCTTGCCTCTTTGTGCACCTCTTCTACCTTTTTCTGTACTGCTCTTGTTTCTTTTTGCACCTCTGTTGGTTCTTTCTGCACTGCTCTTGCTTGTTTCTGACCTCACTTGCCTCTTTCTGTACTTCTATTGCTTCTTTGTACACCTCTGTTGCTTCTTTCAGCAATTCTCTTGCTGCTTTCTGCACTTCTCTTCCTTCTTTCTGCACCCCTCCTGCCTCTTTCTGAACCTCTCTTGCCTCTTTGTGCACCTCTTCTAACTTTTTCTATACCACACTTGCTTCTTTTTGCACCTCTGTTGGCTCTTGCTTCTTTCTGCACCTCACTTGCCTCTTTCTGCACGTCTCTTGCTTCTTTCTACATCTCTGTTGTTTATTTCAGCAATTCTCTTGCCTCTTTCTGCACTTCTCTTGCTTGTTTCTGCACCTTTCTTGCGTCTTCCTGCACCTCTCTTGCCTCTTTCTGCACTTCTCTTGCTTCTTTCTACACCTCTCGTGCCTCTTTCTGCTCCTCTCTTGCCTCTTTGTGCATTTCTCTTGCCTGTTTCTGCACTTCCCTTGCCTCTTTCTGCACCTCTCTTGCCTCTTTCTGCACTTCTCTTGCTTCTTTCTGCACCTCTCTTGCTTCTTTCTGCACCCTTCTTCTCTTTTTTGCATCCCTCTTGCCTCTTTCTGCTGTTCTCTTGCCATTTTCTGCACCTCTCTTGCCTCTTTCTGCACCTCACTTGCCTCTTTCTGCACTTCTCTTGCTTCTTTCCACACCTCTGTTGCTTCTTTTAGCAATTCTCTTGCCTCTTTCTGCACTTCTTTTGCTTGTTTCTTGTTAGAACTGGGGGTCTCTAGTAGGCTGAGGTAGGTACCTTAGGCCAAATAGGGACCCTTGCTTCTAAGTCAGGGAAAGGAAAGACACCTTCTCAGATAGCCCCTGCTCACCCCCTCGGTAGCTTGGCACGAGCAGCCAGGCTTATCTCCAAGGCAAATGTGTAAAGTATTTGCAACCACGCTCTCAGTGACACAGTGATAACACCACAAATGGACTCCACACGAGTTTCATAAAAAACAATTATATGTTTATAAAAAAAAAGATATACGATGAGACCACACGATAAAAATCCAACATATGCGTGTTTGTAATATTTCACCTTGCCGGTTATTAGGCCAGCAAGCACTGGTAGGTTCTTGCAGTAATAATGAGCAATTCTCAATGATCTAATGCAGTCCTAATGCAATGCTATGCAGTTCGTAATGCAAGAATCAGGCAATTCGTAATGCACTAATCAGGCGGTTCGTAATGCGAAAATAATGCAATTCGTAATGCAACAATCAGGCAGTTCGTAATGCAAAAAATAAGGCACTCCGTAATGCAACAATCAGGCGGTTTGTAATGCAAAATTAGGGCACTTCGTAATGCAACAATCAGGCAGTTCGTAATGCAAAAATAAGATACTTCAGCACCGATCGCGATGCTCTGGACGGTCTCTATGCCACTCTTACTGACTCGCGGTCAGCTTCTGCCAAAACATGCCCCCAACACTGTTATGATGGAAAACAAAGTGCAGCTCCACACTCCGGCCCCGGTACTGCCACTCCTCGGCAAGTACGGGCCGTGATACGAACTTAAGTAGAGGCTCGTGCTGCAAAGATGGGAAAGGCCAAGAGCGTTTCTCTCGGAGCCCGCACCCCGCCCCAGGCGGCGATACACGCACGCTCGCTGAGCGTTACCTAGGGGGTACGATCTTACTCGCTTCTCCTCTCCTCGTGACTTGGGCCTCCGGTGCGACTTCGTTGATCTTTGGGCAGTGGAACTCGGGCCCCCCCCCCGACGGGGATGGTTCGAGGTCCCTCCTTGGCAAATGCAGGCTCGGGCCGGTGGCAGAGCTCCTCTGGGGATGCCGGTCAGGGCTGATGGCAATGGCGATCACAGCAGCTCTGGTCACGCTGCTCGATCGACACAGAGAACAAGACTGCTCCGGGACACACAGTCACGGGGCAATTCCCACAAAGGTCTCAGGCTGCAACAGGGCACACGCACACAGCGTCGCTGAGATTCACTTGAGCTCCGGGTGCACACGATCACAGGGCAATCCTCACGAAGGTCTCAGGCTGCACGAAGCACACGCACACAGCGTCGCTGAGACTCACTTGGACTCCGGATGTGCACGATCACAGGGCAATCCTCACGAAGGTCTCAGGCTGCACGAAGCACACGCACACAGCGTCGCTGAGACTCACTTGGACTCCGGGTGCACACGATCACAGGGCAATCCTCATGAAGGTCTCAGGCTGCACGAAGCACACGCACACAGCGTCGCTGAGACTCACTTGGACTCCGGATGTGCACGATCACAGGGCAATCCTCACGAAGGTTTTAGGCTGCACGAAGCACACGCACACAGTGTCGCTGAGACTCACTTGGACTCTGGGTGCACACGATCACGGGGCAGTTCTTACGCAGGTCTCAGGCTGCAAAAAGCACACACACACAGCGTCGCTGAGACCCACCTGGAAACTTTTATGTTCCTGAGTTTCCACAACAGGGAGCCAGCTCTCCTCGGGCCCTTGGGGACAAGTTACTTCTGGACACAGCACACAGCAAAGTCCTCTCAAGCAGGGGGACACAGCACACAGCAAAGTCCCTTTGCCTCTCCTTGGTTAAATCAGCAAACTGCAGGCCAGCCCCAGAACACACAGCAAGGGTCAGTCCTTTCCTTCAGTCTCTTGAGCTGTTTCTTCCTTCGCAGAGGTTCCTCTTGACCACGAAGTAGTTTTAATCCTTTTCAGTCTTGATCAGTCCAACGTTCAGGGGTTTCAGCTCTCATAGTTATACCCCTAAATGTCTTTGAAGTCTTTGTTTTCAGGGGGGCACTGACCCCTGTCTAAACCAGTTCTGGGTGTCTCCCTGCCAGTGACACCTTTTCCCTTTGATATTGGGGGTCTGGATCTTCAATCACTCAGCAGGAGATGGAGCCATTGTTTCATGGCGGCAGCCCAGGCCCCTTCACCTCCAGGGGCTACTCCTCCCCCCTACACTCTAGATGCAGGTCAGCCTGTTGCTGTCTCACCTCCTCCCCTGGGTCTGGATATTTCCCAGATCCTATCACATTCAAATCCAGACAGTCAATCCACAACCAGGCAGAGACACACAGAATTGTTAGAACAAAAAAACCAGCCACTTCTAAAAGTGGGGTTTCTAAACACACAATGCACAAACCACCTTCAGAAAAAGATGTGTTATTAAATTGTGAATTCAGGCACACTAAACTTCACCTCTCCATCTTAAGCCTATGGGAAGATAGGCTGGAAACATATTACACAGCCTCCCCCATTCTGTCCTATGGGCAAGATGGCCTTGCATCAGTGAAAAACGAAATGGAGAGTATTTCACTGTCAGGACATGGTACACACCTTAGTACATGTCCTATCTTTCACATACACTGCACCCTGCCCAGGGGGGTACCTTGGGCCTACCATAGGGGTGTCTGATGTGCATAAAAAGGGAAGGGTAAGGCCTGGCAAGTGGGTGCACTTGTCAGGACAACAAGGCAGTTTAACAAACTGCGTGCAGGCACTGCAGTGGCAGGCCTGAGAACTCTCTTTAAGGCTACTGGTGTGGGTGGCACAATTAGTGCTGCAGGCCCACTAGTAGCATTTGTATTACCAGCCCTGGCACACATAGTGCACTTTACTAGGGACTTTACTAGTAAGACAAATATACCAATTATGGACAACCAATTACCATTATACTTTATACAGGGAGCACTTGCACTTTGACACTGATCAGCAGTGGCAAAGTGCCCAAAGCATCTACGTTGGCAACACCATGTCAGAAAAAAGGTCTAGGGGGAAGGCAAAAAGTTTAGGGAACTTTAGCCAAAAAGGGCCAAGTCCAACACAACCCCCTCCCAGCCTAAAGTCAGGGTAGACCAATCAACTACCTTGATGAACTTCCCTGCTTGGGGCGATAGAACACGGATTCAGGCCCGCTACCGCAGGGACACCCTCCTGTTCTATGCCTTCCTGACCCCAGGGGGTTCTCTTGGTCACTAAACTCTCACCTAGAGTTGTACCCCTGGAAGACCCATCGGCCAGGATGCTGTCTCCAGTTATCCGGCCCTCCAGGTTAGAGGTGGGGTTACCCCGGTCACTTTTAGGGGACCTAGCCCTACTGGCTGGGCACTGCCCTACGGGTTTTCCCACGGGAGAACACCTTCCCCCCTTAACCTTCCATTTAGATTTTTGTGCCTGCCATTTAGGAATGGCATCCACAAACTTCAGGACCTCGGGAGCTCTGGTTACAGAAGCCCCACGCCCTCCTGATGCTAGGTGTTCTTCCTCACACTGCTGGCAGGTAGGTGCTAGGCCTCCAACCTGGTGCTCCTCTAAGGAACCCTCCAGTCTCTGGGGTGGGGTTGTGGACCCCCGGGGACGCTGCTCACACTCCCTCCCTCTCCTTTGAGACAAGGTGCTGGCCCGCATGCCCCCCCCACTACTCTGGGACCTAACTGCTCTACTTTGCTTCTCTTCCCTCCCTAATACCTCCTCAGACCCTTGGACCCATGACCAGGGGTCGGGCTCTTGTGCAAGCTCCCGGGAATCAAAGAGCTCGCACCCTAACAAGTGTTGGCGCAACCCTGGGAAATAATTACTGAGCCTAGGCTCCCTGGAGCCCAAATTGAGCAATCCTTTGTAATCATTCGCCATGCTAACCATCACCCAATCATCCAGCGCACGCGTGTACTCATCCACACTCGGCACTGGCTGTGCACTGCCACCATTCAAACTGGACTCCACCTGTTTAGTCTTAATGTCCAGTTCCCTCATTCTTAACTCATGAGCTAAGAGAATCTTCTTCTCTTCCAAGGCGAGAGCGTTCCTGCTCTCCTCTGCTCCCTTTTCACTTTCAATGAGCAGCTTTTTCTCCTTTACTTGACCCTTAAGTTTTAAAACCTCCAACTCATGCTCTCTGACCCCTTGGTTTTCCTCCAGCTCCTCTGGGGAAAAACTCCCCCCTGAATGGTTACTACCAGCCCCTGAGGCTGGTCCTTCCACCGGCAAATCCTGTGGACCAAATCCTGGCTCATCCTCATCCACCTCAACATCACCTGTCTCCTGAGCCTCTTTGGCTTCCCCCCAGGCCCTCAAGGCCGTTTGCAGCTCCTCCTTCTTGGCTCTACTTTTCATGGGACATCCCAAAGCTCTGCAGAATTGCCTCAATTGATCAACTTTGTAGGTAAGCAATGCCTCAATGTCAAACTCCAATTCTGCAACCTCACTGGCTACTTGACTCCTCTGAGACATGATGTGTGGCTTAAAGGTCGCTCAAAAATAGAACCAAAAATCAAAACACAATATGTGGTTGCGTCGTGGTCTGCGCTAAACTAGTGATGTACACCAATCACTGTGAGTGAATTTGCAAATACACGTTCAAATCCCCAACCGCTGACCACCAATGTTAGAACTGCGGGTTTCTAGTTGGCTGAGGTAGGTACCTTAGGCCAAATAGGGACCCTTGCTTCTAAGTCAGGGAAAGAAAGGACACCTTCTCAGATAGCCCCTGCTCACCCCCTCGGTAGCTTGGCACGAGCAGCCAGGCTTATCTCCAAGGCAAATGTGTAAAGTATTTGCAACCATGCTCTCAGTGACACAGTGATAACACCACAAATGGACTCCACACGAGTTTCATAAAAAACAATTATATGTTTATAAAAAAAAGATATACGATGAGACCACACGATAAAAATCCAACATATGCGTATTTGTAATGTTTCACCTTGCAGGTTATTAGGCCAGAAAGCACTGGTAGGTTCTTGCAGTATTAATGAGCAATTCTCAATGATCTAATGCAGTCCTAATGCAATGCTATGCAGTTCATAATGCAAGAATCAGGCAATTCGTAATGCACCAATCAGGCAGTTCGTAATGCGAAATAATGTAATTCATAATGCAACAATCAGGCAGTTCGTAATGCAAAGAATAAGGCACTCCGTAATGCAACAATCAGGCAGTTCGTAATGCAAAATTAGGGCACTTCGTAATGCAACAATCAGGCAGTTCGTAATGCAAAAATAAGATACTTCAGCACCGATCGCGGTGCTCTGGATGGTCTCTATGCCACTCTTACTGACTCGCGGTCAGCTTCTGCCAAAACATGCCCCCAACACTGTTATGATGGAAAACAAAGTGCAGCTCCACACTACGGCCCCGGTACTGCCACTCCTCGGCAAGTACGGGCCGCGATACAGACTTGAGCGGAGGCTCGCGCAGCAAAGATGGGAAAGGCCAAGAGCGTTTCTCTCGGAGCCCGCACCACGCCCCAGGCGGCAACACACGCACGCTCGCTTAGTGTTACCTGGGGTGTACGATCTCACTCTCCTCTCCTCGCGACTTGGGCCTCCGGAGCGACTTCGTTGATCTTTGGGCAGTGGAACTCGGGCCACCCCCCCCCCCGACGGGGATGGTTCGAGGTCCCTCCTTGGCAAATGCAGGCTCGGGCCGGCGGTACAGTTCCTCTGGGGATGCCGGTCCGGGCCGATGGCAATGGCGATTGCAGCAGCTCTGGTCACGCTGCTCGATCGACGCAGAGAACAAGACACACAGTCACGGGGCAATTCCGACGAAGGTCTCAGGCTGCAACAGGGCACACGCACACAGTGTCGCTGAGATTCACTTGTGCTCCAGGTGCACACGATCACAGGGCAATCCTCACGAAGGTCTCAGGCTGCACGAAGCACATGCACACAGCGTCGCTGAGACTCACTTGAGCTCCAGGTGTACACGATCACAGGGCAATACTCACGAAGGTCTCAGGCTGCACGAAGCACATGCACACAGTGTTGCTGAGACTCACTTGGACTCCGGATGTACACAATCACAGGGCAATCCTCACGAAGGTCTCAGGCTGCACGAAGCACACGCACACAGCGTCGCTGAGACTCACTTGGACTCCGGGTGCACACGATCACAGGACAATCCTCATGAAGGTCTCAGGCTGCACGAAGCACACGCACACAGCGTCGCTGAGACTCACTTGGACTCCGGATGTACAGGATCACAGGGCAATACTCACGAAGGTCTCAGGCTGCACGAAGCACACGCACACAGCGTTGCTGAGACTCACTTGGACTCCGGGTGCACACGATCATGGGGCAGTTCTTACGCAGGTCTCAGGCTGCAAAAAGCACACACACACACAGCGTCGCTGAGACCCACCTGGAAACTTTTATGTTCCTGAGTTTCCACAACAGGGAGCCAGCTCTCCTCGGGCCCTTGGGGACAAGTTACTTCAGGACACAGCACACAGCGAAGTTCCTTAGCCTCTCCTTGGTTAAATCAGCAAACTGCAGGCCAGCCCCAGAACACACAGCAATGGTCAGTCCTTTCCTTCAGTCTCTTCAGCTGTTTCTTCCTTGGCAGAAGTTCCTCGTTACCACAAAGTAGTTTCAATCCTTTTCAGTCTTGATCAGTCCAACGTTCAGGGGTTTCAGCTCTCATAGTTATACCCCTAAATGTCTTTGAAGTCTTTGTGTTCAGGGGGGCACTTACCCCTGTCTAAACCAGTTCTGGGTGTCTCCCTGCCAGTGACACCTTTTTCCTTTGATAGTGGGGGTCTGGATCTTCAATCACTCAGCAGGAGATGGAGCCATTGTTTCATGGTGGCAGCCCAGGCCTCTTCACCTCCAGGGGCTACACCTCCCCCCTACACTCCAGATGCAGGTCAGCCTGTTGCTGTCTCACCTCCTCCCCTGGGTCAGGACATTTCCCAGATCCTATCACATTCAAATCCAGGCAGTCAATCCACAACCAGGCAGAGACACATAGAATTGTTAGAACAAAAAAACGAGCCACTTCTAAAAGTGGGGTTTCTAAACACACAATGCAAAAACCACCTTCAGAAAAAAATGTGTCATTAAATTGTAAATTCAGGCACACTAAACTTCACCTCTCCATCTTAAGCCTATGGGAAGTTAGGCTGGAAACATTACACAGCTCCCCCCATTCTGTCCTATGGGCAAGATGGCCTTTGCAACAGTGAAAAACGAAATGGAGAGTATTTCACTGTCAGGACATGGTACACACCTTAGTACATGTCCTACCTTTCACATACACTGCACCCTGCCCAGGGGGTACCTTGGGCCTACCATAGGGGTGTCTGATGTGCTTAAAAGGGAAGGGTAAGGCCTGGCAAGTGGGTGCACTTGTCAGGACAACAAGGCAGTTTAACAAACTGCGCGCAAGCACTGCAGTGGCAGGCCTGAGATCTCTCTTTAAGGCTACTGGTGTGGGTGGCACAATTAGTGCTGCAGGCCCACTAGTAGCATTTGTATTACCAGCCCTGACACACACAGTGCACTTTACTAGGGACTTTACTAGTAAGACAAATATACCAATTATGGACAACCAATTACCATTACACTTTATACAGGGAGCACTTGCACTTTGACATTGATCAGCAGTGGCAAAGTGCCCAAAGCATCTAAGTTGGCAACACCATGTCAGAAAAAAGGTCTAGGGGGAAGGCAAAAAGTTTAGGGAACTTTAGCCAAAAAGGGCCAAGTCCAACATTTCTGTACTTCTCTTGCGTCTTTATGTACCTCTGCTGCCTCTTTTTACACCTCACTTGCTTCTTTCTGCACCCTTCTTGCCTCTTTCTGCACCCCTCTTTTCTCTTTCTGCACCTCTCTTGCCTCTTTCTGCACCCCTGTTCCCTCTTTCTGCACCTTTCCTTCCTGTTTCTGCACCTCTCTTGCCTCTTTCTGTACCTCTGTTGGTTCTTTCTGCACTTCTCTTGCTCTTTCTGCACCCTTCGTGCCTGTTTCAGCACCTCTGTTGCTTCTTTCTGCACTTCTCTTCCTTCTTTCTGCACCCTTCCTGCCTCTTTCTGTACCTCTCTTGCCTCTTTGTGCACCTCTTCTACCCTTTTCTGTACCGCTCTTGCTTCTTTTTGCACCTCTGTTGGTTCTTTCTGCACTGCTCTTGCTTCTTTCTGCACCTCACTTGCCTCTTTCTGCACCTCTCTTGCTTATTACTACACCTCTGTTTCTTCTTTCAGCAATTCTTTTGCCTCTTTCTGCACTTCTCTTCCTTCTCTCTACACCACTCCTGCCTCTTTCTGTACCTCTCTTGCCTCTTTGTGCACCTCTCGTACCTCTTTCTGCACTCCTCTTGCCTCTTTCTGCACCCCCTTGCTTCTTTCTGCAACTCTCTTTTCTCTTTCTGCACCTCTCTTGCTCTTTCTGCACCCTTTGCGCCTCTTTCAGCACGCCTGTTGCTTCTTTCTCCACTTCTCTTCCTTCTTCTGCACCCCTCCTGCCTCTTTCTGTACCTCTCTTGCCTCTTTGTGCACCTCTCCTACCTTTTTCTGCACCCTTCTTGCCTCTTTTTGCACCTCTGTTGGTTCTTTCTGCACTGCTCTTGCTTCTTTCTGCACCTCACTTGCCTCTTTCTGCACTTCTCTTGCTCTTTTGTACACCTCTGTTGTTTCTTTCAGCAATTCTCTTGCCTTTCTGCACTTCTCTTCCTTCTTTTTGCACCCCTCCTGCCTCTTTCTGTTCCTCTCTTGCCTCTTTGTACACATCTCCTACCTCTTTCTGCACTCCTCTTGCCTCTTTTTGCACCTCAATTTGTTCATTCTGCACTTCTCTTGCTTCTTTCTGCACCCCTCTTGCCTCTTTCGGCACCCTTCTTTTCTCTTTCTGCACCTCTCTTGCCTCTTTCTGCACCCCGGTTCCCTCTTTCTGCACCTTTCCTGCCTGTTTCTGCACCTCTCTTGCCTCTTTCTGTACCTCTGTTGGTTCTTTCTGCACTTCTCTTGCTCTTTCTGCACCCTTTGCGCCTCTTTCAGCACTTCTCTTGCTTCTTTCCATACCTCTGTTGCTTCTTTTAACAATTCTCTTGCCTCTTTCTACACTTCTCTTCCTTCTTTCTGCACCCCTCCTACCTCTTTCTGCACCTCTGTTGCCTCTTTGTGCACCTCTCTTGCCTCTTTCTGCACTTCACTTGCTTCTTTCTGCACCTCTCTTGCCTGTTTTGGCACCTCTGTTGCTTCTTTCTGCACTTCTCTTGGCTCTTTCTGCACCTCTAACTTAGAGGTAGTTTTAATCCCCCTGCCCTATTATGTACTAGGGCCTTACAAGGGAGGACATGCCAATCACAGGGGTACCCCAACCCATAGTGTACCCTAGTGTATGTAGGTGTTTTCACTGTATTCTAAGTGTCTTTCAGCATAGCACTGGCTCCGGGCCTGGTTAGTCAGAGTCAGCTACCACCAGTACCAGTCAGTAAAAAGTTGGGGGGACAGGATGACTTTGAAACAAGGCCTCTTTCTGCACCTCTGTTGGTTCTTTCTGCACATCTCTTGCTTCTTTCTTCGTCTTTCTGGACTTCTGTTGTCTCTTTCTGCATTTCTCTTGCTTCTTTCTGCGCTTTTCTTCCTCTTTCTTCACATGTCCTACCTCTGTAGGCATAGTTAAGAAATTAGCATTTAAAAAACCTTTGAAATTCACTGAAAAAACCATAGGTTTCAGGGACGTTATAGTTAGAAATTAGCATTTAAAAAACCTAAGAAATTCACTGAAAAAACCATAGGTTTTAGGGATGTTATAGTTAGAAATTAGTATTTAAAAAACCTTAGAAATTCACTGAAAAGACCACAGGTTTCAGGGACGTTATAGTTAGTTGGACATTTCACTCGTACAAAACCAGAGAAATTCGGCTTTTATAAATAGTTGAGCTAACTATAACTCACGCCCCCGCAATGCACTGCTGATGACGTTACATATTACATCACTGATGACATGGTCAGTGACATCACTGATGACATCACTGATGACATCACTGATGACATCTCAAATGACATCACTGATGGCATCACTGATGACATTATCCACGTGATTATCTGACGCACCTCCTCACACCCTAATATAACCTTTGAGACACCCACTCTAAATTACAGACTACCATTTTTGAAACCATAAACACACCAATTCCAGTTACTACATACCCACTCACTGATTCCTAGGTCTGCACACACATCCACTCATTCACCCACACAGTCACTCATACATGCAGTCACTCATCAATACAGCACTATCATATGCACTCATACACCTATACAGACACTCACACACCGCCACTCATCCATAGTTACTCACCCACCTAGTCAGTTATGCAAAGAATCAATCACACTCCCATTTACTCACCTATACAGTTATACACACACCACCTCACTTATTCATACAGATACTAACACATACTTACTCTCTTATACAATCACTGATACAAGCACATACTCATCCATACAGCCACTCTCACAATCACTCACTCTCACATATAGTCATTTATATACTCCAACACTCACATATACTGCCTTTTACATATGTAGTTACTCACACACCACTGAGAAATCCATTCACTAACCAACACACCCATACACACACTCACCCACCCTCCCATACAGTCCTTCACAGATGCACTCTTGAACCCAAACACCCAGTGAATCACCCAATCACACATCTATGCCCAGAGTTACACCCCCCCCCCACCCACCCACACAGACACTCAGGCACCCATACAGATACTCAGACAACCAATCAATAACCCATATAGACACTCATGTAGCTACTCACCAACCCATGCTGTCAAGTACCAAACACCTGAACTTTAGTTTCCACAGGAGCAGATGCAAGTTCCTCAATCCCCTACTCCACTACAGCGAACTTAAATGCTCACTAGCAGAAGAGAGGGGGAAAGGGGATTGGGATGAAAAGAGAGACTGCCACTGCTTCGCTTCTGCTGGACTCGAGTTCTTCTTGTTGACTCCTGTAACAAATAATACCTTGTAACCACTATAACTGTACTCAACCTCCCTCCGTTAAATAACCTCCTCTGGATTACCTGTCCTTCCACTGTGGCTAGCTGCTCTCTTGTGTGAGTGTAGATCTATATTTCTTGACCTGCCACCCTTCTATACAGGTATGGTGTATATAATCTTGTAGACTCCTGTAACAAAGAACACATGAAATTTCTATCACTTGTACCTAGTAACCTTATCTCCCTAGAATGTCTCTAATTACCTGTCTTTACACCTGTGTACTGTTCTTAAGTCTCATTCATTAATCCTTAAATATTAAATTCTTTCTGTAGAATTCACTGGTGCTTATTGTTCTGTCGTATAATCTTCTTTTGTCTTACAGCTGCGAATTTGGACGCCTTCGTTGGTAAGTACAATTATATATATATAATTATATCGACTTAATTTAATCCTAGAGAAGAATTTTGCTTATGCTGTTTTAATTTGTTATTGACCTTTCTTCCAAACAAGAGACTTAAATTAGAATGCTTATGTCTTCTTTGACTAATGGTAATTGCACAGTTCAATTACTTCATATTTTCTCCTGTAAATGCTTGTAAGAGTCTCTATGCTGTCCTTACTTAATTGCGCTACACATATAGAACTTGACTTGTAGTTTCTGCTGACTTCCTGGCAAATAAGTCTAAGTACTTTGAATGTCTTTAACTAATACTCTTGTTAATTTGCTGAACTTCCAAACAAATTCGATTCTGTACTGAAAACAAGAGCGGATAATATGACTTACCCAGCTCCTTCAAGAAAACAAAGAAACGAGACTCTCTCCCAAAAATACGATAAATGCTCAATACTGTCACTCAGCTTGCATTTCCTGAATATTCTTTTCTTCAAAGCGCAGAATTTTCATAAACAAGACAGCACGAACGTCGAGCGCTGCCTCTTTTCAGATTTCCACAGTTGAAGTGCGCAGCAAACCTTGAGAGCGAGCGCGAGCACAGCTGCGATCGCTCCAAGCAGAAACACTAGAACCGCAACTTGACTTTCTGTCACGGGCGGCCATCTTAAAATTTCGCGAATGCAAGTTCAATAAGAATTGCAGCCAAAGCAAAACCAGAGTTAAAGAAATGGCTCTGCGGAGTCTTCGAAATAAGTTCCAGCGCCCTTTGAAACAGACATGACGACTTTTTGGGAATCTAGGGATTTTCATCTGACCATTCCTGACAGTACCCCCACCAAGGCCCCCATCTCCCCCTCCTTGGGCTTATTAGGATGAGTCTTATGAAACTCTCTAACCAATTTGGGAGCATGCAGGTTTGTCTTAGGTTCCTATGTTCTCTCCTCAGGGCCATAACCTTTCCAATCCACCAGATAATACAACTCTCCCTTCTTAACCTTGGAATCTAGAATCCGTTTTTACCTCAAACTCCTCTTCAGCCTGAACTTGAACAGAAGCTGGTGGACCTCTAGCTCTCAAATTTGGAGGATTCCTTTTAAGCAGAGAAACGTGAAAGACTGGATGTAATCTTAACTTGGAAGGAAGTCGAATTTTGACACTCACAGGATTCACCATTCTCTCTACCTGAAAAGGACCCACAAATCGAGGTTGGAATTTTTGATTCCCTTTTAGGCGCATATTTTGAGTCGAAATCCACACCTTGTCACCTGGTTCATAAATTGGATTCGCTCGTCTTTTCTTGTCTGCCTGCTTCTTGTAAGAACTCTTAGCCTTGATTAAATTGTTAGTGGCTACCTGATAAGCCCTTTGTAAATCATGAACCACTGTTTCAACTGCCGGAACCTCACTCTCTTGTTTCCCCACGAATGTATTTGGATGTCTTCCTGAGTTCAAATAAAAAGGAGAAAACCCAGTAGAGGAATGTTCAGCGTTGTTATAAGCAAACTCAGCTGCCCAAATTAGACTTGGCCAATTTCCCTCATGATCCATTAAGAATAGACGCAAATATTGCTCCAGTTCTTGATTTACTCTCTCAGTTTGTCCATCAGTCTCAGGATGGAAACTAGTAGACAAACAAGAGTCGACATCCAATCTCTTTAGGAAAGCCCTCCAGAAATGAGATACAAACTGAGGGCCCCGGTCAGAAATGACTACCCTTGGAATACCATGAGCCCTGACTACATGCAAAGTGAATAGAGTTGATAATTGAGTTGCATTAGGAATTGATTTCAGGGGGACAAAATGACCCATCTTAGTGAAATGATCTACCACCACCCAGATTGTGGAGTAACCTTGACTAGAAGGAAGATCCACGATGAAATCCATGGAAATAGTATGCCACGGATAAGGAGCAGGGGGCAAAGGCTGCAACAACCCTTGAGGAGCCAATCTAGTAGATTTCCCCTTAATGCACTGCTCACAAGATGCCACATATTGTCTCACCTGAGCCTCCATAGCCGGCCAACAAAATTCTCGTTGAATTAGCTCCAATGTTTTCTTAACTCCTTTGTGACCTGCCAGCAAATCATCATGCAAGTGTTGGATCACTACCATACGGAGTTCATCATTTGGAACAAAGAGATTTCCATGGTAATATGGCTTTCCGTCCTTAACTTCTCTTCCAGTTCCTTCCTTGACCCACATGCACAGTTCCTCCTTGGAAAGGGAATTCTTTAACTTGTTTTTAAAGTCTGGGTAAAGAATGGCTCCAATTATCTTCTCCTGTGGGATAATCAACCTCTTCTCAATCTTCTTTACATCTTCTCCAATGTCAAGACGAGACAAAGCGTCAGCCTTACCATTTGCAGAACCGGGCCTGTAAGTCAAAACGAAATCGTAATCTGCAAAAAACAAGGACCATCTCAACTGTCTTGGGGTAAGTGTTCGAGCAGATTTTAAAAATTGAAGATTACAATGATTGGTAAATACTGTCACTTCATGTTTAGCACCTAGCAGATAGTGTCTCCACTCTTGAAAAGCGTCTTTTATTGCAAGTAACTCCTTATCTGCAATTGAATAATTAATCTCGGCTGCAGTCAATTTTCGAGATCTGTAAGCTACTGGATGAAGTTGACCCGTGCTTCTGTGTCTTTGCGACAGAATTCCACCAATGGCCAAATCTGATGCATCGGCTTCTACATAGAAGGGCTCTTCAGGATTTGGATGCAGAAGCACAGGGGCCGTGATAAAGATTTTCTTAAGTTCATTAAAGGCTTCCTCAGTTTCTGCATTCCACTCAAATTTAGTCTTTTTCTTCAATAAACGAGTAAGTGGACAAACCCTTTCAGAGAAATTAAGAATGAAGCGCCTGTAAAAGTTGGCAAAGCCAATGAAACTCTGCACTTCCTTTACATTTCACGGGGAAGGCCAATCTCTAATTGCTTTTACTTTTACATCATCCATGGAGACGCCTTCTGGTGACAATACAAAACCCAAGAACTCCACTTGAGTTGCATGGAAGACACATTTCTCCAGTTTGACAAAAAGCTGATTTTCCAACAACCTGTTTAGGATCGCTCGTACATGCTGGATGTGTTCCTTCATGTTAGCCGAAAAAATGAGAATATCGTCAATGTAAACAACTGCGAAGCGATCCAGAAACTCTCTCAAAACATCATTGACAAAGTGTTGGAAGGCCACTGGTGCATTGCACAGGCCGAAAGGCATGACCTGATACTCGAACAAACCCATCCGAGTTCGAAATGCTGTCTTCCACTCATCGCCTTCCGCCATACGCACTAAGTGGTAGGCCCCTCTTAGATCCAATTTTGTATACACCCTTGCTTCCTTCACCTGATCTAAAAGTTCAGAGATCAAGGGCAGTGGGTATCTGTTCTTCTTTGTGACTAGATTGAGTGCTCGATAATCTATACACGTTCTAAGTTTGCCATCCTTCTTGGGAATAAAGAATAATGGAGAGGAGACAGGCGACTGGGACGGGCGAATAAACCCGTTGGCCAAATATTCATCCAAGTACTCCTTTAGATGTTGGTTTTCTGCTTCAGACAGCGCATAGATCCTACTGCAAGGCAACGAGGCTCCTGGTTCCAATTCAATTCGACAGCCATACTCCCGATGCGGAGGTAATTTCTTTGCTTCCTGCTCATCGAAGACTGCGGCTCAATCTTGGTATTCCTGTGGAATTTCTTGAACTTCCAAAGCACAAATTGACCGAGTCTGACTGGCCATACACATCAGCTGTGATGTCAGATGGTTCTCCAAACTCCTACCATGGCAGTGTCTTTTACAATAATCCGAATCCATCTCTATAGACCTCTTAGCCCAATCTATCCTTGGATTATGTTCTGTAAGCCAAGGTAACCCCAAGATGAGTTGGAACTGAGGAGCATCAATTAAACTGAACTTCAAAATGCTTAAATGGTCACCTGGCCCTTTCAACGAGATTTCTTCAGTATCATGAACAATGGGGCCAGAGGAAAGGTTGGTTCCATCGACTGCACGAACTGCCTCAGGTCTATCCTTCTTGAGAAATTGGATTCCTAAAGACTTGGCAAATCTAATATCACAGAAATTACCAGTTGCTCCTGAATCAACCATGACAGAAATCTTATCCACTTCTGAATCACCAAATTTTATCAAAACAGAAATAATTAGATGAGGAGCGGAAGATTGCAAGGTATTGGCGATGAATTGTGAATCGGGAGTTGACTTAGCATTAGCTTCCACCAGAGCAACTCCTCTTACTGGTGGAGCCTGTCTTTTACCCAAGTATTATTCTTGGGCTTCTTCGGACATTCCTTGACAAAGTGCCCAGAGTTTCCACAATACATGCAAAGTTTGCCTACTCGTCTCTTCTCTCTTTCTTCCTTAGACAAAGGTCCACGAACTGAGCCAATTTGCATTGGTTCTTCTTCAGATATAACCTCCTTAGGTTTAGCATTATCTAACTTAATTCTGTCGAATCGTGGAGGAATATATCTCACGTCCTTGCGTCTTTCATTTCTTCTTTCGCATTGGCGTTGGTCAATTTGCAAGACTAGGTCAATTAATTCAGAAACCTCAGTAGGACGCTTTGGAATTTGTGCCAATCCATCCTTTAGCTCATCTTTTAGTCCTCTGTAGAAGATGGCGGCTCTCTTGGCTTCTGGCCAATTAGTCTCTACTATTAATTTATTAAATTGGGCCAAATATGCTCGATTACCCTGCTTCAAGTCTAAAAGTTCGTTATCGGTAGTTTGTGAAATAGATCATCTGTCAAAAATACGCAAAAATTCTCTTTTGAATTCGTCAAAATCATACAAGATGTGATCATTGTTGTTAACTAAAGACATCGACCAGGCTGCTGCATCTCCGCTCAGGTAGGACAATATGAAGGCCACCTTAGATTGATCCTCTTTAAAAATAATGGGTCTACACAAAAAATGTAAAGAGCACTGAGTGAGAAAATCTGAGCCTTATGGGGGTCCCCACTAAATCTTTCTGGGGCTGCTAAAGGTATCGTGGGAGAGATTGCATGAATGACCTGGGTGGTCAACTCGGTTGCAGAAGAGCGGTAGTAAATGACTGCGACTTATCTCCTTTTGTCACAGGGTTCGAACCTACTGAAAATTCTTCAAATCTTTGACGCAAATAGAGGGCTTCTTGACTAGACTTCCTCACCTCTTCCCTAAGAGATTTATTCTCGGTCAAAGCATCACTCAATTGCTTTTGCATTCCATCTAACACTGATGCCAAGGCCTTAACATCAATTCCCTCTGTCATCCTGCTCTGGTGGAAGTTTGGGTAAGTGGCACTTCAATCTGTCAAGTACCAAACACCTGAACTTTAGTTTCCACAGGAGCAGATGCAAGTTCCTCAATCCCCTACTCCACTACAGCGAACTTAAATGCTCACTAGCAGAAGAGAGGGGGGAAGGGGATTGGGATGAAAAGAGAGACTGCCACTGCTTCGCTTCTGCTGGACTGGACTCGAGTTCTTCTTGTTGACTCCTGTAACAAATAATACCTTGTAACCACTATAACTGTACTCAACCTCCCTCCGTTAAATAACCTCCTCTGGATTACCTGTCCTTCCACTGTGGCTAGCTGCTCTCTTGTGTGAGTGTAGATCTATATTTCTTGACCTGGCACCCTTCTATACAGGTATGGTGTATGTAATCTTGTAGACTCCTGTAACAAAGAACAGATGTAATTTCTATCACTTGCACCTAGTAACCTTATCTCCCTAGAATGTCTCTAATTACCTGTCTTTACACCTGTGTACTGTTCTTAAGTCTCATTCATTAATCCTTAAATAATAAATTATTTCTGTAGAATTCACTGGTGCTTATTGTTCTGTCATATAATCTTCTTCTTTTGTCTTACAGCTGCAAATTTGGACGCCTTCGTTGGTAAGTACAATTATATATATATAATTATATCTACTTAATTTAATCCTAGAGAAGAATTTTGCTTATGCTGTTTCAATTTGTTATTGACCTTTCTTCCAAACAAGAGACTTAAATTAGAATGCTTGTCTTCTTTGACTAATGGTAATTGCACAGTTCAATTACTTCATATTTTCTCCTGTAAGTGCTTGTAAGAGTCTCTATGCTGTCCTTACTTAATTGCGCTACACATAGAGAACTTGACTTGTAGTTTCTGCTGACTTCCTGGCAAATAAGTCTAAGTACTTTGAATGTCTTTAACTAATACTCTTGTTAATTTGCTGAACATCCAAACAAATTCGATTCTGTACTGAAAACAAGAGCGGATAATATGACTTACCCAGCTCCTTCAAGAAAACAAAGAAACGAGACTCTCTCCCAAAAATACGATAAATGCTCAATACTGTCACTCAGCTTGCATTTCCTTAATATTCTTTTCTTCAAAGCGCAGAATTTTCATAAACAAGACAGCACGAACGTCGAGCGCTGCCTCTCCTCAGATTTCCACAGTTGAAGTGCACAGCAAACCTTGAGAGCGAGCGCAAGCACAGCTGCGATCGCTCCAAGCAGAAACACTAGAACCGCAACCTGACTTTCTGTCACGGGCGGCCATCTTGAAATTCCGCGAATGCAAGTTCAATAAGAATTGCAGCCAAAGCGAAACCAGAGTTAAAGAAATGGCTCTGCGGAGTCTTGGAAATAAGTTCCAGCGCCCTTTGAAACAGACATGATGACTTTTTAGGAATCTAGGGATTTTCACCTGACCATTCCTGACACATGCAGCTGCTTACACACCAACTGACAGACTGTAACAGACATTCACACAGATTAGTCACTAACCCATGCATTCAGTAAGACACGTTTAATCACTCACTTATACAGTCAGTCACGCACCTACTAAATCATCCATTCAGACACTCATACACCCACTCATTCTTTAATACACCTTGGCATATATATATATATATATATAAAACATATTTAAACTTTACAGAAACACACAGTCACTGGATGATGTCATCAGTGATGTCATCAGTGATGTCATGAGTGATGTCAGTGACCATGTCATGAGTGATGTAATATGTGATGTCATCAGCAGTGCATTGCGGGGGCGCGAGTTATAGTTAGCTCAACTAACCATAACGGCCGAATTTCTCTGGTTTTGTACGAGTGAAATGTCCAACTAGCTATAACGTCCCTGAAACCTTTGGTTTTTTCAGTGAATTTCTAAGGTTTTTTAAATGCTAATTTCTAACTATAACGTCCCTGAAACCTATGGTTTTTTTCAGTGAATATATATATATATATAATTGAACTGTAAGCTGTATCTATTTATATTTGGAACTATTTTAAATAATTTAATTTAACATTATTTCTTATGGGGTTTTGTTTTAAATACCCATCTCCATTATTTTCTAGGGGACGGATTTGCACTACAGTGGTTGGCCATGTGTAGTGCTGGACTGTTGGAAATTGGGTTACTAGCTAAGGGGGTGAAACCCTACTTGAACAGAAACCACAATCTCTGTCAGGTTGAAACACAAGCATACCCCAAATTAACCTGTATTTAACCCTCTGGTAGCTTAGCACACAGCAGGTCCAGTCCTTTCACTCAGGCAGCAGGGCATCAGGGCAACAGGGTAGCAGTCCTTCTTGCAGAGCAGCACAGCAGTCCTTCTGAGTCTTCCACAGGTCCAGAGGTATACCAAAGAGCTATGTCTGAGGGTCCATTATTTATACATGGTTCTCACTTTGAAGTAGGCGAAGGTTCTAGAGATTTCTACCCCAGAGGTGCTTGGAATTTCCAGGCTCCCTGCCCTGACCCCATCCTGTCTGAGGCCTCAATAGACTAGTGTCAAATCTTTTTTGAGTGTGCTCAGGCAGAGCTTTTGTGATGTACAAATGTGGTATGTGACAGCTCCTCCACCTCATTGAGTCAGAAATAGCCCATCTTGCCAACACCTATGTTCCTTTGTCTCACTGTCTGGTAGCAATATACAAAGACCAAGTGCCAGCTACATCTAGTCATGTGACCCAGGAAACAGGCTGCAGGCATCAAATGGTTAGCACAAGAAAATGCCTGCTTTCTAAAAATGGCATTTTCAGAATTGTGGCTTAATATCCACCTTTACCATTAAAGAGGGTTTTAATGTCCAATTTTTAGACACCAAACTCGACATTCCTACCTGCTTCCAATTGTGAGTTAACACTCATTAAATGCAATAGGTTAACCCATCCTATCCCATCCATGTTATCCTATCAGAGTGGCAGGCCTTGCAGGAGTGAAAAATTAATTTTAGTTTTTCACTACCAGGACATGTAAACTTTTGCAGTACATGTCCAACTTTTTTAATGCACTGCACCTTGCCCTATGGGCTGTGTAGGGCCTACCATAGGGGTGGCTTATATGTATTAAAATGGAAGGTTTAGGCCTGCCAAAAGGTTTATTGTGCCAGGTGGAAATGGCTGTTTTAAAACTGCACTAAAAAGACTAATTGTAAGTCCAGCATGATACATGGCCAACTGGAGGTTACCAAGAAGAGGTTTCCACCCCAACTGCGAAGTCTTCCTTTGGTAAAGTACAGGGTTATTTTTAAAAAGCATGTTGCTCAAAATTAAGCAAAAAAAATATTTTTAAGTTAAGTGTTGATGTAAATTTATTAGATACATTTACTTTAAATGTAGAACAAGATAAAAAATGCTACAGAACGATTAAACCAATTTTTAATTAAAAATGTAATTATTGAAAATATATTAAATGAAATGTATATTTAATTGAACATTATATAGATGGCGTCTTGCTTGGTTAATTGGTACTCCTGGGCGTTCTTGGTGTGTGGTGGAGGTGGAGGGTTCAATGTACCCCTCTCTGGTGTGTTGTGCTATAATGTTGATTATGGTGGCGGCCATCTTGAGAATATATTGTGAGGTTGCAGTGGAGCAAATGGGATTCTCTTGTGGTCATTTTGTAAGGCAACTCTAGGATACTGTATCCTAGTGTAAAGTCTATTGCTTCTGTCTATGCTCTGAAGCCTATGGAGTTAGGACACACAAGTCGTGCTGGTGTTGGTTGATTATCGTGGCCACTGGGGAACTGAAAGATGTGTTAGCTATTTTTACTGTATGGCTAGTACTCTGCAGATGGGTTTTTCTATGTGTGCTAGCAGTATGTTCTATCTAGCTGATGTTTCTTACATATTAAGTTCGTGCCATGGAATGTCATAATTCAGGCCTGTCCTCTGTGTAGAGAGGTGAAAAATCCAGCGCTGTTCCATGTCAAAAGTTTTTCCTTGCTCCAGGAGGTATTTGTCTCAAGGACTGTCCAGCTCATTTCCTCTGCAGTGTGCGGGTAGGTCAGGAAATGTGTGCTCATTTTTGTGGTGGTTTTTTGACACTGGATGTTGCTCCGATGTTCAATAATTGGAGTTTTCACAGTTCGGGTGGTCATGCCATATGACCAGTTCTACAATGCAGGATTTGAAGTGAGCTGCTGGCTCATCCTCATCTGGAACAAGAGTAATAATCAATTGAGTGTCATCCGCGTATGACACCGTGGAGAAATTGTGTTTGCCGATGACATCTGCCAGGGGGCGCATATAGGTGTTGAATAATGTAGGGCTTAGCATAGAGCCCTGTGGAACCCCCTGGGGCAGGGGAAACACTTCCAAGGTGTGAGGGGAGTTTACTACCTGAAAGGTACGCCCTTGAAGGAAGGAAGCTAGCCATTTTAGGGCCAGGGAGCAGACCCCACAGCTACTCAGTCGCTGAAGTAACACGCCGTGAGAGATGTCAAAAGCTGCACTTAGATCCAACATGATGAAGGCGGCAGTATGACCTTTGTCTGCCGTGGCTCTGAGCAATTCTGAGGCCAGAAGCTGTGCCGATTCGGTGCTGTATTGAGCACAGAAGTCAGATTGGGACTCGTTTAACAGATTTCTGTCTTCGATGAAACGGTTCGATTAAATATTGACATGTTTTTCAGCAACTTTGGTGAAAAATGGGAGAACGGAGATGGGTCTGAAATTTTCTGGTAAAGCAGGGTCTAAGAAGGATTTTTTTAAAAGAGGCTTAACAATGGCGCGCTTCCAGCATTTAGGCAACATACCAGACACCAAAGAGATATTGAGAAGGATGCTCAATCCCGGCAAGATGGATTCCATGGCTAATTTCAGGATCTTAAGGGGCTCATCGTCCTTGGGAGAGCCTGATTTCACCCTGGTAACCAATGCTCATATTTCCTCCAAGGAGGGATGGCCAAAACTGGAAAGACCCTCCGTACTGACTGGGTCTTCCCCCCAAGCTTCATGACTAACAAACTCCCTTGCAGATTCTGGGAAAGATTGATAGATACTCAGCACCTTGTCGTGGAAGAATTGGGTAATGGCGTTACAACTCTCTAAAGTAGGGATATCCTCCAAGTTGACCCGATCTAACAATGTCAGGGATTTGACAATAGAAAATAATTCCCTTGTCGAGTTATGGGCTGAGTCAATTTTATTGGTGTAAAAAGTCCTCCTGAAGGTGCAAATGCTTTTATGATAAGTTTTCAAGGTGGCATGATAGTTCTGTTTACTAGTGGCAGTCTTCACTTACACCAACGCCCGAAGATCAAACCATAGGCATGCGGAAATGTTTCAACTGCAGTCATTGAGGAAATGTGATTGTAGGCAACACGTTCACCCACCCTCATACTGGAAAAAAGATCAAATTGACTCATACATCGGATTGCAACAATGAAATGGTGGTTTACGCTACTAAATGCCCATGTGGACTAGTGTATGTGGGCAAAACATCAAGGAAAATTAAAACACGCATCACAGAACACAAACCATGATCAGAACCACAAATGAAAACTCATGCTTAGCTGCACATTGGGGAAAAAAAAAACACACCATACCACAATTGAAGTTCACTATTTTGGATAAAATAGTAGCGATACCACATACAGATACCAATCAACAGTTAGCGCAAAGGGATACATCTTGAATAAAACGGTTGAACACTTTGATACCATTTGGTCTTAATGATAAAATTGAGATGGTTTGCTTCCTATAACTTGAATTGATGTATATAGCACATTCGACTGTTGTGTATTTTGAAATTCTGTTCAGCAATCAAGGAGCAATATGTTTGTCCATTACATGATCACATTTGTAGACAGGCAATATTGTTTAATCAAGTTTTAATTTAGGGCGCTGTTTCCATAATTTGGGGTCCAGTGGTCCTATTGGGATTCATGCTGTTGAATAAAAGCAATTTATTACGCTATGGCACTTACAAGCATCTCCATAGACAGTCTTTTGTATACACATAGCTACTATCCATTACACATGATTCCCATTTTGAGCACCACACGCATTAGAGAGGCGATATTGTCTGTTTTTCGGTGTGTAGGCAACTGGTATTCAGTTTACTTACATATCATGAGCAGCGACATCGGCAAAGTGTTTGACTCACTTAGGTTTCTTTTCGCATATCACAGTTAAGACATATCGTACTACTATATATGTCACATTTAAATTTTTATTTTATTCACATATCGCAGCAGGTAGATATTGGTAGTTTTTCCAATAGCGTAGAGTCTGTTTTTCATGTCTAAAGAGCACCATGTCATACCGTTTTGAAGCGTATGTACGTTGCATTCAAATAAGATCGCAGCGGCGGGGATCTTTTGAACTATAAGGAGATGAACGCATGATATACGGCAGCAGCTCATTGTGAAAGTAAGTTGGAGCAACAGGATAGAAATAGAGTTATGTTCGTTTCTTGTCATTAACTCGGGAAACGTGTCGCTTTGTTTAGAACACGGAGGCACGCAGCATCTTTGATTGATCGGCAACGCGATTTTGCTGACCGCTGTTGGAGTAAGTGTTCCTTATCTTTTCGGGCACAGAAAGCCCGTTTGCTAGAGGGTCGATACTGATTGTTACCTTTTTTTTACTTTGCAGAGAAACTCACTATATTTATATTTGGGTCATGTGATGACCGGGTAGGTGCCAATTGCTTTAAGATGTTCTGCTTAAAACGGCACACAGGTGTTTAGTCGAGAACTGGTGATGCTTTGCACAACGTTGCATGTCTATTAAGATTCTTGATGCTTTATGGGAAGCATGGCATACTCTTTGGGCACACGTCTATATCAGAATCATTTAACACACATGTTATGCATTTTTATCACGCATACACATGCTCTTGAGCAACACCATGAACTAATGGAACCAACCTGGCGGTCATGGAATAGCTTGGGAAGTATTTGTACTTTCTGTCATTATAGTATTGTTACATACATGTATTATTTGTTATTTGTAGAGTTCCCCTGACGAAGGGATTCCCGAAATGCATTGGTAACACGGCATTGGAAACTTCATGTTGAATTCAAGAAAGCATAATGTTATGAGAAAATTATAATATGTACATTACCTAAGAAACGAGAAATGTGTCAATATGAACCTTGCTCTGTTGTTGTTATTACTGTGAATATTTGTTTTGATGCATTGGGCAAAGAGCTAAATTGAAAAAACTTTATAAAAAATCTTTAAGAATTGTTTGATTTAATCATGGCACCATATGGGCATGAGTAGTGCACCTTGACGCATGTGACAGAGTCTGTACACATCTATTTTTTGGAGTCTTCACTTTGCGCCAGGTGCGCTCCAGTTGTTTTCAAGATTTTTTTAAAAATAGGAGCTCATCACTGAACCATTCTGCAGAAGGCTTGGTTCTGCGTGCTATACAATCTTTTAATGGGGCAACCCTATCCAGTCCCCAGTGATCCAATTTTCCAGTAGCTGGTTGGCTGATTCACAATCCTTACCCAGCAGGAGCTTCTCGGTCTGCAAAGCTTCTTTTGTAGACTCTGAGAAGACCATGGCCCACTTCCTGTTCTTGTAGTTCCCACCGGTCTTATGTATCATGGGTGGACTAGAGAGCCCTACTTGAAAGGGGACCATATAATGATCTGACCACGAGGTGGGTAGGGGTGTTCCAACAAACAGGGCCTGTGAGTTGGCAAAACTGTGTGATTTATACAGTGTGTGTATGAGTGAGCCAGACTAACTGAGGCTTGCGGATTCCAATTTGGAAGCCTCTGGCTTGTTCCTGTGCACTAGATGGAGTTCAGATTGTTTTCCCAGACAGTGGCAGTATATTGCAGCTATTTAAACTGTAGAATGAGACAGAGACACAGAAGCAAGGAGAGAGGCAACAGAGCTCCCTTAAAAATTCCATCAGGTCCTTTTGCTGAGAGGGGCTGCTGATTAGTCTTCCTGTAGCACTGCTATCTGGAAGATGGTGAAGGTGAAGGATTGTACTACAATTTCTATTATTAAGGGTGAGAAGAGTCCATTAAGTGAGGCAAGCATTTTGTCTTTTTCCTGAACACTCTTCTGTGTGACTGTTGAGCTATGTGCCCAAAGCTCACACCCCTTTGTGCCTCTGTTAAGAGTACTCCAGGCTGGAGCCTGCTGTGAGTAGCATCTATGCACAAAGGCTACGTCTGGAGAACTGCCTGCAGAGGACAGGTAAAAAGAGATCCAACGCAACTTGGTTCTGAAAGTGCAGAAGGGAGAATCCACATCCCTTCTCTACTTAACCTGTAAAAACATCAGTAACTGACTCACTTGTTTTTCTAGGTACAAGTTCTCTTCAACCAAGGTAAGTAATGTTCCTCAGAGTACTCAAAGGACTACTGTGTCCTGTGTAACCAGAGCTGGTGCCTGCCTGACAGCTGTGTTCCCAGTGATGGGAGGATATCACCTGGAGTCTAGACTTGCTGGAAGAAACAGGGTCTCTGACCTCAAGCATGCTGAAATCACCTTGCTGATGAAAAAGGAAAGGAGGCTGCTAGCTCTGAGAAGGTATGACTGACCTGAATTGCCAGAGCAGCTCCATTGCTGAGTGGGTTCGCTGGCTGAAGTAAAACCGAGAGTGATGTGCGTGCTTGGGAATTGTGGGCAGCTGTCTCTTGGCAAAGTGACTCCAGGTGGGAAACAAGATCAATTGCCATTGCCACTGCCATCATCAAATGCATGCCCTAGGTCAAGCATGTGACTGGAAAGGAGTGAGCTGCCACCCACTAGTTGTTCCTGTTCCTCCACCATCCAAGCCTGTGGCTGAGGTGTGCTGTGTCACTGTGACAGAGACTCCACTGTGGTTGCTCTCATGCCATTGTGACCTTTGACCTTGACAGCCTGCTCCTGCACCTCATTAGTAACACTGAAGAGGATCCACTGTTATCAGCATCACACTTACCTGTGACGATGCCAGATAGCGGCGCCCACTGTCCTGCTGCTACCACTCTCTCTAGCTAGCGCATCTCCTCCCAGAAAAGGAAGTGAAGCAAGGTCTGTGTTGCAGGCCTTCACCAGATATTGGAATGCATACTTTGAGGTCTGTGGAGAGAGAGTACAATAGGAAATACTTCCTTGAGAACTGAGTAATAAACTGAACTATGAAGTAATCTGCACCTAAGCCTTGACACATGCCCAAGGGTCATATTATGAAGGACCCAGAGACATCAGAGGCTTCTATGGCACAGGTCCAGTAGGCACTGCTTGCCATATGACCCCCAAATGGGGTCAGACAATTGCATTATGCCTTAGGCTCTGCAAATATTCATTGAACTACAGAGGATGGAGCTTCCTGTAGCCACACATAATTTGACATGTATATCACCCACGAACTGTTTATATATAGAAAATTAAGTGCACTTATTACACGTATAAAGTCAGAAAATAACAGTGATATTTCATTCTGCAGAGACCCATGAGTAACCTGGCCCAAATTTTCAGTGGGAAATAAATGAGCTATGTGAAACACTCAACTGAACATTCACCTAATGCATGCCTTGAAGCTAATTCATATAATGATAGACTACTATAAGAGACACTGAGCAAATTAGGACGCAGCTCCAAAGATGTTTTGCCATTATTCATTATTCACCAGAGATTAAACCCATGTGAATGGTAGTGGGACAGATGTTAGTGCATTGGAAAAAGCATGAAAACTGCAAAAACAAAGCTGAACTAATTATCTAGAGAAAGTAAGCACTCTGCAGACTCCCAAATACTTTCTTATTTCTCCTTAAATTTTAAAATTAGTAATACATTTGGTCTTCTGCCACCTAAACCTCTGAATCTATGTGTGCTCTTTTAAGAGCCTACACCTGACACATATCATTCCTGCCCCCCATTTTAAAAAGGTGAAGGCAGGTGCCAGAAAATAAATAACTTTCTGTTTTTTACAGTGAGTGAATACTAAGCTAATATCTTTTTGCAGTGGTGTGTGTACATACACACTGAGATGACCGACAGGAAAAAAAGCACCCTCATCCAATCTATTTTTAGGTCGAACCTGAGCCAGTGCGCAAGCGCTGCTCTGGCGATCTGTTGTAGTTCAGTAGGTGAAAGAAGCCCCGCCCGCTCCCCCGCCCATATTTTTGATTGGCTTGATTGGCTTGTGTCTTTGTCCTTCGTAAATGCTGGCTTCTGGTTTTGTAATTAGCTTGTTAGTCCCTCCTTAGTACGGCCATGTCGTCATTTGTAACCTCCCATGGCTACTAGCCCCTTTACTTGGTTGTTACATGGTGCGTGTACTATTTTCTGTAATCAGTTTCTCCTACTGCAGGCACGACGACATACCCAGCCGGGACAATGGCGGCCGCTTGTTTTGTTGACTATCACACTGTACAGAATGTGATGGCCGCTCCTCTCCTTTCGCTATTGCAGGTTTAGCTCCTCCCTTATGGCTGTTGCAGGCTTAGCACTGCTGGACGGGGAAAAAACTTGCTAGTTATTTGCATTTATTTTGATTTTTTTTTTTACATAGGAGTGTTTCCATCCACACCACATATATTACAGTAGGAAACATTCATTTTTGGTAGTTGCCGGAGATTGTTATTTATGACGACTGACTGGGCAGAGTCAAGGCTGCTCTCCTTATTCTGTGACTCCGATTGCCGCTCCCACTTCATGTATTGTTTGCCGCCAGGGGCAGCTGCTCTGTCTTTACTGGGGCAGGCGAAATACCACTCTATGACCCAGCCGCCGGACCAGTAAAGAAACCTGTAAGTTATTTGCATTTTTCTTTATAGCGCGCACTCGATACGTAGGTATACGTAGGTATACGTAGGTATTGGAGCGCTTTGCACACCTTTTTTTATAGCGCGAATTCGATACGTAGGTATACGTAGGTATTGGAGCACTTTGCACACCACTTACGTTTCAGAAGTAAACATTCATTTTAGGTAGGCGTGCGGAGATTGTTATTCCTGACAGCTGAATGGGCGGAGTCAAGGCTGCTCTCTTTATTCTGGGACTCCAGTTGCCGTGGAGCCAATGATGCTCTGCGGTGACGGTGCAGGGCCAATGGCCAAGCAGGTTCTTGTCCAGACCGGGGTGCCCGTGCTGGTGCATCTGCTGGAGGTGCGGCCTTCAAAGCTGTTGCATTTCCTGTAGAAGTTCTTCAGGGGCATGGCCCAGGGCAAACCGGAGGCAGTAGGAGCTGTGGTACCTGCGGCAGGTGCCTTACACCCACAGGTGAGGGGGCTGAGAAGGGAAGGGAGCCCAGGTGTAGCGGCCCCCGAGCATGCATTAGTTAGTTAAATGTTTATTGTTGTTCTTCCGGCAGCCCATCACAGTCTCTTAAAAGCCGGCTCCTGTGGTGCTTGCTAAAAATATATCCTTGTAGAACGCCTATAAGTCTATACATCAGATGGTGCAATACATGCATTACTGCAGACAGAGAGGGCTGCAATCCACACTGGGAACAGCAGGCTGTAGGAGAACAAATCTCTAACAGAAAAACAAGCAGAAGAGGCGTACTGTGCCCTCCAAAGCCACGAGCTTCAAAACAACCTAAAAACAATAGCTTTTTGTGGAAGTGTGCCATCATGGACCTTTTTTTTTAAATGTGTTGGTTGTTTCCCTCTCCCAGCAGTTTCACTTTCATAACTCATACCTGGGGAAAAAACTTTTTTTTTCTTTTCATTTAATAAACGTGGTCTAAGTCTGTCCTCAACACACAATACGGTTGCAGAAATGTTCAACCTTTGGCACAGTTGTTGCTGTGAACTCCTCCAAGTATGTTCACGTCATGGAGTATTTATAATATGCTAAAGGGCCAGCAGCGTCGGTGCCAGTCACTTGTTACTGTGGGCCTTCTTCAAACACGGTGTACACTTCCCATGTGTCTTCTCCTACAGCTGCTGTTCTCTCTGTGTATGGTACGCACTGTAAGACAGACTGATTCCCTGCCAGCTAAACGGTTCATGACAGAGCCGGAAGTGTTTCACACTGGTGTTTTAAAACTGGAAAAATGATGCCTTTATTCCAAAGATGTTTGGCCCAGGTACTATGCCTCGTGACCTGGACAGCAGAGAGGCTAAGGGAAACTGTGGGTGTGATACAATCTGTGTTGGTGGGGCATCCACTTGCACATACACACTGCTTATTGGACATGGAAGACAGGCAAGCTAAGCCCCCTTGTGTTCCAAGCTTCCACATCTGGTCATTTGACATAACAATTACTGCGCCCAGAAACCAATGATTAAAGTGTTCTTCCTGCTTTTTACGAAGCACCTGGTTTTGGTGAACTAAAGCAGTTGAGCGCACATATATTCAGCAAAACACCAGAGAGGCGATAAAGCCCAAAATAGTTTTAAAATGCACACATATTTTATTTAATGGTCTTTCACAATTTTAAGCTGATCCTTAACTCTCTTCAAGTCACTCAGGCCTTCCATACCAAACTGTTTAGTGCACCCAGCATTTCGTGATGTGCTAAGATTTTGCACTAATGTGGTGACACTGCAGCTGCTTTCTGTATTGTTTTATGGTACGGAAGAAGCGTTCCTTTTAGACTTTGTTACTTAGCCAGTATGTTTTTAAGTTCCTGCCTACTTGCATTTTGTTGGGGAAAGATGTGACAAATCTATGGTTGAACCGAGAAAGCTTTATATTTCCGAGAACTAGACAACATTCTTAGTAAATACCACACAATTTGATATCACTTTAACACATAAGTGCAGCAATCAGCAAAAGAAAGTTGGCATGCCATTGTGCGTTAAAGGGCCTGCATCTGCGCAGCAAAACAAGTGGCAGCATTTTTAGTAATGTGATCTGTTTGAGCTAGAACATTTTTTTTTAAATGTGCAAATCCATTATGCAATCCATAATTGTGCAGAAAACTCAGCACTGCGGAATCACATCATTCTAGTGACCCTAAGTCTTAACTTCCAAACAATAAAATGGGCCACTCAAAACGAGGGTCCTAATGTTTTTTCACTAAATTGGAAGAAACACCTTGTTGTGCATTTGCTGTTTGTGACAACATTTACCACCCAATTTAGTATTTTTAGAGCATAACTGAAGCCTTCCATTTCTGCATTTGTCATTGCAGCCTTTTTTGACTACCACCTTATAGATTGGGGTACATTGTAGTGCAATAACCTGGGAATAATTTGCTCTTACATTTACACTTGGAGCATGTTTACTAACATCCACTAAAGTTATTTTCAACACCTTTTCACTTTTTTCTGACCTGTAAATAGGGCCTAAGAGTTACTAAATGAGCAATTGCAGAGTGTCAGGCTACCATATTAAAGGAGTGCTGGAGTGGTGTCTAGTCGAGCATTTTAAAACACGTTGTTCATCAATGAGTGATGGCCAACATTTCCTATATTTCAGTTCCTACCCACTTGCAGTTTGTGGGGGAAAGATGTGGCAAATTCATGATTTAACACATAAAGCAACACATTTCTGGCAACTAGACAACATGCTGAATTCAGCGTAGCTCTCTCAAGATTTTTCCCAAGTAAGGTATTGCTGAAATTGAAAAACATTGAAAATAAGTTGGAACATTTTAATGTATAAATGTTGGCACAGAAGACTAGTGCTTTAGGCAGTGCTGCTAGCTGCTTCTCTCGTCCCGTCAGTAATTCCTCATTCGAAGTCCTCTAGACAGTGCTGCAGCTGTGCCTCTCCTCCCAGCGGTAATTCCTCATTTTAAGTCCTCTAGGCAGTGCTGCAGCTGTGTCTCTCTCACCAGTGGTAATTCCTCATTGTTAGTCCTCTAGACTCCTCTAGTAAAAAAACAATATCATTTACAATGCCAATAGCTCTAACTTTCAAAAATGCAAGACCGATTGCTTGTTTCAATTTATGGTACTGCAGGAGTCCCACAGGACTCCTGCGGGACGTTCGTGGGACCAACTGCCCAGATATTTAGCTATATTTTAACCCTGTCAAGCCCAGCCAAAGCACCTCTTTAAATGCAAATTTCTTGAAAATGGCTGAACGATTTATACCAAATCATGAAAAGCATGGTTTCTCAGTAAAGTACTAACTTTCCAACAAATTTGGTGTACGTCCATGCAACTGCTTTTCTGTATCATTTCCCAAATTTTCTATGAGAATTCACATGGGAGAACAATGTTTTGAGACCCCCTCTATTTCTCAATCCCTGCTTGATGGATCACCCCAAAATTTTGGAAAGTTCTTATTAGCGAGCAAACAACCACGTTCCTAAGGAAATTCTGACCTAATTTTAACTTGAGATATTATATATTGTATGATTACCATATTTAACAACAGAACTAAAGATGTTCCAAAGATTGTAAGAAAAAAATGGGGTATAGTTAGGAGCGATCCTACAATTGGGCCCTTACTCTGTCTATCACCAATATTCTTTGTTTATTGAGACTGAGATGGAAGAGAGAGGAAGAAACTGGGTGCATATATTGTATATTAATACTTGTATGTAGGTTGTTCATATTTTTTACCTTTCACAGAACTGTCATTTAGGAACCTGATTCTTTACTTTGGCTTATATTTTCAGTTTGATGGTTTTTTCCATACGTTTATTATGGTAAAAGGTTTATTTTCCCAAAAGGTGCTACAATTGGGATTTTACGACAGACAATAGATTTGTGCTGTGTCAAGTCCCTTTTTTGTATATTGATATATAGCTATTACAAAATGGCACCCAGGAGTGACGTTTTTCCTGTTGCGATGCCTATCACTGTTGTATGTTTAAGAGAGGAACGGCTGTCACTGCTGGTCATGTGATCAAGGCCGGATGGTCAAAATGCATCATGGGTATTTCACAAGTGATAAACTTTTGATTTCCTGCACTCTACCTCTGCTTTCTGTGAACAGCTTCTTTTCTGAGCTTTCTGGAGGCTGCATACATATATACATTCACTGAAAAAACCAAAGGTTCAGGGACATTATAGTTAGGCTCAGATTTCACTCATACAAAACCAGTGAAATTCAGCAGTTATAGTTACCTGAGCTACCTATAACTTATGGCCCCGCAATGCACTGCTTACAACCTCACATATACATCACTCATGACATGGCCAGTGACATCACTGATGACATCACAAATGACATCACTGATGACATCACTGATGACATCATCAAGTGAGTGTGTTTTATAAATGATAATAAACTACAGCATAAGTTAAATTACTATTCTTTCTGTACTACTAATGAGTGATACTGTTTCTAACATATGTCATCTGAGTGGCTTTGCGACTCTCTGTTTCTGTGTGTGAGTGAAATGAAATGAAATGAAATGAAAAGGAGACTTATAGAGTGCGAAACATTCACCCAAAGGTATCAAGGCGCTAGCTCAGCACAAAACAGATAAGACCAGTAGAGACAGCCTCAAAGATTAAAAAGCCACGTCTTTAATGCCTTCCTAAATGGCAACAAGTGAGTTTCTTCCTTAAGCCGCACCGGAAGAGTGTTCCAAAGTCTGGTCGTACTGACCAGAAAACTCCTTCCCCCCCAGGCGCACTTTTTAAACCTGGGAACTACCAAGTTGTGAGAGTGTGGCGAGCGGAGCTGGCGGGCAGGAACATAAGGCTGCAAATTCTTTAAAAAAAATGCTGGCCCAATATCGTGAGTGGCTTTGAACGCAATGCAGAGAGCCTTAAACTCAATCCGCCTTTTCATTGGCAGCCAGTAGAGGCCGATTTATGTTTTGGGATATTCAACAAAAGGCGCGCTGCAGCATTTTGCACAATCTGCAACTTATTGAGGCAATTTTTGCGAAGGTTCATAAAGAGCCCATTACAATAATCGGCTCTGGATAAAACAGGTGCCGAAACCACTAATTTCCTCTGGTCAACTGGAGTGGGTGTCTGAGTAGCTGTATGGTTGTGAGTGGGTGCATGAGTGGCTGTATGGATCTGTTGCTGTGTGTGTGAGTGGCTGTATATGTCTGTCAGTGGGTATGTTAAAGTCTGCATGGGTCTGTGAATAGGTTTGTGGGTGCTTTTCTGGGTATGTGATTGTGTGTGTGAGTGATAGTATGGGTGGGTGAGTGCCTATATGGGTGCGTGAGTCATTGTATGGGTGTGTGAGTAGGTGTCTGAGTACCTGTGCAGGTGTGTGAGTGGGCATTTGAGTGGCTTTTTGGGTGTGTAAGTGCTTGTATGGTTTGTGAGTGGTTTTGTGGGTGTGTGAGTGGCTGTATTGGGGTGTGAGTGGCTGTGTGGGTCTATGAGTGGGTGTGTGAGTAGTTATGTGGGTGTGTAAGTAGGTGTGTGAGTGGTTGCATTGATCTGTGAGTGGGTAGTTGTATGGGTGTGTGAGTGGTTGTATGGGTGTGTGAGTGGGTGTGAGAGTGGTTCTGTAGATGATGTAATCAGTGATGTCATTTGAGATATCACTGACCATGTCATGAGTGATGTAATATGTGAGGTCATAAGCAATGCATTGCTCATGCATAAGTTAAAGTTAGCTCAGGTGACTATAACTGCTGAATTTCACTGGTTTGTAGGAGTGAAATCTGAGCCTAACTATAACATCCCTGTAGCCTTTGGGTTTTTTCTGTGAATTTCTAAGGTTTTTATTCTATTTCCTAACTATAATGTCCCTGTAACCTTTGTTTTTTAGTGAATTTCTAAGTTTTTAAATTTTTTATTTCCTAACTGCAAACCTTTACCTTTAAGAGTGGGTGTGTCAGTGGCTGAATAGGTCTGTGAGTTGGTGTGCGAGTGGCTGTAGGGGTCTATGAGTGGGTGTGTGAGTTGTTTTGTAGGTGTGTGAGTGGGTGTGTAAGTGGCTTTATGGGTCTCTGTGGGTGTGTGAGTAGCTGTACGGGTCTGTGAGTGGGTGTATGAGTAGCTGTATGGGTCGCTAACTGGGTGTGTGAGTGGCTGTATGGTTCTGTGAGTGGGTGCATGAGTAGCTGTGTGGGTGTGTGACCAGTTTTGTCGGTGGTTATATGGGTCTGGGAGTGGGTGTGTGATTGGCTATATGGGTCTGTGAATGGGTGTGTGACTGGTTGTATGGATCTGTAAGTGGGTTTGTAAGTGGCTGTGTGGATCTGTAAGTAGGTGTGTGAGTGGCTGCATGGGTGTGTGAGTGTGTATGTGAGTAGTTTTCTGGGTGTGTGAGTGGCTGTATGGGTGTGTGAGTAGTTATGTGGGTATGTGAGTGGCTGTATGGGTCTGTGAGTACCTGTGTTAGTGGTTTTGTGGGTGTGTGAGTGGGTGTGTGCATGGCTGTATGGGTTTGTGAGTGGCTGTGTGGGTCTGTGAATAAATGTGAGAATGGCTGATGGGTGTGTGAGTAGGTGTCTGAGTATCTGTGTAGGCGTGTGAGTGACTGGGCCAGAACGGAACCTCACCTGCCCCTTTATACAACACGAGTCCACAGTTTTGCACAAAATGTCAACCCAGCAGGAGTACTTTCTAATAGTTAATTAGTAAGTACTGCCTCGTTGGGTAATAACTAGTGCATATTCTACACTATAGCTGCAAAATTAACCACAAGGAAATGTCTTCACTGACCTTGGGTGCATGTAATTTCAGCAATGTGATTGTTCCTCGGGCATCTTGATCCACAAATCTGTGAAACATGAATCCTCATCTAAAGAACAGGACAAGACTACAAAGAGGGGAAGATCCACCATACAAGGGTACTTCCTCCTAAATATATAAAGTAAGTGTTTGTTTGATGGAGATGTCCTCAAGAACGTGTCCCCAAAATCTTCGGGAAACGCGCTCGGAGGCCTTTTGGTAATCTGTCCATCAACATAGGAAAAGGCAAGAAGATCTTTGCATACTACTAAGGAAAATGGGGTGGAGGCCAAATGGGTGGCCCTTGCAAATGATTTTGGGCAGTTGCATACTCAGGGTACTTAAAAGGGAGAACATAGACTCTGCTCTCAAGACAAGAAAGAAACCACTTGTTGCAGCCACTACAGATCAGATTGTGGTCCAATAGATCAATGATGCATTCACCTCCATTAAGAATTTCAGATTGTTTTTCAATGTGGTATATGAGAGGAAACACACTTGCTTTGCCTTCGCCAAGCCCAAGCAGTTAGGATCATTTGTGCTTTACAGAAGTGGAGCTTCAACTAGGGCACCTGCTGTGCTGATATTTGTAAGTGCTTCCCTCTGAGGTTTAATTTATGTGAAATGAGCATCAGGACCAGAATGGAACCTCATTTTTTCCAAGAAGAGTCCACAGTTTTGCCGAAAATGTCTACCCAACTGGAGTACTTTTGACTGGTTAATTAGTAAGTGCTACCTCATTGTATAAATGTACAGTGTATAATCTACACTACAGCTGCATAAAAGACCACGAGATAATGTCTCCAGTCACTTTGTGTGTATGTATTTTCGGCAATGTGATTGTTTCTTCAGCGTCTTCATCACCAAATCTGTGATAACATGAATCCTGATCAGATGATCAGATTACAAAGAGGCGAATCTCCACCAAACAAGGGTACTTCTTCCTGACTATATGAAGTAAGTACTTGTTTATTTGGTGGAGATGTCCTCGTATTCCTCTACATCAAGAAAGTGTCTTAAAAATTGTCAGGAAACCCACTCGGGGGCCTTTTAGTAAACTGTCCTTCAATGTGGGAAAAGGCGGGAAGACCATTGCATACTACTAAGGAAAATGGGGTGGGGCCAAATGAGCAGAGCTTGCAGATGATTTTGGGCATTTGCATACCCAGGGTAATTAAAACGGAGAACAATGCACTCTGCTTTTTAAATCATACAAAGGGAGGGGGGCCTTGAGGCCCTCTGGGGCTGATTTTGGCTCTAGGGATCCCATCCCCTTGGGCCCAGCCAAAACGTAATGGGGCAGGGGGGCACACAGCCTCCCTCCCTGGGCCAATTTTGGCCCTGTGAATCCTATCCCCCGGGGACCAGCTTCTTCATCCTGGGTGCCCTTGAGGCCACCCAGGGCACCCAGTCTGCAGTGTTGGAGACCCCAAGCCTTAATGCTCCCGCGGTCCCTGCTGCTTCCCCGCCTCCAGTAGGAACTACCATTGCTCCCACACATGAGGAGCAGCCAAAAATGCTGCACCCTCCATGTGGGGGCGGTACTTTCATCTGTTTTCCTGCCTGCTTGGCAGATGAAAAGTCTGCTCCTAGCGAACGGGAGCAGTTTTCCTGCTGCAGACAGCTGGGAGCATACTTACTGTTTGGTCTTCCTTGGCGGGAGATATCAAAGCTCCGGCCAATCATCAGCAAGCAGCTATGTCTCTGGGGTGGGCACCCCCGGACATAGGGAGACAGCCCTGGAGGTGGCAGTTCCCAGGGCCAATTAATGGCTCCAGGATGGGGGCCTAACGGCCCCCCTCCTTTGTTATTACGGGGCCTGCCCAGTGGAAGTGGTGGTCCCCAGGGCTGAGAATGGCCATGGAGGGTGGCCTTGCAGCCCTCTCTATTTCAAATTCTGGCCAGGTCCCAGGCAGGTGGCAGTCACCGGGGCCATAAACAGCCCGAGTGGGCTGTGTTTACCCCTCCCCAATATACATATTATAATATGCCCCCTGACCCCTTTTTGTATGAGTGGCCTGGCCTCAGGGAGGTGGTGGTCCCTGGGGTTAAAAAGGGCCCTGGAGGGGGGTCCATGTGGCCCCCCCTCCATTCATTTATATGTTTGTGGCCTTGCCTCAAGGAGGTGGTGTCCCGGGGCTGTTAACAGCCAGGGGAGGGTGGCCATGCTGCCACCCTCCTCCAATTTACTATATTGGCATGGCCCTGGGGAGGTGGCAGACCCTGGGGCTGATATCGGCCATCGTAATTGGGCCGTGTCCGCCCCCTTCCCCAATATATATATATTATAATATGCCCTCAGGAACTGGCCCACCCGGGGGCTGAAAGAGAAACAAGCGCGGGAGACTGCGTTTGTTTTTAAAAAAAATATTTTGCTGTGAATTCTCAAACCTGTCGTGATTTCTGCAGTTGAATGTTTTTAAAAAATGCTTTTTGGTCCAAGCTGGGCCCCTGGGAGACTCCAGCACCAGGCCTAAGGGATCAGGGAATTCCTACCCTTCCACCTTGTCTTTTTTACATTTTTGTTTGGACTCAGCTGCGCCCAAGTCTCAAGATGGCTGCCAACACTTCCTGGTTGAAGTGTTGGCAGCCAATTAGATCTCTGCAAGAGATCGGGATGATTTGCTGAGGGTTCGCGCCCCTATATATAAAAATTTGGTTTTAGTGTAATATCTTCAAACTACTGAATGGATTTACTCCAAATCACAAAAAGGGCTCTTTCTGGACCAAGAGCTAACTTGCTGCCAAATATGGTGCAATTTCATTCAGCAGTTCAGGCTGTAGCTGTGTTCAAAATTCCTATGAGAATTAACATGGGAAATGCACTTTATTTGTCCCCCCTTTTTCTCTGCCCCGAATTGACGGATCACCCAAAACCTTTCCATCCACAACAAGACACAGCAAAACACTTTTTTTGGGAACATTTTGTGAAGATTCATCAAACGCCAAATTTATTAGAAAGTCCAAAAACGCTTTTCCTATGGAAACTAGGTCCCAACTATAACTACCTACTGCTGACCGCCAGTAGCTAATATATATATATATATATATATATATATATATATATATATATATATATATATATATCCAACAACAAGAGTTACCCTCACAGAGGAGCCTTCACACTGGTAGGTTGCGCTTTCAGGAATTTTAATGGAGGCTGCAAACAGCGAAAATGAAACACCTCACAGCATGTAATTTGCCAGCATAGCCTGACGCGTTTCGTGCCTCGCACTTTTTCAAAGGCTATCTTGTGGATGGTGAGTGCCCAACAGTCAGTGAACTCATTAATAAGGATATCCGTCCCCAGTGGGCGTGGCCACTTCGCAAGGCCTCCTGGACTCCGTAGTAACACTCATGTTTTGCTCAAGTGAGCCTGTTGCGCAAAACACCAAAATGTAGTCCCAATTCAAACCCCAGTGGGTTTCTGTGCCGTGTTCAATGTTCACTGCTGCACATTAATGCCCCCATTTCCAGCACCAGTCCCGATATCGGCGCACGCCGGTTGGCGTCGCCTCAGGTCCACATCAGGCAGCGGGGCTCCTCCACGGCTGGGTTAGCCGTAAAAATCCAACAACAAGAGTTACCCTCACAGAGGAGCCTTCACACTGGTAGGTTGCGCTTTCAGGAATTTTAATGGAGGCTGCAAACAGCGAAAATGAAACACCTCACAGCATGTAATTTGCCAGCATAGCCTGACGCGTTTCGTGCCTCGCACTTTTTCAAAGGCTATCTTGTGGATGGTGAGTGCCCAACAGTCAGTGAACTCATTAATAAGGATATCCGTCCCCAGTGGGCGTGGCCACTTCGCAAGGCCTCCTGGACTCCGTAGTAACACTCATGTTTTGCTCAAGTGAGCCTGTTGCGCAAAACACCAAAATGTAGTCCCAATTCAAACCCCAGTGGGTTTCTGTGCCGTGTTCAATGTTCACTGCTGCACATTAATGCCCCCATTTCCAGCACCAGTCCCGATATCGGCGCACGCCGGTTGGCGTCGCCTCAGGTCCACATCAGGCAGCGGGGCTCCTCCACGGCTGGGTTAGCCGTAAAAATCCAACAACAAGAGTTACCCTCACAGAGGAGCCTTCACACTGGTAGGTTGCGCTTTCAGGAATTTTAATGGAGGCTGCAAACAGCGAAAATGAAACACCTCACAGCATGTAATTTGCCAGCATAGCCTGACGCGTTTCGTGCCTCGCACTTTTTCAAAGGCTATCTTGTGGATGGTGAGTGCCCAACAGTCAGTGAACTCATTAATAAGGATATCCGTCCCCAGTGGGCGTGGCCACTTCGCAAGGCCTCCTGGACTCCGTAGTAACACTCATGTTTTGCTCAAGTGAGCCTGTTGCGCAAAACACCAAAATGTAGTCCCAATTCAAACCCCAGTGGGTTTCTGTGCCGTGTTCAATGTTCACTGCTGCACATTAATGCCCCCATTTCCAGCACCAGTCCCGATATCGGCGCACGCCGGTTGGCGTCGCCTCGGTCCACATCAGGCAGCGGGGCTCCTCCACGGCTGGGTTAGCCGTAAAAAATCCAACAACAAGAGTTACCCTCACAGAGGAGCCTTCACACTGGTAGGTTGCGCTTTCAGGAATTTTAATGGAGGCTGCAAACAGCGAAAATGAAACACCTCACAGCATGTAATTTGCCAGCATAGCCTGACGCGTTTCGTGCCTCGCACTTTTTCAAAGGCTATCTTGTGGATGGTGAGTGCCCAACAGTCAGTGAACTCATTAATAAGGATATCCGTCCCCAGTGGGCGTGGCCACTTCGCAAGGCCTCCTGGACTCCGTAGTAACACTCATGTTTTGCTCAAGTGAGCCTGTTGCGCAAAACACCAAAATGTAGTCCCAATTCAAACCCTTGTGTTATTTCTTTTGTTTCCTTGTTGGTCCGGTTGACCTATAGTTGAAAAAAATAAATAAACAAATACATTTACAAAGGATACTAATAGGTCCAAAATTAACACAGAGTTAAAAAAATCTTGGTCTGTCAGCCTGACAGGTCCAAATGTTTGTCCACAAAGGAGATGTAGCTTTTGAAAGTATAATTATTAATTAGGGTCCAAACACAACATGCCTTTGAGGTCTGAAGTTTCAAATACTTTCATTTTCACAGAGAAACAATCTGGATTGTAGTCCACAGATGAATACAGCCAAAGGTGAATACAGCCAACACGTGTTTTGTCGTTTGAAGACTTTTTCAAGGCTGTGAAATTCAAAATATACATGCTATAAAAATTGTCAAAATCAAATAAATCTCTGACATTCGACAATTAAAAACAAGCATGGCTACAATAGAAAGAATTTCTTTTTATTCTTTTAAAGTTAAAAGAAATAGAGTAGACCTAGACCCCGATACCCAAGTGGTAAAATATCACTTGTTAGGTGAAATATACCAAAGTGAGAGTTACACTCAATTGATGAATCTTGTCTTTAGTTTCTGAAGACAGATAAAGAAGAGGGAAACAGATAGTATGAAATCGACATGCAAATAATATTGATTAAAAACCTCCAAGTGAAGCAAATGAGAGAAGAGAACAGAAGGAAAAAGTATACCCATGTGCTTCTCTAACTCAAATGTGATCAACTGAAAAGTCAAAAATAAAACCTGTTCCAGATCAAAACAAATATGTAGAAACAAGTACCTCAAAAGATTTGATGGATCACACGAGTTCCAAATCAATATTTTGTAGACATAACATACGTGCCTCAGAGCCCCGAGGATGAAAGTTGAATAAGTACCAATAATTCTTAGTTAAGTAATGAATACGTAACAGACCAACTGTCTCAAAGCAGTGCTAGAGCAAGGAAAAAGAAGTACAAATTGTCAGTCAAAAACGGGCAACACCAACGTGGCCAACAACAATAGAAATACAACCAAGAACTATCATAGTGATAATACATTGTTATCGTGCTAAGACTAAAATTGAATCCAGTACGGTTCAGGGGCATCAATATAAGGTATTCAGCAAACAAGTAAAAGGGCATATCGTCTCACCTCAGTATGCATGATGGTAGTAATAATGCGTAGACATAATATGGGCTATGTTAGGCCCTTTGTAATCCAAGTTGAAAGTAACTAAAAGTAAAATAACATGAAAAAGGATTGTAAATGAGCAACTGGTGACAAGAAAGGTCCTACGCTGTCCCTCAAAACAAGTAAAAATGTAAAATCTATTAGCGAACGCTTACCAGCACCATGTCGTATTCCTTTATAGTAGAAACAAATATAGCATCGTCATATGATCGACTCTAATGAAGAGCGTCATCCGTAATAGAATGTAAAAAGGACCCAAGGTAAAGGTCATGGTAGCAAAGCAAGTCAGCGCCATATTGGAAGTATCAGCATTCTAAACTCCAAAATCGGAAAACAACATAACGCAAGAAGTTACACAGATAGTGGTCAACAGTATGAGAATCCAACTCATATGTAGGCACAGCCAGATCTCTGAATGTCAGAAAACATAAATGATATAGGATTAAACGTAAAATTAGAAATACAAGTAAACCTAAAAAGCTAACATCACTTATTAAAAAACGTAGAAATGACGATGGCATGGTCACATGACGACTCTTAAGAAGAGCGTCATCCGTAATAAAAAGTAAGAAGGACCCAAAACGTAAAAGTCATGTTAGCAAAACAAGTTAGCACATTATTTTAAATATCCACATTCTCAATTCCAAAATAGGAAAACAACATCTCGCAAGAAATTATAAAGTTGTTGGTCAAAACATATGAGAATCCAACTCATATGTAAGTACAGCCAGATCCCCAAGTACCAGAAAACATAAATGATATAGAATTGAAAATAAAATTGAGAAATACAAGTAAAACGCCACGTCATACTGGTGAGTAGTGTTACTGAAAAGAAAAATTGGTGAATAACAGCCCCAAAATCCACATCAAGAACTGAAAAGGCAGCTAGTAAGAATGAAAAGGGAATAAGAAAAAACATGGTTTCAATAAGATTTCGTAATCATGAGCAGTTGACATAATATCCAATACCTGCTGTAACGATGCTGTTATTTACAGTTGGATACAAAGGCCGGAGAACATGATGGATAGGTACACATATTTGACTTCACATGGTTCCGATTACACCATAGCATAAAGGTAGACATAAGCATGTTAAACGGACAGAATATAGATTTGCCAGAATACACTACAGTCCTCTACAGTCAACGGAATACAGTAATATTGGAGCTGATTAATTATTGAGAAATACAGTTCCCTATTAGTATTAAGACCAAAATCCACAGCTCGGAGGTTGGTAATCGAACTTGTTTCCATTTTCTTAACATTTGTGTCCTGTCCCCTCCACGAGGGTGATCCTGAGCTACCCCACATCACGGAATCTTAATAATGAAACCTCGGCAGCACCATGACAGGTATTGAATTGTATGGCTAGAAGGTAATTTTTTTCTTCTTTTTTTATAGCACGAATGTGCTCCTCTCCTGTATCCTTTCCTTTAAGAGCCTTATGGTGCTGCCAATATAAATACGTTTGCAAACACACACAACACAATAAACTACAAACTTGGTATTACAGTTTATGAAGGTTCCTATGTCATGTTCCATAGCGGTATTTTATCTTAAACTCTTGGTTTTGTCTAAAGCACATTGACAAATATTACAGTGACCGCATTTGAAAAAACCTCTAGGTTGTGGAGGTAACCAACTTAAAGAGTGGTGTGGTTTTTTAGGTTTCTGAAAACTATGACAGAGTATATTGCGTAAACTCGTACCTCTCCTGTAGATCATCCCAGGTTTATCAGAGATGTGATTGTTGATAATAGAATCCAATCTAAGTACATGCCCGTGTTTTTGTAAGATATTGTAAAAACTGTGACTCTGGCTGTGGTATTGTGTGATTACAGGCACCTTATTCATGTCTTTTCGAACACACCTTTTGTTCCTAAGTAACGTATTGCGGTCCGTTTCAAGAATCCTTCGTTTAGCATCGGAAATTACATTCTGTGTATATCCCCTTGCTAGGAATCTCTTTTTTGCCATGTCAATTTCTGACCTGAAATTCTCACCTTCACTACAATTATGTCTAATCCGGGTCATTTCCCCAAAATGTATGGAGAATACCTGTGACATTGGATGTGAAGAGGAGGCATGTAAGATTGAATTACATGCCGTGGCTTTTCTATACAGAGAAGACAGAATTTTATGGTTTTTGATATAGAGTTTGAGATCCAGAAAAGTTATCTCAGTTTGGCTTTAATCATGTGTAAAAACAATGCTGCATTGATTGTTATTCAGAAAGGTGCAACATTCCTCTAAAAGGGCCTCCCCCCATACAGATCATTAAAATATCACCAATATAGCGCCCCGATAGACAACATGATTCAACATTTTCTCAGGACTTTGTCTCCAGATGTATTTGAGCTCTAACCAACCCATAAAAAAGTTGGAAAAGGAAGGTGAAAATCTTGATCCCATAGTCACTCCTAGGCATTGGCGAAACCACATACCATTGTGCAAGAAAACATTGTTGTCTAATACCAGTGTGATCATTACTATCAGCATTGATGTATGCTGCCATAGTGTGGCATCTTGTGATGATAGATAGTACTGACTAGCTTTAATACCCAAATCTTTAGGAATGGAAGTATATAGTGGACAGATGTCCAATGTCACAAAGCAACATTCCTCAGACCAATTGAAGTCAACCAATTGGTTGAACAAATCCTTGGTGTTGCGTATGTATGATGGAAGATTACAAATCAATGGTTGTAAAAAAAAGTCAATATATTACGAAATGTGTTCAGTGGAAGAACCAATCCCAGATATGATTGGTCTCCCAGGCGGAAAGATGCCAGGTTTGTGTATTTTTGGGAGAGCATATATGCATGGTGCCCTAGGAAATGGAACAAACAAGTATCTAAATTCTAGATCATTGATCAAACATTGGTCACACCAGTACCTCAGTTTATTCTCTATTGTACTTGTGATGTTTCTTAGGGGGTTAGATCTAAGCTTTCATATGCATTAGTGTCAGTCAATTGTTTATCTATTTCATAAATGTAATCTTCTGTGTTCATTACAACTACATTCCCTCCCTTGTCTGCCTCTTTGACGGTTACATCAGAAAGTGATATAAGGTTCGTAAGTGTATGCCTCTCCCCAGCCGATAGGTTATCCCTATTAATCTTAGAGTTTTGGTGGGTTTTGTCTTCCCAGAGAAAGAAGAAAAATAAATTGTTTCCAACCAACCTGGTAGGTTTGGAGTCCAAATTGTGTTATAAAATGGCACAGCATTTTTTGCAAAGAAATTTATTTTTCTAATCCGCCAGTTCTTGACACAGATTTCTCCATATTTAATACGCTTTTCAATATTTAAGGAATATTTGCTCCATGAGTTTCAAAACAGTCTTTACAAGGATAATTCATAATTTCTTTATTTTCCATTGATAACATATCCATATTTGAATCAGAGCATTCTTTTAAGGGTTGGCATCAAACTAACAGTGGGTAGTGTCTTCAAAAGAAGATAATGCATAACTTGTGCTGCAGTTTTTAAATGTGGAAATAAAGTAGATATGCTTCTTGTTGCAAGCATTTTGTTAGCATTTTCAGTTACAATTCCTAGCCTAATATCTTTTAATATTTTCCCATAGTCCTCATCATTTGCTTGTCTCATATTTAGTGTAAGTTCACTATATAAGAAATGTAACCAAATATTCACATTACCTATACCACTGATTTTCTAGTTTCTTTGGCTGTGACGGTTTTAAAAATTGGGTCCCCTTTAACAGGAGCAAGTTGAAGTAGATCGCCAAAAGCTATCACATGTTTCCCACCAAATAGATTATCATCTGATTTCTTCAGAATTTCTGTCATACGTAAGTGAACAAAAGCCATCATTAAGTTGGAAACCATACTAAAATCGTGTATAATCCCAACCTCATCTATAATGAAAATCTGTATTTGTTTGAGAACTCTACGAAGTTCCTGGTAATTATCATAATTACATTTTAAATATTCTAGTTTATCATATTCCACTGGTAGTAGTAGAAGTTGGTGTAGTATAATCCCTTTAATATCATGCACCACTTATCCAGTTGGAGCAGTAACAATACATGCTAAGTTTGAATTTGTTACTTTTTTAAGGTAAGCAGTTCTGACTTTCATAAGGAAACTTTTCCCTGTATCAGACTGCCCCTTATATATATTTTAATATAGACTGAAAATCTAAACATATGCATAAACCATGCTCATGCTGAAGTCCATGATCAACAGTTGTTTTGATGTTTTCAAATATTTGAAGTTGTACAGTATTTAAATACGATAAAGTTAGTCAACGTTGTCAAAATTCTTAATCATTTTGCCCAAAGAAATTTCTACCTCACACATAGAAACAATACATTCGTTACCAATATTTGGTTGACCAAGTGTGTCTGCAGGTGTAATATTAGAAAAGTTATTGGTATTTGCAGTATTGCATAATAGTTCTGATTGGATTTGTTTTTCCTCGAAAATCTATTGGTCCAACAAGTCAACATACATCTAGAACTCTGGTACCGTAATATAGGGTTTGTGCTCATAGAAAGCTTCTTCTTATGATATTGATGTTCCAATCAGTTCTTCCTCTTTTCCCCTTGGTTTGAAAACTTGTAGCAGGATTATCATGTTAGTTTGCGGTGAATAATTAATGTAGGTTTGGAATGATGTATTAAGCAGCTGTCTGTTCCATTGACATGAAATTTTCCACTATTAACATCCTCAATTATTTCTGCAGGTATAAAATTGAGCTACTTAATATAATGATAACTTTTCCATTAAAGGGCTTCTATTAGGATAGTAAATGTCTAACAAATTTGTTTTCACAATGTTTTTGTTTTCAGGTTAAAAGTGTGCAAGATATTCAATTTCTGGTAAACTTTTTAAAACTCTTCTTCTAGAGGACACTAATCCTATACTATGCAATGTAATGGCCCGAAATTTAGCATATAAACTTGAAGAACTTAAACGGTCACACACCTCATAACTGCTAACCTCTCTGTGAGATAGCATTTGAATGCTAAATTGATACAGCCTTTTAGTTAAATATTGCTCAGCAGATATTTCTTCCCAAACTGCCTTCATATCAGTTTTCTGAGCTTTAGCAATATATGAAGTCAAGTACCAGGCAACAGCTGTTGAATTATCAGCAACCAATTGTATATCAATATTAGCTTTCCACATATGCAGTATTAAACGGTTGCTGGGGGCGTGTGCTTTTAGGGTACTTTCCTTTAACAACATGAATAACAGAAGGCATAAGATTATTGACTCTTCCTTTATTTAAAACTGGTCTTGGGAATCCAAAATGACATTTAGTGGAGTGTTTTGAATTGTTTTTACATTTTCAGAAGCAGTATTTTCTGCATTTGTGACTTTGAAATCTAATAACTTGTTTCCTACTGTTTTTTGTTTGTTTCTTTATTTGGGATGTCACAGGTAACATATTGCTCAATAGATCTAAAGAACATAATTCCTCTAATGTTTCAAATGCACCATCTGTCAAATATTGTTAGCTTCTAGTAGAAAACTGTATAAAACATCCCTTAGTTCTCCATGTCTTCAGAACCAATATTCATTTGGACCTTGCTGAATTGCCATAATATTGATTAAGTAGTATTCAAGGTTTTCTTCATTGCTTTCCACCATATTTTGGAAAATATTGAGCTGTTTTGTTTTGGAATCCTGTTGCAGTTCACATCACATGTGCGGCAGCATAAGAGGTAATGGATAATTCACTTTCATATAGTAAAGTAAAAATATAAGGTATGTTTTTCCTAAAACATGGTCCTCTGAATATAGTCTTGTAGAACAATATTACAATGCTGACATTAGAATAGGATGATCATCATATTGCCCTCCTTTTCGAGTTGGATATAAAATTGGATAACATTGGGCCTCTAAAGTTTTTTTCCGGATACTAACTGGATTTCCTGTAGCCTCTCTCATTTGATAGAGTTCTAAGGCATCACCATTAATTCTTTAGAATGCAGTGGGTGTATAATATAGTGCTCATATATTATGAATCTTCACTAAATTTTCAAATAAAAAGAGTGCCAGTGATTCTTGTTGTGCATGGAAAGATTTGGGGTGAACCGCCAAGCGGGGGCCGAGAAGAAGGGGGGGGAGGGAAAGGTTTTTCCCATGTTAATTCCAATAGGAGATTTGAACACGCCTACAGCCCGAACCGCTGGAAGGAATTACACCAAATTTGCCAGAAAGGTAGATTTTGGTTAACAGATCACGCTATCAGAGATCCGGTGTAAATCTGTTCAGTAGTTGTTGAGAAATTTCGGGGTACAAAATAAGGAAATCTGCGATCGGGACGACTTCACGAATAATAATGAGCTCAGGAAGGGAAATGCACAGGTCTGATTGGCTGCCAACACTTTAACCAGGAAGTGTTGCCAGCCATCTTGGGACTTGGCTTCAGCTGAGTCCCATAAAAAAAATAGAAAAAAAAAGAAAAGGGGGCAGGGTTGAATACCCTGACCCACAAGCCTTGGTCTTGGGGTTCCTCTGGAACCCTGCCAAGGCATAAAAGCATATATTTGTTTTTAAATTCACAGTGATTTTTGTGAAATATTCGTGAATATCATCATTAATAAAAAAAATTAAAAAAAAGTGTGGGCTCCTGCGTTTGTTTTAATTGTAGCCGCCAGGTGGGCCTGGTCCAGGGGGCATGCAGGGATTATAAAAAAAATGGAGGGGGTGCATACGGGGCCCCCTCCAAGGTCTTAAAATGCCCTGGGGACCACCACCTTGCCGGGTCTAATTGTATTAAGCAGCGGGGCTGGGCAGACCCCCCCGGGTCCACCACCTCCCTGGAATACATATTAAATGTTTAGAGGGCCTCGTGGACCCCCTAAACCCTGGGAACCACCACCTCCCCAGGGCTTAAAATATAATGCATGGGAGGGCGCGTAGAAACCCCAAGCCCCAGGGACCACCACCTCCCCAGCGCGAATTTAAATAGGGAGCGGGGGCCGCACGGATCCCCCCTGCACCCTGGGGACCACCACCTCCCCAGGGCTTTATTTTTTCTTAAAGAAAAAGGGCCCCCCTCCCAGGATGTTCTCACGCCCCAGGGACCACCACCTCCTCGGGGCAGGCCTGTGAAAGTGAAAGGAGGGGGGCCACGCGGCCCCCTTCCTGGAGTCAATAATGGCCATGTGGACCACTACTCCCCAGGGCCAGCTCCTGCAATGTCCCGGGGTGCCCAATCCAAGGACGTAGCTGTTTGCTGTGACTTGGTGGGAGCTTTGACAGTGACATCTAACAATGGGCTCGATTTTCAAAAAAAGAAATAGCGATTTACCCATCATTACCCTCCTCTTTGAAGCCCTTTTACTGTGGGCTAGGCTGAGCACTAACTATAACTTCAATTGATTATATTCCTACACTGCATGTTGTTTATTCACAAAGTGTACGCACTGTTATATGAGATCATTTAACAGCAAATGCTTTTAAGAACCTGATTGCAAGTATTGGTGCTATTTCTCGTACGAAGGGCCTGATTCGCAAAGGTACTTATAAGTAGTAAGGTTATGAGTTGGCAGGATCTCTGCAGTCAGGGCAGACTTTCCACACTGAGAACTGCAGTGCGGAGATTCCACCCTGAGTGCGAAGACTCTGCCACGAGTACGGAGGCTCCGCACTCGTAACTTTACTACATGTAAGTACACTTGTGAATTGGGCCCTTAGTGAATAACAATACCACAGGATTCATTATTTAACAGGTGCGATGAATAGCATGTATCACGGGTTTCTGTGGAATAACATGCAGATTTTGGTGTTTTACACACCAAAATCTGCATGATACTGTAATTACCGTATGGTTTTCCTGTGTTAAATTTTGGCGGGTTTGACCTGCCGAAAGTTAACAAAGGTTGAGCTGTTTAACACATCCGATTTCCATTGGATATGTTAAATTCCTTCAAACTTGTCATTCCGACGCATGCGTAAACAGGGGTATACACATTGGTCGGAATATAACAAGCAACTGGTAATCAGGGCCTAAGTGTGCATCCGATGGTCTACATATGCTGCGTCTTGCACCACAGCCATTTCTGAAGCCACACGTGGGTTGAGATTCTGTAGACTGAAGGTCGATGAGGCAGAACGTAGTTCTGTGAATGAGGAAAGACAAGCTCTTCCCATATTTACGATTTGTGATAGAGAACGTTGCCAAGTCCTCCTCAGCACTAATGCTTCATTCCACTCGTATAAAAACATGAATACGACAACTAATAGCTAATGCAATGTAGCTTCACAGGAATGCTTACATACATATTCTCCAACTGTACCTTAACACGTACATTTTCACATGCAGGAGTCAATTCACTCACTTTCTCGTTAAGGTCTTACTTTAGGGTTGCACCAAGATCAATGTGATGACACACACTTTCTTCCGCAGTTGGTTACTTTCTTAATACTCTGCTACTGGCTTTGCAGCAACCAAATAAGTACAGCAAACAAGGAGGCCATTACACCAGTGTTTATTGCCAAATTGTAGAATAAATTGACTCAAATACTATTTAAAGCAGATCCTTTATTAGGCAACCCAGGTACATCTAGCAACTTACAAAGTGCACAACTGCTGAACCCCTGACGATTCCAGTCACACAACCTCGTGTATGGAACACATAACTCTATATTGCATTTCTAACATTCAGTGGCACAGTACAGTATTCAACTATATCCACATTGTGGAAAATCAGGGGAATTGATAACCTCATGTGAAAGGTGTAGCTGATGCACTGAGAGAATTGTTTTTAAACGTATTGATTGAATTGGTACAAATACAAGTTATATTATTTGATGACTGCCTATGTATGCATTTTAAAGCCTGATCCTTGCATTTAATTGATAAATTGGTTGGATTAAGAAAAGCAGTATTTGGCTACACTAATTTAACACACCAAAGAAGGAGCTGATAGTACTCCTGCATACACAGGTGAAAGTGTGCTTGAAAACAATGAAAGGCATACATGGTCAGTTCCATCCCCCGCTTCCTTTTGGAAGGCGTGGGTGAATTTGACACTAATTACTGTTTCTCCTTTTTATGTTACTACAGTTTTGTGCCAGTGCTTGGATGTGTCGGTTTGAATAGCGCCTTATTTTTTTACATTAATACAAAACTTTAACACCGACATTCTTGAAATGTATTTACTGTGGGATTTACGGACTTACACAGTCTCATTGCAAAACCTACCAGGTAAGCAGATGACTTCCCGTATTACTGTAAGGTTTTAGACACTAAATTGTAATGCTTTATTTAAATGTGTACCTACAAAAAACAATATTACTTAACACTTTAAATATTATTTACACAAAATGTAAAATTCGATAAGCCAGTTACATTCAATTTGGCTTGCTACAGATGTAATCTAACATTTTAAATACAAGTCTGTATTTTTTGGGGGAGAAACAATTCAAAACATTATTTTTTGTTCGTTTTTGCTTCAGTTTTCAGAAATGAGATTTTTCCCTGCTCACCTGCTTCCCACTCCAACATGCTTATTCAGTGTGATCTCTCACACACCTGTTTTCCCACTTGTTTTGGATGAGTGTACAGTAGTTTTAGGTAACTCGGTTTAATAGATTTGTACTAAACCTCTTTATGCACCATTCAAATAGTTTCACGCTACCACATTTTCTGTGCTTATACCTTTCAAAATAGGTTTCAAATATCGGATAAACCACCTGAAAGTTTGGGTTTGGGATAGTATCGAGCTACCGATAGGCGCTCTTCACAGTAAGGAGGTTCTGGGCGCTGTCCTAATCTGCATGTCATGGAGCACCAAGGTAGTTTTACAAAACATGAAGGTGTAAATATAAAAGCGTTGCATTATCTATAGTGTCAGAAATAACAACTCAAATACGTTTTCTGTGGCAGAAATGTGCGTTTTTTCTCAGGAGACCATATGGATTTGGATTTAGGTGCGGAAGCGAGGTGTGTGATGGTTTTATTTTATTTATTTATTTTAATGTCAGGTAACAAGCCACCCAAACCAAAACATCTAACCGATAGCTACATTTATAACTAATAAATGTATAATGATTTTAAGTATATTTTTGGCTGCTCTGTACTGTGCTTTTTTATTAGCTCCATTGCTAACATTATTGATGACACTTTCTTCCCCCTAGCAACAAGGCCTTGTTTTGGCGGCCATTACTGCCGCAATTGCCAATTTATGGTGGTGTCACAAGGCAGTTGTATGCAGTGAATTTGTTGCAGCCCCAACCCTGGATGAAAATGACTCCGAAAGATCCTGTCACTGTTACTGTTGTCAACCATATTTCTTGTCAACAACTCTCTGGAAGGAGGTGCTTTTATTTATAAATTCGTCTCTTACCCTATCTCTTAAAAATAAGCAAAACCACCATTAAACAGCTGCAAATCGTTACACTCGCTAGAGTGTGCAGGGTGAGGCTGGAAGGTGAAGGAGGGTATTGGGGTGTAGTTGATGTACTGCTACATTATATAAGTACTGTTGTGATGTTTTTGTAACAGTGCAGGGGTGTGATGTCATGACTTTGCATTCAGCATCTGAGGAGACACCAGGGTACAGGCATACTGCTGCTACCATAAGGCTGTATTTACACAAATATTTTGATATATTTTTATGAAGCACAGTGACAGAATATTTCAGCAGGTCTACCTATAGTTCCCAACAATAGTTACTCTCCAACATGGTTAAGGGGGTCATTATGATGGCAGTGAACCTGCCACTGACAGGCTGTCGGTGGCGGGTTTACCGCCATCGTGAGGCCATTTTTCGCCCGCCATATTATGATGGCGGGCGGTACCATGGCGATCGGAAACACTGACCGCCACGTATCCGACGGGCTCCTTGAGCCCGCCGGTGCTGCGGAGGCCCTCAGCATGTAATGCATGCCGGCGGTGCCTAGCAGGCACCCCTGGTCAGATTACGATGCTGGCTCCCCCACGAGCCTTTCCATGATGGTTCACCTGCCATGGAAAGGCTGGCGGGGATGGCCTTTGGGGGCCCGTTGCGGGCTCCCCTTGTGCAGGGGCAGTTGGTTTTTGCACTTGGGGGGCACCTATGGTGCAGATGGTTCTGCAGTGGAAAACCACCAGCTAATCAAGGTAACAGGTAACAAAGTGAGAATATTGGTGGCTCAAATATTCAATAAAGCTAGATGGTTAGGTCGTTTGATGAAAGTCCTACCAAAGAAATGGTGGAACTAATCCTTCCTTAAAAGATTCATAATACATAATTCACTCTCTCCTGGTGTTGCACTCTATTCCGATCCACGATCTTCCAACTTAAAGTCGTTATAGGTTTTTTATCATGGAAATATCGCTGCAACACATGTAGTTATATTCATTATTTTTAACAAACTAGTATCATCATGTTTTAGTACATTTTTAAATGTATGTTTCAACTTTATAAAACTGTTGACATATGTTATTAGAGTTTCTACCAATTCTCGATTCTTTTGCACCTACATTGAAAAGCAAAACACGTATGATCGCTGACATTACTGACGTTTGTTTCTGAAAAATGACAAAAGGAATGACCCTGATGTGCCAGGAGTTTTCTTCATGTGAGTAGGGGCCACTGATGATTTTTCTTTCCTTTCATGGTGGATCTCGGCAGTATAAAATCTACATCAGAAGTTGTGCTGTAATTAGAGCAGACATCCTCATGCATAGTGACAGCAGTCCTGTAGTGGACTGGAATGTGCTTCAGTAGAGAGATGGCAGAGGCTCCCCAGTGCCCAATCAGCGGTTCCCCTTTCTCTAAATGGGATATGGGAACTACTGGATGGGAGAGGGCGAGACCTCCACCAATTTGTGATGGGCTGCAGAACCCTAAATTAGTCCTTCTCTCCACAAGTTTGATAAATGATATAGAATTCAATAAGGGGCGGAACATTTGAAATTTCCAATTTAAAAGTAAAAAAATGTGCCTTCTGAAGCCACAAAAAGAGTTTTCAGTTTATTTTTAACCCTTTCAGTGCTCATGACAGAATGGTTCAGTCATGAGCACAACTTCCAGTGTGCTCATGACGGAACCATTCCGTCATGAGCACATGCTCAGAAAATCCCTCTGCTGCAGACAGCAGAGGGACTTCCCATTTCTTTTTTGGGCCTGGGGAGGTGGGGAAGAGCTTCCCCAACCTCCCTAGGCCTCTTTTTGAATTTTGTTGCAATGACGATCGCGTGCCTGGCGCGCGATCGTCATTGTAACTGAAGCGAAACTGAAACTTAGTTTCAGTTTCAGTGTTTCAGTGCTCGTGGGGCTATCTCAGCCCCCGAGCACCGAAAAGATGGGGGAGGTATCGTCGGAAAGGGGAGAATCTCCCCTTTCTAATGGTACTCTTCCCTAGTGGATCCCTGCTTGGGGATCATCCAAGGGGGGCTATCCCCAAGCAGGGATCCACCCACTAGACACCAGGGAGGGGGGAGCGGCCCCTTGGGCAAGGGCCTTTGCTCCCCCATATTTGTTTGGGCACCACAGTCTTTCTGCCCCCCCCTGTGATAGGCAATTTTGATGTCGCCTCAATATGTTTTGGGCCCTTGCCTGTCGCAGGTACTTGGGCCTCCCACACGAGTGAGGCACCATTTTTATTGGGAGACCTGGGGGAACGCTGGGTGGTAGGAAATTTGTGTCAGCCCGGTGATGCCACAACTTTCCCATACAAAAATGTGTGGAAAAAGTGATTTTTTTCAGCTAAAATTGAGGTTTGCAGGGGGTTCTGGGTAAGAAAACTTTGGGGGATCCACGCAAGCCATACCTCCCTGGAACCCTCCGGGTGTCTAGTTTTTCAGAAATGTGTGGGTTTGGTAGGTTTCCCTAGCTGTCCGCCGAGCACAAGGCCAAAAACCCAGGTGACCCGCCTTGCAAAACCAGGTCGTTTTGTGATAGGCAATTTTGATGTCGCCTCAATACGTTTTGGGCCCTTGCCTGTCGCAGGTACTTGGGCCTCCCACACGAGTGAAGCACCATTTTTATCACGAGGCCTGGGGAAACGCTGGGTGGTAGGAAATTTGTGTCAGCCCGGTGATGCCACAACTTTCCCACACAAAAATGTGTGGAAAAAGTGATTTTTTTCAGCTAAAATTAAGGTTTATAGTGGATTCTGGGTAAGAAAACGTTGGGGGATCCATGCAAGCTATACTTCCCTGGAACCCCCCCGGTGTCTAGTTTTCAGAAATGTGTGGGTTTGGTAGGTTTCCCTAGCTGGCCACCGAGCACGGGCCAAAACTCCAGGTGACCCCCCTTGCAAAACCAGGTCGTTATGTGATAGGCAATTTTGATGTCGCCTCAATACGTTTTGGGCCCTTGCCTGTTGCGGGTACTTGGGCCTCCCACACGAGTGAGGCACCATTTTTATCGGGAGACCTGGGGGAATGCTGGGTGGTAGGAAATTTGTGTCAGCCCGGTGATGCCACAACTTTCCCACACAAAAGTGTGCGGAAAAAGTGATTTTTAAGCTAAAATTGAGGTTTGCAGGGGATTCTGGGTAAGAAAACGTTGGGGGATCCACGCAAGCCATACCTCCCTGGAACCCTCGGGTGTCTAGTTTTCAGAAATGTGTGGGTTTGGTAGGTTTCCCTAGCTGGCCACCGAGCACGGGGCCAAAAACCCAGGTGACCCCCCCTGCAAAACCAGGTCGTTTTGTGATAGGCAACTTTGATGTCGCCTCAATACGTTTTGGGCCCTTGCCTGTTGCGGGTACTTGGGCCTCCCACACGAGTGAGGCACAATTTTTATCGGGAGACCTGGGGGAACGCTGGGTGGTAGGAAATTTGTGTCAGCCCGGTGATGCCACAACTTTCCAACACAAAAATGTGTGGAAAAAGGGATTTTTTCAGCTAAAATTGAGGTTTACAGGGGATTCTGGGTAAGAAAACATTGGGGGATCCACGCAAGCCATACCTCCCTGCAACCCCCCGGGTGTCTAGTTTTCAGAAATGTGTGGGTTTGGTAGGTTTCCCTAGCTGGCCGCCGAGCACGGGGCCAAAAACCCAGGTGACCCCCCTTGCAAAACCAGGTCGTTTTGTGATAGGCAATTTTGATGTCGCCTCAATATGTTTTGGGCCCTTGCCTGTCGCAGGTACTTGCGCCTCCCACACGAGTGAGGCACCATTTTTATTGGGAGACCTGGGGGAACGCTGGGTGGTAGGAAATTTTTGTCAGCCCGGTGATGCCACAACTTTCCCACACAAAAATTTATGGAAAAAGTGATTTTTTTCAGCTAAAATTGAGGTTTGCAGGGGGTTCTGGGTAAGAAAACTTTGGGGGATCCACGCAAGCCATACCTCCCTGGAACCCTCCGGGTGTCTAGTTTTCAGAAATGTGTGGGTTTGGTAGGTTTCCCTAGCTGTCCGCCGAGCACGGGGCCAAAAACCCAGGTGACCCGCCTTGCAAAACCAGGTCGTTTTGTGATAGGCAATTTTGATGTCGCCTCAATACGTTTTGGGCCCTTGCCTGTCGCAGGTACTTGGGCCTCCCACACGAGTGAAGCACCATTTGTATCACGAGGCCTGGGGAAACGCTGGGTGGTAGGAAATTTGTGTCAGCCCGGTGATGCCACAACTTTCCCACACAAAAATGTGTGGAAAAAGTGATTTTTTTCAGCTAAAATTAAGGTTTACAGGGGATTCTGGGTAAGAAAACGTTGGGGGATCCATGCAAGCTATACTTCCCTGGAACCCCCCCGGTGTCTAGTTTTCAGAAATGTGTGGGTTTGGTAGGTTTCCCTAGCTGGCCACCGAGCACGGGGCCAAAAACCCAGGTGAACCCCCTTGCACAACCAGGTCGTTTTGTGATAGGCAATTTTGATGTCGCCTCAATACGTTTTGGGCCCTTGCCTGTTGCGGGTACTTGGGCCTCCCACACGAGTGAGGCACCATTTTTATCGGGAGACCTGGGGGAATGCTGGGTGGTAGGAAATTTGTGTCAGCCCGGTGATGCCACAACTTTCCCACACAAAAGTGTGCGGAAAAAGTGATTTTTTAAGCTAAAATTGAGGTTTGCAGGGGATTCTGGGTAAGAAAACGTTGGGGGATCCACGCAAGCCATACCTCCCTGGAACCCTCGGGTGTCTAGTTTTCAGAAATGTGTGGGTTTGGTAGGTTTCCCTAGCTGGCCACCGAGCACGGGGCCAAAAACCCAGGTGACCCCCCCTGCAAAACCAGGTCGTTGTGTGATAGGCAACTTTGATGTCGCCTCAATACGTTTTGGGCCCTTGCCTGTTGCGGGTACTTGGGCCTCCCACACGAGTGAGGCACAATTTTTATCGGGAGACCTGGGGAACGCTGGGTGGTAGGAAATTTGTGTCAGCCCGGTGATGCCACAACTTTCCAACACAAAAATGTGTGGAAAAAGGGATTTTTTCAGCTAAAATTGAGGTTTGCAGGGGATTCTGGGTAAGAAAACATTGGGGGATCCACGCAAGCCATACCTCCCTGCAACCCCCGGGTGTCTAGTTTTCAGAAATGTGTGGGTTTGGTAGGTTTCCCTAGCTGGCCGCCGAGCACGGGGCCAAAACCCAGGTGACCCCCTTGCAAAACCAGGTCGTTTTGTGATAGGCAATTTTGATGTCGCCTCAATATGTTTTGGGCCCTTGCCTGTCGCAGGTACTTGCGCCTCCCACACGAGTGAGGCACCATTTTTATTGGGAGACCTGGGGGAACGCTGGGTGGTAGGAAATTTTTGTCAGCCCGGTGATGCCACAACTTTCCCACACAAAAATGTGTGGAAAAAGTGATTTTTTTCAGCTAAAATTGAGGTTTGCAGGGGGTTCTGGGTAAGAAAACTTTGGGGGATCCACGCAAGCCATACCTCCCTGGAACCCTCCGGGTGTCTAGTTTTCAGAAATGTGTGGGTTTGGTAGGTTTCCCTAGCTGTCCGCCGAGCACGGGGCCAAAAACCCAGGTGACCCGCCTTGCAAAACCAGGTCGTTTTGTGATAGGCAATTTTGATGTCGCCTCAATACGTTTTGGGCCCTTGCCTGTCGCAGGTACTTGGGCCTCCCACACGAGTGAAGCACCATTTTTATCACGAGGCCTGGGGAAACGCTGGGTGGTAGGAAATTTGTGTCAGCCCGGTGATGCCACAACTTTCCCACACAAAAATGTGTGGAAAAAGTGATTTTTTTCAGCTAAAATTAAGGTTTACAGGGGATTCTGGGTAAGAAAACGTTGGGGGATCCATGCAAGCTATACTTCCCTGGAACCCCCCGGGAGTCTAGTTTTCAGAAATGTGTGGGTTTGGTAGGTTTCCCTAGCTGGCCGCCGAGCACGGGGCCAAAAACCCAGGTGACCCCCCTTGCAAAACCAGGTCGTTTTGTGATAGGCAATTTTGATGTCGCCTCAATACATTTTGGGCCCTTGCCTGTCGCGGGTACTTGGGCCTCACACACGAGTGAGGCACCATTTTTATCTGGAGACCTGGGGTAATGCTGGGTGGTAGGAAATGTGTGTCAGCTCAGTGATGCCACAACTTTCCCACACAAAAATGTGTGGAAAAAGTGATTTGTTCAGGAAAAATTGAGGTTTGCAGGGGATTCTGGGTAGGGAAAACGTTGGGGGATCCACACAAGCCATACCTCCCTGGAACCCCCGGGTGTCTAGTTTTCAGAAATGTGTGGGTTTGGTAGGTTTCTCTAGCTGGCCGCCGAGCACGGGGCCAAAACCCAGGTGACCCCCTTGCAAAACCAAGTCGTTTTGTGATAGGCAACTTTGATGTCGCCTCAATATGTTTTGGGCCCTTGCCTGTCGCGGGTACTTGGGCCTCCAAGACGAGTGAGGCACCATTTTTATCTGGAGACCTGGGGGAACGCTGGGTGGTAGGAAATTTGTGTCAGCTCAGTGATGCCACAACTTTCCCACACAAAAATGTGTGGAAAAAGTGATGTTTTTCAGCTTAAATTAAGGTTTGCAGGGGATTCTGGGTAAGAAAACGTTGGGGGATCCACCCAAGCCATACCTCCCTGGAACCCCCTGGGTGTCTAGTTTTCAGAAATGTGTGGGTTTGGTAGGTTTCCCTAGCTGGCCGCCGAGCACGGGGCCAAAAACCCAGGTGACCCCCCTTGCAAAACCAGGTCGTTTTGTGATAGGCAATTTTGATGTCGCCTCAATACGTTTTGGGCCCTTGCCTGTCGCGGGTACTTGGGCCTCCCACACGAGTGAGGCACCATTTTTATCGGGAGACCTGGGGGAATGCTGAGTGGTAGGAAATTTGTGTTAGCCCGGTGATGCCACAACTTTCCCACACAAAAATGTGCGGAAAAAGTGATTTTTTAAGCTAAAATTGAGGTTTGCAGGGGATTCTGGGTAAGAAAACTTTGGGGGATCCACGCAAGCCATACCTCCCTGGAACCCCCCAGGTGTCTAGTTTTCAGAAATGTGTGGGTTTGGTAGGTTTCCCTAGGTGGCCGCCAAGCACAGGCCAAAAACCTAGGTGACCCCCCTTGCAAAACCAGGTCGTTTTGTGATAGGCAATTTTGATGTCACCTCAATACGTTTTGTGCCCTTGCCTGTCGCGGGTACTTGGGCCTCCCACACGAGTGAGGCACCATTTTTATCGGGAGACCTGGGAGAACGCTGGGTGGTAGGAAATTTGTGTCAGCCGGGTGATGCCACAACTTTCCAACACAAAAATGTGTGGAAAAAGTGATTTTTTCCAGCTAAAATTGAGGTTTGCAGGGGATTCTGGATAAGAAAACATTGGGGGATCCACGCAAGCCATACCTCCCTGGAACCCCTGGGTGTCTAGTTTTCAGAAATGTGTGGGTTTGGTAGGTTTCCCTAGCTGTCTGCCAAGCACGGGGCCAAAAACCCAGGTGACCCCCCTTGCAAAACCAGGTCGTTTTGTGATAGGCAATTTTGTTGTTGCCTCAATATGTTTTGGGCCCTTGCCTGTCGCGGGTACTTGGGCCTCCCACACGAGTGAGGCACCATTTTTATCGGGAGACCTGGGGGAATGCTGGGTGGTAGGAAATTTGTGTCAGCCCGGTGATGCCACAACTTTCCCACACAAAAATGTACAGAAAAAGTGGGGTTTTTTCAGCTACAATTGAGGTTTGCAGGGGATTCTGGGTAAGAAAACGTTGGGGGATCCACGCAAGCCATACCTCCCTAGAACCCTCCGGGTGTCTAGTTTTCAGAAATGTGTGGGTTTGGTAGGTTTCCATAGCTGGCCGCCGAGCACGGGGCCAAAAACGCAGGTGACCCCCCTTGCAAAACCAGGTCGTTTTGTGATAGGCAATTTTGATGTCGCCTCAATATGTTTTGGGCCCTTGCCTGTTGTGGGTACTTGGGCCTCCCACACGAGTGAGGCACAATTTTTTAACGGGAGACCTGGGGGAACGCTGGGTGGTAGGAAATTTGTGTCAGCCCGGTGATGCCACAACTTTCCCACACAAAAATGTGCGGAAAAAGTGATTTTTTAAGCTAAAATTGAGGTTTGCAGGGGATTCTGGGTAAGAAGACGTTGGGGGATCCATGCAAGCCATATCTCCCTGGAACCCCTCGGGTGTCTAGTTTTCAGAAATGTGTGGGTTTGGTAGGTTTCCCTAGCTGGCCGCCGAGCACAGGGCCAAAAACCCAGGTGACCCCCCTTGCAAAACCAGGTCGTTTTGTGATAGTCAACTTTGATGTCACCTCAATACGTTTTGTGCCCTTGCCTGTCGCGGGTACTTGGGCCTCCCACACGAGTGAGGCACCATTTTTATCGGTAGACCTGGGGGAACGCTGGGTGGTAGGAAATTTGTGTCAGCCCGGTGATGCCACAACTTTCCAACACAAAAATGTGTGGAAAAAGTGATTTTTTTCGGCTATAATTGAGGTTTGCAGGAGATTCTGGGTAAGAAAACATTGGGGGATCCATGCAAGCCATACCTCCCTGGAACCCCCTGGGTGTCTAGTTTTCAGAAATGTGTGGGTTTGGTAGGTTTCCCTAGCTGTCTGCCAAGCACGGGGCCAAAAACCCAGGTGACCCCCCTTGCAAAACCAGGTCGTTTTGTGATAGGCAATTTTGTTGTTGCCTCAATACGTTTTGGGCCCTTGCCTGTCGCGGGTACTTGGGCCTCCCACATGAGTGAGGCACCATTTTTATCGGGAGACCTGTGGGAACACTGGGTGGTAGGAAATTTGTGTCAGCCTGGTGATGCCACAACTTTCCCACACAAAAATGTACAGAAAAAGTGATTTTTTTTCAGCTAAAATTGAGGTTTGCAGGGGATTCTGGGTAAGAAACCGTTGGGGGATCCACACAAGCCATACCTCCCTAGAACCCTCTGGGTGTCTAGTTTTCAGAAATGTGTGGGTTTGGTAGGTTTCCATAGCTGGCCGCCGAGCACGGGGCCAAAAACCCAGGTGACCCCCCTTGCAAAACCAGGTCGTTTTGTGATAGGCAATTTTGATGTCGCCTCAATATGTTTTGGGCCCTTGCCTGTCGCGGGTACTTGGGCCTCACACACGAGTGAGGCACCATTTTTATCAGGAGACCTGGGGGAATGCTGGGTGGTAGGAAATGTGTGTCAGCTCAGTGATGCCACAACTTTCCCACACAAAAATGTGTGGAAAAAGTGATTTGTTCAGGAAAAATTGAGGTTTGCAGGGGATTCTGGGTAGGAAAACGTTGGGGGATCCACACAAGCCATACCTCCCTGGAACCCCCCGGGTGTCTAGTTTTCAGAAATGTGTGGGTTTGGTAGGTTTCTCTAGCTGGCCGCCGAGCACGGGGCCAAAAACCCAGGTGACCCCCCTTGCAAAACCAAGTCGTTTTGTGATAGGCAACTTTGATGTCGCCTCAATATGTTTTGGGCCCTTGCCTGTCGCGGGTACTTGGGCCTCCAAGACGAGTGAGGCACCATTTTTATCTGGAGACCTGGGGGAACGCTGGGTGGTAGGAAATTTGTGTCAGCTCAGTGATGCCACAACTTTCCCACACAAAAATGTGTGCAAAAAGTGATTTTTTTCAGCTTAAATTAAGGTTTGCAGGGGATTCTGGGTAAGAAAACGTTGGGGGATCCACCCAAGCCATACCTCCCTGGAACCCCCTGGGTGTCTAGTTTTCAGAAATGTGTGGGTTTGGTAGGTTTCCCTAGCTGGCCGCCGAGCACGGGGCCAAAAACCCAGGTGACCCCCTTGCAAAACCAGGTCGTTTTGTGATCAGCAATTTTGATGTCGCCTCAATACGTTTTGGGCCCTTGCCTGTCGCGGGTACTTGGGCCTCCCACACGAGTGAGGCACCATTTTTATCGGGAGACCTGGGGGAATGCTGAGTGGTAGGAAATTTGTGTTAGCCCGGTGATGCCACAACTTTCCCACACAAAAATGTGCGGAAAAAGTGATTTTTTAAGCTAAAATTGAGGTTTGCAGGGGATTCTGGGTAAGAAAACTTTGGGGGATCCACGCAAGCCATACCTCCCTGGAACCCCCCGGGTGTCTAGTTTTCAGAAATGTGTGGGTTTGGTAGGTTTCCCTAGGTGGCCGCCAAGCACAGGCCAAAACCCAGGTGACCCCCTTGCAAAACCAGGTCGTTTTGTGATAGGCAATTTTGATGTCACCTCAATACGTTTTGTGCCCTTGCCTGTCGCGGGTACTTGGGCCTCCCACACGAGTGAGGCACCATTTTTATCGGGAGACCTGGGAGAACGCTGGGTGGTAGGAAATTTGTGTCAGCCGGGTGATGCCACAACTTTCCAACACAAAAATGTGTGGAAAAAGTGATTTTTTCCAGCTAAAATTGAGGTTTGCAGGGGATTCTGGATAAGAAAACATTGGGGGATCCACGCAAGCCATACCTCCCTGGAACCCCTGGGTGTCTAGTTTTCAGAAATGTGTGGGTTTGGTAGGTTTCCATAGCTGGCCGCCGAGCACGGGGCCAAAAACCCAGGTGACCCCCCTTGCAAAACCAGGTCGTTTTGTGATAGGCAATTTTGATGTCGCCTCAATATGTTTTGGGCCCTTGCCTGTTGTGGGTACTTGGGCCTCCCACACGAGTGAGGCACAATTTTTAATGGGAGACCTGGGGGAACGCTGGGTGGTAGGAAATTTGTGTCAGCCCGGTGATGCCACAACTTTCCCACACAAAAATGTGCGGAAAAAGTGATTTTTTAAGCTAAAATTGAGGTTTGCAGGGGATTCTGGGTAAGAAGACGTTGGGGGATCCATGCAAACCATATCTCCCTGGAACCCCTCGGGTGTCTAGTTTTCAGAAATGTGTGGGTTTGGTAGGTTTCCCTAGCTGGCCGCCGAGCACGGGCCAAAAACCCAGGTGACCCCCCTTGCAAAACCAGGTCGTTTTGTGATAGTCAACTTTGATGTCGCCTCAATACGTTTTGTGCCCTTGCCTGTCGCGGGTACTTGGGCCTCCCACACGAGTGAGGCACCATTTTTATCGGTAGACCTGGGGGAACGCTGGGTGGTAGGAAATTTGTGTCAGCCCGGTGATGCCACAACTTTCCAACACAAAAATGTGTGGAAAAAGTGATTTTTTTCGGCTATAATTGAGGTTTGCAGGGGATTCTGGGTAAGAAAACACTGGGGGATCCATGCAAGCCATACCTCCCTGGAACCCCCTGGGTGTCTAGTTTTCTGAAATGTGTGGGTTTGGTAGGTTTCCCTAGCTGTCTGCCAAGCACGGGGCCAAAACCCAGGTGACCCCCCTTGCAAAACCAGGTCGTTTTGTGATAGGCAATTTTGTTGTTGCCTCAATACGTTTTGGGCCCTTGCCTGTCGCGGGTACTTGGGCCTCCCACATGAGTGAGGCACCATTTTTATCGGGAGACCTGTGGGAACACTGGGTGGTAGAAAATTTGTGTCAGCCCGGTGATGCCACAACTTTCCCACACAAAAATGTACAGAAAAAGTGATTTTTTTTCAGCTAAAATTGAGGTTTGCAGGGGATTCTGGGTAAGAAAACGTTGGGGGATCCACACAAGCCATACCTCCCTAGAACCCTCTGGGTGTCTAGTTTTCAGAAATGTGTGGGTTTGGTAGGTTTCCATAGCTGGCCGCCGAGCACGGGGCCAAAAACCCAGGTGACCCCCTTGCAAAACCAGGTCGTTTTGTGAGAGGCAATTTTGATGTCGCCTCAATATATTTTGGGCCCTTGCCTGTTGTGGGTACTTGGGCCTCCCACACGAGTGAGGCACCATTTTTAACGGGAGACCTGGGGGAACGCTGGGTGGTAGGAAATTTGTGTCAGCCCGGTGATGCCACAACTTTCCCACACAAAAATGGGCGGAAAAAGTGATTTTTTAAGCTAAAATTGAGGTTTGCAGGGGATTCTGGGGAAGAAAACGTTGGGGGATCCACGCAAGCCATACCTCCCTGGAACCCCTCGGGTGTCTAGCTTTCAGAAATGTGTGGGTTTGGTAGGTTTCCCTAGCTGGCCACCGAGCACGGGGCCAAAAACCCAGGTGACCCCCCTTGCAAAACCAGGTCGTTTTGTGATACGCAATTTTGATGTTGCCTCAATACGTTTTGGGCCCTTGCCTGTCACGTGTACTTGGGCCTCCCACATGAATGAGGCACCATTTTTATCGGGAGACCTGGGGGAACGCTGGGTGGTAGGAAATTTGTGTCAGCCCAGTGATGCCACAACTTTCCCACACAAAAATGTGTGGAAAAAGTGATTTTTTCAGCTTAAATTGAGGTTTGCAGGGGATTCTGGGTAGGAAAACGTTGGGGGATCCACACAAGCCATACCTCCCTGGAACCCCCCGGGTGTCTAGTTTTCAGAAATGTGTGGGTTTGGTAGGTTTCTCTAGCTGGCCGCCGAGCACGGGGCCAAAAACCCAGGTGACCCCCCTTGCAAAACCAGGTCGTTTTGTGATAGGCAACTTTGATGTCGACTCAATACGTTTTGGGCCCTTGCCTGTCGCGGGTACTTGGGCCTCCCACACGAGTGAGGCACCATTTTTATCTGGAGACCTGGGGGAACGCTGGGTGGTAGGAAATTTGTGTCAGCCCGGTGATGCCACAACTTTCCAACACAAAAATGTTTGGAAAAAGTGATTTGTTTCAGCTAAAATTGAGGTTTGCAGGGGATTCTGGGTAAGAAAACATTGGGGGATCCACACAAGCCATACCTCCCTGGAACCCCCCGGGTGTCTAGTTTTCAGAAATGTGTGGGTTTGGTAGGTTTCCCTAGCTGGCCGCTAAGCACGGGGCCAAAAACCCAGGTGACCTCCCTTGCAAAACCAGGTCGTTTTGTGATAGGCAATTTTGATGTTGCCTCAATACTTTTTGGGCCCTTGCCTGTCGCGGGTACTTGGGCCTCCCACACGAGTGAGGTACCATTTTTATCGGGAGACCTGGGGGAACGCTGGGTGGTAGGAAATTTGTGTCAGCCCAGTGATGCCACAACTTTCCCACACAAAAATGTGTGGAAAAAGTGATTTTTTTCAGCTTAAATTGAGGTTGCAGGGGATTCTGGGTAAGAAAACGTTGGGGGATCCACACAAGCCATACCTCCCTGGAACCCCCTGGGTGTCTAGTTTTCAGAAATGTGTGGGTTTGGTAGGTTTCCCTAGCTGGCCGCCGAGCACGGGGCCAAAAACCCAGGTGACCCCCTTTGCAAAACCAGGTCGTTTTGTGATAGGCAATTTTGATGTTGCCTCAATACGTTTTGGGCCCTTGCCTGTCGCGGGTACTTGGGCCTCCCACACGAGTGAGGCACCATTTTTATCGGGAGACCTGGGGGAATGCTGGGTGGTAGGAAATTTGTGTTAGCCCGGTGATGCCACAACTTTCCCACACAAAAATGTGCGGAAAAAGTGATTTTTTAAGCTAAAATTGAGGTTTGCAGGGGATTCTGGGTAAGAAAACGTTGGGGATCCACGCAAGCCATACCTCCCTGGAACCCCCCGGGTGTCTAGTTTTCAGAAATGTGTGGGTTTGGTAGGTTTCCTTAGCTGGCCGCCAAGCACGGGCCAAAAACCCAGGTGACCCCCTTGCAAAACCAGGTCGTTTTGTGATAGGCAATTTTGATGTCACCTCAATACGTTTTGTGCCCTTGCCTGTCGCGGGTACTTGGGCCTCCCACACGAGTGAGGCACCATTTTTATCGGGAGACCTGGGGTAACGCTGGGAGGTAGGAAATTTGTGTCAGCCCGGTGATGCCACAACTTTCCAACACAAAAATGAGTGGAAAAAGTGATTTTTTCAGGTAAAATTGAGGTTTGCAGGGGATTCTGGGTAAGAAAACATTGGGGGATCCACGCAAGCCATACCTCCCTGGAACCCCCTGGGTGTCTAGTTTTCAGAAATGTGTGGATTTGGTAGGTTTCCCTAGCTGTTTGCCAAGCACGGGCCAAAAACCCAGGTGACCCCCCTTGCAAAACCAGATCGTTTTGTGATAGGCAATTTTGATGTTGCCTCAATACGTTTTGGGCCCTTGCCTGTCGCGGGTACTTGGGCCTCCCACACGAGTGAGGCACCATTTTTATCGGGAGACCTGGGGGAACGCTGGGTGGTAGGAAATTTGTGTCAGCCCGGTGATGCCACAACTTTCCCACACAAAAATGTACAGAAAAAGTGATTTTTTTTCAGCTAATATTGAGGTTTGCAGGGGATTCTGGGTAAGAAAACTTTGGGGGATCCACGCAAGCCATACCTCCATAGAACCCTCTGGGTGTCTAGTTTTCAGAAATGTGTGGGTTTGGTAGGTTTCCATAGCTGGCCGCCGAGCACGGGGCCAAAAACCCAGGTGACCCCCCCTTGCAAAACCAGGTCGTTTTGTGATAGGCAATTTTGATGTCGCCTCAATACGTTTTGGGCCCTTGCCTGTCGCGGGTACTTAGGCCTCCCACACGAGTGAGGCACCATTTTTATCGGGAGACCTGGGGGAACGCTGGGTGGTAGGAAATTTGTGTCAGCCCGGTGATGCCACAACTTTCCCACACAAAAATGTGTGGAAAAAGTGATTTTTTCAGCTAAAATTGAGGTTTGCAGGGGATTCTGGGTAAGGAAATGTTGGGGGATCCACGCAAGCCATACCGCCGTGGAACCCCCCGGGTGTCTAGTTTTCAGAAATGTGTGGGTTTGGTAGGTTTCCCTAGCTGGCCGCCGAGCACGGGGCCAAAAACCTAGGTGACCCTCCTTGCAAAACCAGGTTGTTTTGTGATAGGCAATTTTGATGTCGCCTCAATATGTTTTGGGCCCTTGCCTGTTGTGGGTACTTGGGCCTCCCACACGAGTGAGGCACCATTTTTAACGGGAGACCTGGGGGAACGCTGGGTGGTTGGAAATTTGTGTCAGCCCAGTGATGCCGCAACTGTCCCACACAAAAATGTGTGGAAAAAGTGATTTTTTCAGCTAAATTTGAGGTTTGCAGGGGATTCTGGGTAAGAAAACGTTGGGGGGTCCATGCAAGCCATACCTTCCTGGCATCCCCCAGGTGTCTAGTTTTCAAAAATGTATAGGTTTGCTAGGTTTCCATAGGTGCTGGAAGAGCTAGGGTTCAAAAACTACAGCTAGGCACTTTGCAAAAAAAGGGTCATTTTTCACTGTGAAAATGTGGTGTGTCCACGTTGCGTTTTGGGCCGGTTCCTGTCGTGGGCACTAGCCCTACCCACACAAGTGAGGTACCATTTTTCTCGGAAGACTTTGGGGAACACGGGGTGGGTGGAATTTTGTGGATCCACGCAGATTCCAGAACTTTCCACCACAGAAATGTGAGGAAAATGTGTTTTTTTGGACAAATTTTTAGGTTTGCAAGGGATTCTGGGTAACAGAACCTGGTGAGAGCCAGTCAAGTCACCCCATCCTGGATTCCCCTCGGTGTCTAGTTTTCAAAAATGTATAGGTTTGCTAGGTTTCCCTAGGTGGCGGCAGAGCTAGGGTTAAAAAACTACAGCTAGGCACTTTGTAAAAAAAGGGTCATTTTTCACTGTGAAAAAGTGGTGCGTCCACCTTGCGTTTTGGGCCGTTTCCTGTCGCTGGCACTAGGCCTACCCACACAAGTGAGGTACCATTTTTCTCGGAAGACTTTGGGGAATGCGGCGTGGGTGGAATTTTATGGATCCACGCAGATTCCAGAACTTTCCGCCACAGAAATGTGAGGAAAATGTGTTTTTTTGGACAATTGTTTAGGTTTGCAAGGGATTCTGGGTAACAGAACCTGGTGAAAGCCAGTCAAGTCACCCCATCCTGGATTCCCCTGGGTGTCTAGTTTTCAAAAATGTATAGGTTTGCTAGGTTTCCCTAGGTGCCGGCAGAGCTAGGGTTCAAAAACTACAGCTAGGCACTTTGCAAAAAAGGGTCATTTTTCACTGTGAAAATGTGGTGTGTCCACCTTGCGTTTTGGGCCATTTCCTGTCGCGGGCACTAGGCCTACCCACACAAGTGAGGTACCATTTTTCTTGGAAGACTTTGGGGAACGCCGGGTGGTTGGAATTTTGTGGATCCACACAGATTCCAGAACTTTCCACCACAGAAATGTGAGGAAAATGTGGTTTTTTTTGCAATGTTTTAGGTTTGCAAGGGATTCTGGGTAACAGAACCTGGTGTGAGCCTGTCAAGTCACCCCATCCTGGATTTCCCTGGGTGTCTACTTTTAGAAAATGTATAGGTTTGCTAGGTTTCACTCGGTGCCGGCAGAGCTAGGGTTCAAAAACTACAGCTAGGCACTTTGCAAAAAAAGGGTCATTTTTCACTGTGAAAATGTGGTGTGTCCACCTTGCGTTTTGGGCCGTTTCCTGTTGCGGGCACTAGGCCTACCCACACAAGTGAGGTACCATTTTTCTCGGAAGACTTTGGGGAACGCGGGGTGGGTGGAATTTTATGGATCCACGCAGATTCCAGAACTTTCCACCACAGAAATGTGAGGAAAATGTGTTTTGTTTTGACAATTTTTTAGGTTTGCAAGGGATTCTGGGTAACAGAACCTGGTGAGAGCCAGTCAAGTCACCCCATCCTGGATTTCCCTGGGTGCCTAGTTTTCAAAAATGTATAGGTTTGCTAGGTTTCCCTAGGTGCCGGCAGAGCTAGGGTTAAAAAACTACAGCTAGGCACTTTGCAAAAAAAGGGTCATTTTTCATTGTGAAAATGTGGTGTGTCCACGTTGCGTTTTGAGCCGTTTCCTGTCGTGGGCACAATGCCTACCCACACAAGTAAGGTACCAATTTTATCGGGAGACTTAGGGTAACACAGAATTGTAGAGCAACTGTTATTACCTATTGACTTTCGATGCATTTCTCCCTTCCAAATGAAAGACAATGTGTAAAAAAGAAGTCATTTTGAAAAATGACCTATAATTCTCATGCTAGTATGGGTACTCCCAATTTTGGAAATGTGCAAATATCTACTGTTTCTAAATTCTATATTTTCTTCCCATTTCAGAAATACATAGGTGTCTTTCATACCGATTTTCCATGTATACATTTTCCCAAATGAATTGCTATATACCCCGTACATAATAAAAAACCATTGCAAGACGCTGCTCAGTTATTGGCTCTGGGTTCGTCGGGTTCTTGGTGAACCTACAAGTACTATATATCCCCACAACCAGATAGGTCTAGCGGATGTAATGGTATATTGCTTTCAAACAACTGTCATAATTAGAAGAAGTTACAGTGAAAACGTTGACACAAATGGCTGGTTTTTTCAACTAATTTTCAATTTTTCCTATATTTAACTGTTAGTTTCTATGAAGAAACCTTGAAGGATCTACACAAATGACCCCTTGATGAATTCAGAATTTTGTCTACTTTTCAAAAATGTATAGCTTTCCAGGATCCATTATTGCTTTCATACCCATTTCTACCATTAACTGGAAAGAGGTTGAAAGCACAAAAATAGCAAAAATAGGCTATGTCCCAGAAAAATGCCAAAACTGTGTAAAAATGTTGGTTTTCTGACAAAAGTCTGCTTGTCCCTGAAATCTGGGAAGATGGTGATTTCAGCACCACAACCCCTTTTTGATACCATTTGAAGGGAAAAAACCATACGCTTTCATCTGTAGCCCTTTTTTCCCATTTTCCCCCCCCCCAAAAAACATTTGCTGTATTTTGGCTAATTTCTGGGTCCCCTCCATGGAAATCCACAAACCCTGGGTACCTTTAGAATCCCCATGATGTTGGAAAAAAAGGACGCAAATTTGGCGTGGATACCTTATGTGGTCAAAAAGTTACAGGGGCCTAAGCGCGAACTACCCCAAATAGCCAATAAAAGGCTTAGCACAGGGGGGAAAAGGCCTAGCAGCGAAGGGGTTAATATTCTATTGTTAACAGTGCTGAGGCACGGCATACAAATTGATCTTTTTCTAAGCTTTGATGAAGCATCAAGATTTGCAAAATGTGCGTGTAACAAATGACAAAGGAACAGTCTGTGAACGAAGTTCTACTAAACCATACACCATCGATGGAAAGATGAACAAAACTAGTTGCCATTTGGAAGTCTTTAATAAATTCAACAAATGAATGAAACCTAATTAACACTTTTGCACTCTTACGATGAATGCAACTTGGTGGAATAAAAAGTGTTGAGTGAAAGCAAAATACAGCAACAGATTTGTAAATGTGAATTCAGGATACATTTGAACTTTCAATGAAAGTTGATTTGTAGCGGGGCTATTGAAACAGTCAATACATTTTTATAGGTTTGGGCAACCTTGTTATGTTGTTATATTAAAAAATAAAAGTATTTTCTAAGTGTCTAGCCAAGTGCATAGTTTGTAAAAAAAAAAAATCTAAGTAAACACATAAATAAATAACAATAAGTGCATAATTCTAAAGTAAACTATCTTAGATCTTTCGACAAGTAAACTGATTTAAGAGATTGCCTTTGTGATTCCTTGTGCTGCTGTTTTGCTTCCCAGAGCAATTTGCGATAATATTTTTTTGTATTTATGTACTCCAGATAGGTTATTTCAGAATTATCATTATGACCTTTAAGGAGACTAAGCTTCAGTCTACATTTTTTATTGTGAGGAAGTACCATTGATTTTTGGTTTCACTGCAGGATCGAGCTTGGCGGTCCATGGACTGCCATACCAGAAGTGGCGGTCCGACTGCTGTAGTACAAGTTGGGCGGATTAGCTTTCCGAAGACCGCTACTGAACTGCTGACATCGCCAGCCAACTCTGAGCGCGGTGGCCACGTAGCGCACCTATGAGGTTGTGGGAGGCTCAGACTTCCAGTGAAATCGCCTGCTCAATTACGGGTTGCTTTACAGCCGGCATGGCCATGTCGGTCTAACTACCACATCAGATATGGTGGAAAGTGAGGGATATAAGGCCGAAACTCACCAGTACTCACCTGTACTCGTCTTTAAGCATCATGGAGCCCATCAAACACGTCCGCCGCTGCTCTACCTCCTCGACCACGTTCAAAACCAGTCCATCATGGATGAAATCCGCAGTAAGTCATACAACTACCTGTTGCCTCTGCAAAATGATGCCTCCCCATGGACCAAGCGAAGGAGTTGATGTCCCTAAGTAATTTGCACATATACCGGGACCCTGTCTGGAACTGTATCTTATCAACCATTAAAAATACATCTGTAGGATGCCCTCCTAGGCCAAAACATTGGTACTGCACAGGCACACTGTTAACAAATGGACATGGGTTTGCAAATTATATAGAGTGATAGTGATATGTGCATTATTTTGTGTTCCACAACAATATCACACCTATTAATCTCTGTCACACCTCTTTTGCCCTTTTTCACTTGCCTCCCATGTTACTACTGATATTCACAAGTCATGCAGCTTATCATTACTCAGGTGTTGCTAAAGTGACATTGAATTGGCTACAATTACCACGAGGCCTAGTCACTCCAACTCTAACTAAGATGCTACACTCCTTTTGCCCCTTCTCACTTGTCTTTAATGTCACTGCTGAAGTTCACTTGTCATGCAGCTTATCGTTACTCAGGTGTTGCTAAAGTGACATTGAATTGACTACAATTACCATGAGGCCTAGTCACTCCAACTCTAACCAAGATGCTACACTCCTTTTGCCCCTTCTCACTTGTCTTCCATGTCACTGCTGAAGTTCATTTGTCATGCAGCTTACCATTTCTCAAGTGTTGCTAAAGTGACATTGAAGTGACTACAACTACCATGAGGCCTTGTCACTCCAACACTAACCAAGATGCTACACTCCTTCTGCCCCTTCTCGCTTGTCTCCCATGTCACTGCTGAAGTTCACTTTTCATGCAGATTACTATTACTCAAGTGTTGCTAAAGTGACATTGAAGTGACTACAACTACCATGAGGCCTCATCACTCCAACTATAACCAAGATGGTATAGTGAATATGACACACTCACATTGCACACAACCCAGGTCCTCTTTTGATGTCAAAGAAACTTCTGTTTGGATGTGTCAGTAAAGTCAAACACACCTTCTCTTCTGCTATACAGTATTGGACTCTCACACATCACCCACATGAAAAGGAAAAAGCAGGCAATTGGATTACATCAAATCAGACTGACAACCGTTCTAAGGGCACTATGGAAACACTCTCTGCAGGATAGCTATGCCTCTATTAGGGGGAACCCTGAAAGGCTGGGGCCCTGGGGTACAGTACATTTTGCACATGTCTGACAAACTCCATGTGCACTGGACCTGGGAACTGATATATATCAGGGACAGCCAATAGCATAACCAAGTTCTATGCATGTGTAGTTAATATTTCACTGCAACTCATGAAAGCAAACACTGCACTAACAGCATGTGCCACACAACTAGATGAAGTAGCTGTTAGGTACACACTGCAAAATAGACACATGTCTATGCTGAACTACACAAAGGTATGACAAGTTGGGGAGAGGAGTTGGCCTAACGGCTAGGGTGGTCGACCTCGAATCTGGGGAACCGGGTTCGAGTCTCGGCAATGACGCTGAACATCCTGAGATTCTGGGCAAATAACTTCATCTCCCCGTGCCTAACAAAAAAATTAACGTGTCCTCATGTAACGCAACTGGTGCTCATGTAAAGCGCTCTGATACCCGATACCTTTGGGTCAAGTTCGCGCTATTTAAAACTCCGTAATTTTGTTTTTTTTTAAAGTTGACACCCTTCATGCGTGTATACACAAATATCTAACTTCAACACACCAAACACATATCCAACCTACATCATAGGGAAAAGTAGAACCTAAATGATGTGGACAGTGGCCAGGGCAAGCTGAAATACCTACCACATAACATGTCACTCAATGCAATGTCTGTCCCATTTGGATTTCATCCCTCACAGACATCCACCCAACTTTTCCCCTTGTCCCGTTTAACTCCAGCACTGGCTCCAAGGGAACATCATACTAACCACTACAACTGGATCAGCAATGAGGGATCAAACAAACACAACTGTACTCGCACATCACAAACTATACAATAACATAAAATAGTTAAAAAAATAATGGCAGGACCAATATCTTCCAAACTAGGAAAAGTTTTAATGATAGAAAAAAACACTAAAGGAAACAAAGGAGAATGGGCAGTCCTATGTTACATCGTGTGCCACAGTACAAGGCTCTGCCATCAAATTTGCCCTTACTGACACTGCCAGGGAACCTCCTCACAAAAGGGGCATCCTTTGGGCATAGCAGGCACCTAGAAGATGGTTCTTGGGAAGGGGGGCAGAGGTTTAGGGAGGGGTGAGTTTGTCTTTGGGAGGCTGCCTTTTGGGTGGTTTTGGAGTGGGTTTAGTTTTAGGAATTTTGTGGTCTTCTGTTTTGGGCTGGGTTTAGTGGGGTGGGGAGGCTGTTTTTCAGGGGTGGTGTGGGGAGTGGGAAGTGGAAGGGATGTGTTTGGGTGTGGAAGGGGTTTTTAGGACTTTGGGTAGGGGGTTGGGTTTCACAGGCGTAAGGTCAAGAGCAAACATGTCAGATTCACAGGGAAAATGGGTAGGGTGTTTTGTATGGAGTCGGTCTGGGAGGAAGAGGGAGTGGAAGTGTGAGATGGGTCTGATGCCTGTACTGTGTGTTGTGTTGGTGGCTGTTGTGTGGGTGTCTGTGAACGTATGCATTTTTTAGGTAGGAGTGTTGTGGATGTGCTGAGTGTTGTGGAAGGGTCAGTGTGTATTGCTGTGATGTCTGTGGGTATGGTAGTGTCTGTGGGGAGGGCAGTGTACGTTGGTGTGATGTCTGTGGGTATGGTTATGTCTGTGGATGGGGCAGTGTGTGTTGGCGTGATGTCTGTGGGTATAGTTGTGTGTGGAGGGGGCAGTGTGTGTTGGTGTGATGTCTGTGGGCATGGTTGTGTCTGTGGAGGGGGCAGTGTGTGTTGTTGTGATGTCTGCAGGTATGGTTGTGTCTATGGAGGGGTCAGTGTGTGTTGCTGTGATGTCTTTGGGTATGGGTGTATCTGTGGAGGGGTCAGTGTGTGTTGCTGTGATGTCTGCGGGTATCGGTGTGTCTATGGGGGGCTCTTTAGGTGTTGCTGCGGTGCCTGGGGTATACTCAGGATGGTGGGGGTGGTGAGGGAGGTGAGTGTCTGCTGTGTGTATGTATGTTTGAGTTTCTTGAATGTCTTGTGTTTCTGTGTGGTGCTTGTGTTTGTTGAAGTGTGTGCATGTTTAGGTGTGTGTGTGCTTGGGATAGGATTGGGATTAGGGAATGTGGGTGGAGAAGGAGCAGAGGGTCATGGAAGGTTGGGATGGGTGTATGGCTGCCGTGATGGTGGAGGGCAGAGCCTGAAAAGATCTCTGTAGAGCAGACATGGCAATGTGAATGCCTTCCAGGTAAGCAACCACCTGGGTCAGCTTGTTGCTTTTCTCCTGTATGGCATTCAGCATTGCAGTCTGACTCACAGAGATGCTCCTCAGGAGGTCAATAGCCTCCTCACTTAGGGCAGCAGGGATAACAGGGGCAGGGGCTGAGGTACCTGAAGCGAAGGAGGCTCCTCCCTTCTTAGGCCAGCTGTATCCCCACTGACGTTGGCCCCTTCTCCTCCACTTGCCCTGGATGTATTTGAAATGACATGGAACATGGGTTTTTTGCAATTGCAATACCTGACCATCACAAATCCACAGAAAACATTGAAGAAGTTTGTGCACATATCACCCCACCTTCATGGTTCACTGCATAGGCTTCTACTTGAGCATGAGCACCTGCATGCATTCTACATGACCTGCAAACAGTTGGGTCCACTCATGTCATAACCCCATACAGGCCCAAATGCATTGATGGAATACTCTACACTCAATCCTCATGTCCATACTAGGATAGTTGATCCCCTTGCATACTTTGGCACTTGTGCCATACCATTGTAAAGACAAGTAGCCAAATAGGATGGATCCAAGGGTTAGATTTACGCAATGCTCACACAAGGCCCGGAATGAAACAAATCTAACTATTACTCATGATACATCAGGATGTCATGATGGTCAAGTTGTACACCAGTGTGCCATCATTTACTGTTGTGGCAGACATCTTTGTCACATGCAAATCCTCATTGCACTCTGATGACACTTTGCACTACAAAATACATCATATGTCTACTACTAGCAAAGTCAAATGACAGCTGTACACATGTAGTTTATCTATGTATCACATTTAGTAGATAAAGATCCCTGACAACATTGAGGTACAAACTTTTGGGAGATTGATACTCTGAATTCACACAGCACATGACACCATATAGCCATAGGAACATCCCCAATCCTGCTTGGTACAGGTGATGATGCTGGTCATAGATTGTATATCCACAAGCCAATACCACTTTGAAGGGGTTGGGTGTCCCTGAACATCTATGACATGAAGATGTGGGATCACTAGAGTCCCAATGGGCAGGCACATCACACCACTCTTTGGTATTGCATACTTAGATTGCCTTATAAGGATCAGTCGAGACACTTACATAGAAGCCCCACAGTTCTAGATCTCACTCCCTCATGCATGTCATCAGTCAGTGAAGGAGTGTTTTGAAACACTGTTGCAGATGAACCATCAAGTGCCAAATGCACACTGGCCAACATGTAGGCACTAATGTTGCTGGCACCAGTGATGTTTGCACTCCTATTTCACTGTATGACCAGTACTTACAAGTGGGAACTGTTGTACAGTCACTGTATGTACTGTGAACTTTATGTCATGTCACATGCAACAGGGCCACATCACATGAGAGACAGTAATGAGGGTACATCACTCCTTACACAAGCAAGATCAGTTGCCTGTGTGGTACAATTGTCACCCAGATTTACTAAGAACAAGAGATGATTACTCACTTCATTCAGCCAGGTGTCTGCTCAAAAGGAGAGAATTGGATGCGGACAGGACTCTGCTGTTTTCCGGGTCAGAAAGACAGTAAGCACAACACAGTAGCATACACCTACTACCACACAGTAACAATGACTCATCTTGTGTGTGGCACTTGGGCCACCAGCAATATGGTTGGTGAAATGCCTGTTTATAAATCTCAAAGTTGGCAATATGACATGCATGACTCAGGCCAGGACTCGACCCTTAGTTGCCGCTGTTGAGCCTTCAATTGCCCATCAAGGTCCGGGTAGGCCACCGCCAATATGTGGGCCATCAGGGGGGTCAGGGTCTGACACACGCCCCTTCCATGGTGGGAGGACTTCCCAAGCAGGACCTCCGTGATCTTCTGGGATCAGCACCGCAGGTCCTCCAACCTCTTCCTGTAGTGGGCACTATGCCGGTTGTAGTACCCCAGGGTCCGCACCTTCCAGGCGATGGCTCTCCAAAGGTACTTCTGATGGGTGTTGACATGTATGGATGCAATGGATGTAGAAACAGATTGTAACTGGAAGTTTGAGGAGAACTGTCAGCTTGATACATATTACGGTGACATGTAGTACGAGCCTTCATCAAGAGTCAACATATTGCATGTGTCCATGTCACATGCTACGCACAACTAAAGCATAGATAAACACTTTTGTAGTCACCTGATGGCTAACCTCAACCTGGCCATAACCTACACTGACTGAGCTAGCCCACTACGATCATGTAGGCCAGGCCAATCTTACATGGAATGCGATGTGAGGTACCATGACATACGACACACCATTTTGACCTTCTGAAGAGGGTAAACTAACAGTGCATGACTGTCCAGACACATTTCCCGTCAGGCCCATTGAATTGATGCATATGGTCCATAGAGGCAAGTACCATAGTATACACAACATCCTAAAACTAAGGTCACAAGGTAAGGGCTGATATGTGTGACACTGAGAGCTATCTCTCTAGGGGCTGTGTGGGCATGTGGACTACTTATTTAGGTATCCTAATAAGTCAACATAAGTTTGTGTTGTTTGTACAGCCATCAGATGGCATTACTTTTGCCATGTGAGGCACTGTAATAGGGATGACAATCAACATACCATTGTATGTGTTGTATAGGGAATATTGTAGCCAAGAAGATGATTCACATTTCTAAACCTCTTCAAAAGTAACCCACTATCTATGCTGTTCATGTCTCAGATTTGCAAAAGGTCTGTAAAGTGGAAGCAACAGTATTAGAAGAGTGTCAACAGAACTGTGTGAGTAAGGGGACAGTCATTAGTGACAAACACACATTGACACTGTCGGTGAATGGGAAGAAGTATCAGGTCAGGGGTCACCTCAGTCACCATGCCTCATATTATCCATGTAACAGCTATCAGGGCTATTAGTGTGACAGATAACGCTTTCTGGGAACATCCATGGATCAGCAGGTCTGCAGGGACATTACTCTGTGCATCAGTTCTCCTGCCACAGTACCTCTGGTCCAGGCTGGGCCATGGCCCAGACTGCCCACATATCAATATCAGGCCTTGCTCTCTGCAGGCTGAGGCTACTTATCCCACATAAACCTCACATTTCTACCAATTCAATAGTGAAAAGTCAAACTTCTGGCCTTTTCATATGTAAATATATGGTTGTTTTGCACTCTGAAAGGGTTTGTGAGGTATAGCTACTTCCCAGACAACTGTTTTACAAAGTCTGATGTGGGCTGATTAATCAGTGGGACGGTACACTTGGCTATCGTCAACCTCAAATGCTTCTAACAGTATACAGACATGGCTCTTTGTGTGAAGCCTATGCATAACAATGCACATATACCATGATGTGATTTGAAAACTAATTGGAGCTACTATGAACTTGAGCCCTGCATAGAGATATGCATGTAACACAATTAGAAATCACTCTCATCACGTATTCCAATGGTGGCCTTCTCTCCACAAAGACCAGGGCCCCATAGTCCATTACATGTGTGCCCTATGTAGGGGCCACATCATGTATGCAAGCAACATGATTGCTTACACTCTGACACTCAAAGGCACATTGTAGCCTATGGGAATAGAAAAGAAGCAGTGAAATGCAGTTAAATATGTATTTGAGAAACGTACCTCTTCCTCTGGTGAGCCATAGAGCTGAGAATACAGGGGAAGAACCTCATTTACAAAGGTGCACAGTTGCTCTGGAGTGAAGGGACAGGCCCTCTACCCTGTAGTCTGTGCCATGATTGCTCCCAGAGGTGGCAAACAGCAGCTAAAATGGAGGAGGAGTTGATAGCAGCAGTGTCAGGAGGCAAGTGAGGTTTTTTTTCCAACCGCCACGTACATGTGTACTGGGTACATGGTCATCTGCGTTGGCGCACACAGCCATTCCAACATTACCCTATGGCTGTGACCACCGTGCGTGTGCTTGCCTAGTGCATGGTATTCTACCACCGGCAGTGTACGTGCGACATGCCCTATTAGTGAGGTCAGGCATCTGCCATGTTAGCGGTTGGTAAAACTGCACATAGGCAAAATGTACGCAGTGCACTGTACACCGAGGTTGGCGGTAATACATTTTATGCAACCCTCACTATAGTGGCAATTTAAATTCTTTTAATTGATGATGTGCACAGGACTGTGAAGGCCAGCTTGAGGATTACAGGTGGATGTTCAACATCAGACAATGATGTAAAATGTATACTGCTTCATGAAGCATTGATATTCAGACACATGACATTAGTCTTACTCCTCACATATGCTTTTCTGCACACTTTGACCAAGATACATTTTTGCGCTACTCTTTCCATAGGAACCCTAATAGAGGGAGGAGATTCCAGTCTCCAGTCTACCGCCCATTTCCAGACCTACACACCATGGAAGAATGACATATCATCATGAAGTTCCGTTTAAATAGGCAAACAATACGGGATCTATGTCATGAGTTGGAGCTTAATCTCCTACCTCACCTCAATAATTCTACATCAATACCACCACTAGTTAAACTCATGTCAGTTTAGCATTTTATGGCCACATGCTCATTTCAATTCACTGTTGCTATTTCTGTCGGAATGCCACAACCTTTTTTCAGTCAGGTCCTCATGGAGGTGCTAGCAGCACTTTTGAGACACGTGGGCAGCTACATCCAGTTCCACAGACATCAGGATTTAGCCACTGTGAAGGCAGATTTCTATGGATTTGGTCACATTCCACATGTAATCGGATCTACTGATGGCACCCATATTGGCTTAGTACTACCACACGACAGGGAGCAAATCTGCTGGAACAGGAAGCACTTCCATTCTAAGAACATGCAAGTTGTCTGCTTCACGGATTTGTACATCTCAAATATCTGTGCCCTGTTCCCAGGATCAGCACATGATTTCTTCATACTGCAGAACAGCACCATACCCCAGCTGATGACACAACTACCAGAGAGGGCCCGGCTTTTAGGTGTGTGTTTTCTGGCCTAACTTTGTGTGGGAAATGTCAGGTAGTATGATCTAAAAGTGTGTAACTAAATATTGCCCTTCTGTCTATCTTTCATCTAGGAGACTCAGCGTATCCCAACCGGTCATGGTTGTTGACACGGCTGAGGAATCCTAAAACACCAGTAGAAGTCTGCTTCAATGAGGCCCATGGAGGAACACAGCAGCCAGTAGAGCAGGCTTTTGGGCTCTTGAAAGCCAGATTCAGATGTCTGGACCAGACTAGGGGAGCCCTCCACTATTCACCCAGGAAGGTGTGTAAGATCATAGTGACCTGCTGCATACTCCACAACATTGCCCTGCAATGGAACATACCTTACTTTGCAGAGGATGCAGGCCATGAAGACCGATTGGGTGGGGACCCTGAAATGCCAAATGAATATGATGATAGTGGTGAAGAGAAAGGAGCTGAATTGCATCAGGATCTCATCCAGAACTATTTCTCCTGCATGTAAGTATGGTGTGAGATGTGATGATTGTGACTAGTCTTGCAACTCTTGTACTGATGTTGTGAGGAGGATGTTAATGCTACATACTAGGAATAAATGGGTCTGAAAATATCTGGGGAAAGGTGTTTGTATTGTAACTGTAGCTTTGTTCAGCTGTAAATGTTGTTTTGGACTGTGTTCTCTAGAAGTGGACAAGGTGATGTGTGTCATATGTAGGTTTTTTCAGCTAATCTGTCTATCTTGGTCTGTTTTTGGTACCTTTGCTATGGCATCTTCATTTGGACATTTCAGAGTTGTGACATTAGCAGGTATATGATGCTGTTCAAATGTATGAAGTAGACCTGGATTGGTCCTGGGAATGTCTGTCACAGAGTTTGAGTGTACAAGGCTGGTACCAGGACAGCTTGCACAGTGATCAAATGGAAGTTACCTGGCTTCCATTGGACTTGTGCCTTGTGTTACATTGGTCCTAATGCAATATGTGTGCCATCATGTGATCCAACACAATGTTGTGTTATGCCCAATTCATGCTCTCCTGCCTTTAAATTGGCTAACTCCCCATTGTGTATGAATTGGATGTAGCTGTTGATGTGTCTACTCATGGGAGTCCAAAGTGCTCGTAGCACATCACTGACATTTATTTGTGACATTCCTCCAGATGCAAGCAACACTGGGTTGAAATGACCCTGTGGTCAGAAACTGTTGTACTGACATGTGTCTCTTTTTTTCTTCATTTGATGTAAGATTGCTTTTGTGAGGTAGGCACTAAGGCTCCAATAGATCTAATTGATTGTTGCCTATTGTGTAGTTTATTGTCAGATGTATCCCCTCCATCCATGTTGCGAAAGTCTGAAAGTGATTATGTGATCACTGACCCACAATAACTGAGTCATGTATTATTTGCTATGTTTCTGACAATATGTCAGCCCATGATTTGAACAATGCAATAAAGATGTTCTCAGTCCTGACACTTGTATGAATGTGTTGTTGGGACATGGTAGTGATCCTGAGTTGATCATTGTTTACATACAATATATCCATGCTTCCAGAAGTCCCTAGTTTTGACATTGCAAATTTCACCTGGTAGTACATTCCCATTGTTATATGTGAGAATTACAACAGGAGACTAATGCTTTGGTGACGTGTGTTTTAATGAAGTGAAAAATGATAAGATAAAGAAATGTACTTAAAATTCAACAGTGCAAACAAAAAGTGAAGTCTTTGGTCATGGTGGATGAAACCATTGTAGTAGAGTCAAATTGGCCAGGAGTCCAAAGTTCAACATACTCCTCCCATCAGATAAAGAAAAATGGGCAGGAATAGTCCAACAAACTGAATGTGTAGCACACACAGTAGGACATTAGGGTCGTGGTCTCTTACTGGAGGTGGTGGGAGTCATGCCATCCTGAGCTCCTGGCGTTTTGCGTGGACGTCCCCTCCCTCTGACAGAGGGGTTGTGTGGAGCTGCTGAGACAGGAGCACATGCAGGTGTGGGCTCCTCTGACAGGACCTCCCTTCCTGTGGCTGCAGCAGATGTTGATGGTGTGGATGTGCTTGGACCACAGGAAGGGGTAGATGCAGGTGGAAAAGCTCTACAAAGGATGGTGTATACGTCCCGCAGCACTCCAACCAGGGAGGCCACCTCGGTGCGGATGACGGTCACCTCAGTGTGGATGCCGGCCACCTCAGTATGGATGGCAGCAACCTCCCGGTATGTGTCCCTCTGCAGCTCCTTCATTTCCCAGATTTCGGTCAATACTTGGCCCATGACACTTTGGGAGTCTGGGGCCGAATTACACAAAAGGCACATTTTCATTGTTTGTGCTAGGTGCACCTATTAAAAGGTGCGCCCAGCGCAAACAATGAAAATGCGCCGTGCCATGATGAATGCGCTGCCCCCAGGGCAGCTGCGAACTAGCGCATCAGATAAAAAATGGTACTTCTGCTTTAAAGCTGCTCTGTGTTTTCACAATGCAGGTGGCAACCCACTTGCACTTTGAAGGGGGATTAGAGATCCCCTTGCAGGTGAGTGTAGTGAGTGACTGCACCCGCCTGCAAGGGGATGTATGGGGGTCCATAGGACCCCCTTTATCCCCTGAAGAGGGCTGTCATCAGGGGGCTCACTGACAGTGCGCCACCTTTTAGATTGCGCACCGTCAGTGAGCCTCCTGAGAGCTTCATTGCCACTGCGCCCGCATCTGTAACATGCAAAGGCAAAGGAATTCCCTCATTTGCATGAGGCACACCCCTATGCAAATGAGGGAATGCCCTCTGAAGATAGCGCTGATGGTTTATGTGCACCAGCGCTATCAGTATTACAAAATGGGCTGCACAAGCATCTGCGGCCCCTTATGTAATACCAAAGGGCCCCAGGGGCGCGCAAAACGGGCGCAAATGCCTGTTGCACCCCTGTGGCACTTGTATAATACGGCCCCTTGTAGACTCCCAGGAATTGGGTGATGGCAGCCTAGATTTCCATGGTCTGTGTGGGCTCATTCTGCGGGCCCACAGTTACCCTCCCACTACTCCTACCCCCACGGACCTTGGCACAAACTACACCCTCCCACAGGGTCCTGGTTCCTCAGTGACTGTGGTGGTGTTAGACTTCTGAGAATCCAGGATTGGGGGCACAGGTTGGGACTCAATGCGCTAGGTGCACAGGTTAGGGGGCAGTGGTTGGCTGTGATGTTGCAGTGGTGGTGGGAGGTGTTGTAGTGGGCACAGTGAGCCCCAGTGTTGGCATCTGCCCAGGCTGACCAGACGGGCCAGGACCACCAGCCACGTCCACCTCTTCAGGAGCATTGTTATCACTGAGGGCTTCATCTTGGGGTGAAGAGGAACTCTGTTTTCAACCTCTGTGCCGGTGCAGTAGTGGATCGACCTATTGAGAATTAGAGAACATTGTTAATGGTGGAAGTGAGGTATCTACATCCACGTTGTTTGTGTCAAGGTAAATGGGGACCTAGAATGGCACAAAATAGATAGAGATTAGTATTGTAATCTATTTGTGTGGTTTTCAAGTTACTAGATATTTGTAGACAGTCAATAGATGTAGTAGATTTCATCAGCTCATTGGCTGTGCAGATATGTGACACTTTGGCTTTAGGGATAGACATGACATCTCCAAACAAAACTCTGCCACACACACAATGTAATCATAATTAACCCCGGGCGCAGTGGGTGTAGTGGGGCTATGCGGAGGTCCACGAAGTTGCGAACAAACTCCGTGGACCTCCGCTACGCTACACTATGCCACCCGCCTCCACCCCCCTATATTAAAATTTACTTCTACATGACTTAAAATTAAATTAAAACCACTTACCTGGCATGCAGCGTCCCCGGCTGCCCTCCTCCTCTTCCTCGCCATCTGGGTAATTCTTTGAGAAAACTGCGCATGCGCGCACGCCCGCGCATGCGCATTTCTTGGACTTGTTACCCAATAATGTGTGGCTTTACTCTAATGATTTCATCCATCATGACTGTCAAATCTTGCTCAGTGAAGCTTGTTTTTTGTGAGTGAGTATACATATGAAAACCAAACAAGTGATAGAGGTAAAAAGGTGCAAAAAAAATATTACAGGTAGTGGATAGTGCTAAATGGGAAGATGAAAAGGGGTGCCTTATTTGAGACTACAGAAGATGCTGGTGCCTGTCTTGCTGTGCTGCAGTTTGGAAGCAAAGCATGCTGGTCAGGGATGGGGTTTGTTTTATAGTGTGATGTGCAGGCATGTTCACTTGCCAAAGCACATCAGGTGTGTAGTTTTTAAATCATCCAATAGTCACTGCTGTGTTTTTTTCTTACTCGTACTGTGGCGGTCAACCGTAGTTGGGTAACCACCATTTGTAGACCACTGCTGTGAGACCGGGGGTACGACTGTGTAGTCGTAATACGCTCGGCGGGTGAACTGCAGACCTGACGTCGCTGTTGGATGCACCACTGACATTGCACACTGCTGCAGTTCTGCCGGGTAGACGGCCGCGGTCGGCATTTCAGACAGCACAACTCGTAATATGGTGGGCGGCAGATCACTGGCACAGAGGTGAAGTTGATGACGCGATTCTTGGGCGGTCGGACCTCCAAACTTGTAATCATGTTTTTAGTCTTTCAAAAAAAATTCTCCCATCCCTTTATGATGGTGCAGCTGGAGGAGCTCCATCTTAGTCTTTTCGTCTGAGCACCAGATTGAATTTTGCCCATCATTTATATCCTGCCTGTGTTCTTTACAATTATTTTGTAACTTGATAACAATGGATTATAATTGCTCTTTTCCTGAGAGATGCTATAAAAAAAAGTGAAAGTTAAAAAAAAAAAAAAAATGAAAAATGTATAATCGATGGTCATTGTTCTTCTACCCGATATATATGTATGTACTGGAGTCTGATCTATGGATTGGTGAGATGATAATGGTTTTGAGCTAAAATAAAGAAGCATATTTACTAAATGTTTGACAGCCTTTTCTAGGTTACAGGGTAAACAGGGTTCTCCATGTGTGTTATCTACAGCCAGAAATCTATCTACATTTTGGATAGACAAGTCTCCAGTGATAATAACTTCGTGTTCCATGTGTTGAAGTTTTCAATCCTCCAGGTCCTTGCTAATGCATTCTAGTTTCCTTTTATAATCACCATCATATTGAGGTAAACATTTATAATAAGTAAAGGCATTCTTCTGGCTCAGACAATGATCTAAGGTGACTGCTTGTAAAGAGTTATTAGACAGTGGGACACTTTGCGTCCTGACTTTGCCTCGTTATTAGAGCCCACATCCTGTGCTGGTATAAATCTGTGTGTAACAGATGAGCTATGACTGTCAGTTCTATGTCTCATAGAAGAGCCTAGAGCAGAACTGCTGAGTCACTGTTAGATCGACTTTACTGTTGTTGTACTACTGGGATGTTTCTTGACTGTGAACAGTGAGTTGAATCACCCTGTTAGTTATTAAAACTGTCTGCTTGCCTAAATAGTACGTTGTCCTGCAATTGAAAATTGGATATAGTTTTTTTAATGCAGGGGGTGACTTTTTTTTAAATTATGCCCGTGGAGAATGTAAAGTTATGGTCGTGCTAAGTGCTGCTTCGAGTGGTGAGACACTGTGGATAAATTTGACTGGAATTTATCTTGGTGTTCAACTGAAGTTATATCAATCTTCTGAGCGCTTTGTTTCTCTTTTGTAATTTCACCTTTTTTCTTCTCTTTCCTGGTTAATAGATTAAGAGAATCGCTTTGTGCTGTAAGACCGCTTCTGTGTACTTGTTGTAATTTCCTTAACATGAGCTGCTACAGAATAAATTATGCCCAAATTTACATTTGGCTTACTATTAGTCCCACGTCTCACCGGCTTGTGACTTTAAAGGTGTGCTATGAGCCAACTGTTCCCTTATAGGATTCTTAGTGCTTCCCTTATGTTGGTTATCTGTTGAATTATTTGTTGCTCATTATAGGCTCTCCTCTTTAGCAGGGGTAAAAGTCTTTAGCAGAGTGTTCTGAGTTTATGCACAATTGGATGACAACTGCATCTCAAATTCAGATCAGGTGGTGTCTTTGTAAAATTGTTCATTTTCTTTTGCTCTGAAAGTTGTTGCTCTCCATCAAGTGCACTTTCTCCAAAGGATTATGAACATTTTGCAACCATGATAATATATCTAATTTGATGTCTATCATGATCATGTTAGTTTCAAAGTCAATTATGTGGGTTGCCAATAATTGCAACAGATCCACTTGGAGTTTCAACTTGTGGGATTGCCATGTTGGTAGAGGCCAACAATATTTTATTTATTGAAATTAGGAAACCATTTGTAAATTTAGTCGCAGTAGACTGAGTATGAAGATCTGTCACTATTTGTGTTTAATACGTGGATTGTAAATTCTAATTTCTACTTTGGCTATTTCAATTTGTTGTACATTGGAGAGATCCAGGTGAAACTTCCAACCTCAGTTAGTCTACCCTCTCCACAAAGATACTGCTACGTGTATGGTGTTGAGGATCTGTTGTGGTATTAGCACTTCAAATGAGAATGAGAGTTCAATGATGGAAAGCCGAGATGAGGTAATTTTATGATGATGAATTTGAGGCACTGTTTTAAATGTATTCGGACATTCTAAGTAAGCTGCTTGCTCTCTTTGTCTTGGGGATGTAAAGAACACTTATGCTTGTTTGCTATCAATGACTCCATTTGTTTCCGGAGTAAGTGAAAATGTTGGGCTTTGCTGTTCTGGAGCTGCAAACATTTTCCCTTAACGAAGTCTCTCAAAAAAATGTGTGATGCAACACCCTGTCTAAAGGTTTGAATTATTACCAGTTATTAGAATGGTGCATGTGATAGCTAGTAGTTTACTAAATGTGGATGATGGGGCTGCTTGATTCAAATTGAGGCTCTCCCTCTTGTATCGAGGACAAAGACATGGACTTCAAGCGTCATAAGGCTGACCTCCTGTTTAAGTAACAGAGATGCAACAAGCTACAAGACTGAGGCCCTTCCTACATCTGCCCATCCCAGCTGACCAGTTCCAACTTGACCTGCCCTGGACCGTGATGTTGAACTCTGCTGGAGTGAGACCCAAACCACCTCGGTGATTCCAGTGGTCCTGGAACCCAGGGATGTGTCAAAGTCTACTCCACCTAACACCCTGAAAAACCTGGTTACTTAGAAAATGTTGTACTCCAAAAAGGCCTGACTGGGCATACCATTTCCCGGGATGCTGGAAGGGTGGGGTGGGGTTTACTGGGTGCCATTTTTGTAGCATGGCAGCAGTTTCGAAATTACTTGTTGCAGAGTTCCTTATATATGCAGTAGTTTTAGGCAACAATAACATTCTCAAGATAACTCTGGTGATTAATGTACCTGCTGGAGAGAGATCAGAGTTTTGTCTGGTGGCAGTTTTGACTCATTTAAGGTAGCGCAGCGGGTTAATATGCCTGTTGCAAAGGACGTGTACCACGCAGATCACAGAACAGCGTTTTATGTGCATAACTCAATGGGTTACTGCTTTTTACCTAGAGACCCTTTTGTTGCTGTGCAGTTCATAAGTTACAATCATAATGTAATATAGTGAACTATGAAGTGTCATCAAAGAGCTGCATGCATCTACATGGTACTGATTATAAAGTTATGTTTTTTTCTGATTCTTTTATTATCCTAATCTTGCTAAAAAGGTTTTGTTTGGGTAGAAATAAATTCTTATAAGTAAAGCTAACTCTAACCACGTGTTCCGTTCTGAATCCTGAGTTTGAGATTTTCCCGACCAAGCACTCTTAAAAAATGCCTACCAGTATGGATGACATGTATCCTACACCTTCTAGTCCCCTTTGTCTTATGTAACATTTTCTATACACTGACTTACACATGTATGATTCATTGTCTCTGCATTTGTGTGTGATGTAAAGTGCTCCAACACCCTACACTGGTATGAGAGGCGCTATAAAACAAATGAAATACATGTGAGAGGGGCTATGGAAAGATGAGGGCCACTGTTGGAGGGTGATAGTGAGGGAATCATTGGAGAGCCCCAACAAAGATTACTGAATCCTGGTGCACTCTAGGGTCATCATTTACTATGCTTTAAAAGCCAACACAATTGAATATATATTGAAAAATGTGTTGCAGAATATGCCATTTTTGCCCCTTCCCCCCAGCCCTCCTTGAAGTGGCCAGGCTCACTCCCTGCACTCACTATGCATCGTACGGGGACTGGTCTAACCAAATTTGCCTGCTTTGGGTTCCCAATCTGGCCCTGTACTCCAAAGACCCCCAGAAGACGAGGACAAACCTACCAAGTTGATCCGATGAATATGTGTTGCCACTGAGCTGAAGATTCAGGTCTCCCCTGCTCTGAGCTTTTCCCAGCAACAAATCTGATTGAGTGGGAACTCTTGAAGAAGGAATCCACATTCGTGGATCCCTTTTTGGCCACAGCTTGAAGCCTTGCTGCAGGATTCCGAGCTCTAAAAAACTGACTGAGTGCAAATGTAGAAATCTTCACTGGGTGTAGGCACCAAAAGAATCCGGCCACTGAGGGGCCTCGCTTTGGTGCAAAATTCAAATTTCTCCCACTAAGACTTTCCCACCAAACGTCAACGACTTCACCAAGACCTTGTTTGATTGATATCTGATCTCGTGGAGCTCTTCTCGACCACAGCCTGCTACCTTGCCCCATTGGAAGACTTTGGGCTTCCATTTCAGAGGTTCAGTTTGAAAGTAAAACTTCTAACCCAGTGGACCCTGGTTTCTGTACCGGACTAAATTGCCGATGGCCTCATATCACGCCTAGGTCCCAGTCTACTGCAATCAGTTGACTGTGGTTGTGCGTAACACTTTTAGGTACAGTTTTTATTTAAAACGTTAAAAATTCATTTCTTTGGTTGCACTTATTGGATTTTTATTGCTATCTTTCTAACTTGGTTTGGGAGTTTTCTTTTTGTATTTTGACATTACTACTATTTTGGTACTGTATAAATACTTTATACATTATCTCTAAGCTAAGCCTGACTGCTCTGTGTCACATTTACTAGAGGTTTGGCCTCAATCTTATTTAGTAACTTTAGTGGTTCACTTTGAAAAAGATTGTGATTTTTATTTGAGGTGGTTAGTTACACCCCTCAGCTAATACTCCAATTTCTTCAGTAACGAATCACTGTTTCAAACCATTATGTATACATACAGTTTACCACTCCACAATTTGCAATTCTGTAAAAATGACAAATTACAAATCTCCAAATTGAATGTTTGTGCATCTGGACCATAGTTCCGAACCATTCAGAGCCAGTGAGTCATCAACGCCACATAGCTGTTAAGCTGTCAGTAGATTTGTTTTGTTTATCCATCACTTTTTAGTTTTCCGATCAAAAGCACATGGGCTCTTTTACATGCTTGGATAGGACATGATGTTGCTCTTGCCATTAGGCCCTATCCATTCTTCGTGCCTCCTGTTGATGTGTTCTCAAATATCTCTCTGACTTCTTACGAGATAAAAGCTCTTGTTCCTCTTTTCGTCCGCTTCTAGTGCTCACTTGAAAATAAACCCATAATGCTTCTTAAACACTTTCCACTTTTCTTCAAGAATAATGTTTTCTCCAAAAGATTCTGACAAGCTAAATCCTTGCACAGCCATCATTCTGTTCATTTTTATTTTATTTGGAAGCAGATTTTGTCAGTGTGGATCATTTGTGTGCATTGTCAAACACTGACAGAGACGTGAATTTTAGAGTTTTTTTAATAGCTGTCTCAAAGATGACATAAAAGCATACATCCCAAGAAATATTTCATCAATCAAAAATCACCAAACAAACACACCACTTCTATCCCTCCACTATCCTTCTCAATCCAAATAACAGACTACATATCCACCGCTCAAATTACTTCATATTATCTTATATTAATTCACCATTAATCCTTTATGGGTTCCGCAGTAGTGTGCCACTCGCCGAAAAAGCACTTCAGCACCTCAACAGGGGTAGCAAGCGCTATATCAATGCAAACCTTTTTTCTCTTCTATCCCTCCACTATCCTTCTCAATCTAAATAACTGACTAACATATCCACCGCTCAAATTACTTTCATATTTTCACTATACTAATTCACCACTAATCCTTTATGGGTTCCGGAGCAGCGTGCTACTTGCCAAAAAAGCGCTTCGACGCCTCGTTAGGGGTAGTAAGCGCTATATAAGTGAAATTACAATACAATTACAATATAAAACCATGGGATTCACATATGAGTCCCACAATAAACACCAATAATCAGTGCTTAAATACATCAATTCTCCGTTAAAGCATTCTGTGTAGCCATTACATCATATTTAAAATTTACATTTACATTCACAGAAATTGTATTTTGCCATTTCTAGCAGGCAGAAGGCAAGGATTTAAATACATGTTGCCTGATTATTGTTCTCCCTAGAATAAAGCAGTCAAAATGTCCTCGAAGCTGACTCAGTGATTTATCCTGCTGAGGACGAAAAGAGGACTATATATAAGTTTCAGTCATGAACCAATGGCAACACCGTTTGGCTTTTAGCCAACAGGGGCTGGATTCTTTAATCTGGCGCTCAATTCCAGGTGCACCATAGAATTTCCTCACGGGTGCGGTTGGAGCAAACATAAAAATGCACTTTCCCTATGGTATTTACTAACTCTCTGCATTAGTGCTTGCAGTGGTGAAGCAAAACAAGTTCTCAAGTCGATACTCCACGTTTTCGTGCCGACGAATCCAGTCTTTCTTTGGAGGAGGAAAGGCGCCCTCTCCCATGAGAGGTGCATTCGGGGCCTGCACCCTCCTGCCTAGACTGCTAACTGGGTGGTCCATTGCGCTGTGTGGGCCGTTCCTGCCTTCTCTCAAGGGAGGCACAATAACTGTGTACCACTTCCTCGGTGAAGCACAATTAGTGCGTCTCTCAATTAATGAATGAAACATCATTTTGGCTGAAAATCAAGCACTGGCTTAGAGTGCCACCCATGGAATGGGCAGCTAGGCACCATGCATATGGATGAATGGAATGCAAAACAATAAATGTAATTAGCAGAGTAAACTTACTTTGCACATAATGTACAAGTACCTACTAGTCCATGAGAGTGCAAATTTCTCGATCTCTGTCTTTCTCTCTCTGTCTGTTTCTCTGTCTCGCTCTCTATCTCTTGCACACACCCACCCCCTCCTCCTCCATAGAAACACACATAACCACACCCCAGCTGGTGTGGGCACCTGGGTAATTTGCGAGATAGCAATGAGACTAAGGATGTGGTGCTCTAGTCCTTGGGTTTCCTTTAATTCCCAGGGGGATTTTGGGAGTTGTAGTTTATCAAACTGAATTGACCAATGATTATTAAAGGAAACCAAGGACTGGGACATTGTGTCATTCGCGACATAGAGTCATATAGTAACCCTATGCCTAGTGGCACAAGATATGCTGGTGCTTGCTGTAATTATGTGACAAAATACATTAATGTAAGCGAGGAAATTATATACAAGGGAGTTAGCAGATGATAGCAAATGGCTGTCTTGTAAATATTTGCTGTCAAGACATAGCTTGCTGTGACCAGTGTCAAAGCACTCAAAGTGGCAGAAATACACGTTGGCCATATTGGAAATATAGCACACGCTAAACTCCTAAATCACAAGAAAGCAACAATTTTTGTTCCTTACATATTTCATATGAATACAGCAAGCACAGGACCAAATTATGCTGCAGTATTCACAAAATTATGTGGCAAGAAAAGGCAAACTATGTGACATAATGTGACACATTTTGTGATAGTATTACTTCATTATTTTGTCATGTTTTCTCCTGGTAACAATGTCTGGGGAAAGAATTCACCTTATTACTACCAATTTAACACCCAATTACATCAACAAGCAACTGAAAGACGATCAGTCAACCTTTGCAAAATGCATTCCAGTGCACAGAAACGCGAGTCGCCATATTCTTTTCAACTTTTGATCTGTTTCAGCTAGAAACAACATTTTTTTGTTAAAATCTGCAGAGTATGCATTGGATGATGGATTCTGTGGCAAACGCGGCAAGTCTATAATTATGCGAACATCGCCTCAGAATAGCATAATTCCAGTGGCCTCAGCTGACGGTAAGAAGGTGCTTGCTATGCCACAATTCTCTTGTACATTTCCTGTAAATATGAAATGTTTACCAAAGGGGATGATGAACGGAGCGTTAGAGAAAATCAAACACTCACCCCCAGTCAAATGATCTGGGTTTAATCCATCATCATTCTTTAGCTCACTCCACCACCCCAGTTCAGACATGGCCATATGCAAATCAGTCTGACCTTGTGCCTCATGGGAACAGTCCAGCCCGAACTGCCAAGCCATGTCTTCCCTGGACCGGAAACAAGCATCCTGGGACCGGTTTCGGGTTCAAAACCCTCATCAGCCAGGCTATCTTGAATCCAGTGGCAAAGTGAGCAAGGGACCCACGTCTGGGCATACCCTGCCAACTTAGGGCGAACAAAGCGATACCAAAGGGGATGATGAACGGAACGTTAGAGCAAATCAAACACTCACCCCCAGTCAAATGATCTGGGTTTAATCCATCATCATTCTTTAGCTCACTCCACCACCCCAGTTCAGACATGGCCATATGCACATCAGTCTGACCCTGTGCCTCATGGGAACAGTCCAGCCCGAACTGCCAAGCCATGTCTTCCCTGGACCGGAAACAAGCATCCTGGGACCGGTTTCGGGTTCAAAACCCTCATCAGCCAGGCTATCTTGAATCCAGTGGCAAAGTGAGCAAGGGACCCACGTCTGGGCATACCCTGCCAACTTAGGGCGAACAAAGCGATACCAAAGGGGATGATGAACGGAGCGTTAGAGCAAATCAAACACTCACCCCCAGTCAAATGATCTGGATTTAATCCATCATCATTCTTTAGCTCACTCCACCACCCCAGTTCAGACATGGCCATATGCAAATCAGTCTGACCCTGTGCCTCATGGGAACAGTCCAGCCCGAACTGCCAAGCCATGTCTTCCCTGGACCGGAAACAAGCATCCTGGGACCGGTTTCGGGTTCAAAACCCTCATCAGCCAGGCTATCTTGAATCCAGTGGCAAAGTGAGCAAGGGACCCACGTCTGGGCATACCCTGCCAACTTAGGGCGAACAAAGCGATACCAAAGGGGATGATGAACGGAGCGTTAGAGCAAATCAAACACTCACCCCCAGTCAAATGATCTGGGTTTAATCCATCATCATTATTTAGCTCACTCCACCACCCCAGTTCAGACATGGCCATATGCAAATCAGTCTGACCCTGTGCCACATGGGAACAGTCCAGCCCGAACTGCCAAGTCATGTCTTCCCTGGACCGGAAACAAGCATCCTGGGACCGGTTTCGGGTTCAAAACCCTCATCAGCCAGGCTATCTTGAATCCAGTGGCAAAGTGAGCAAGGGACCCACGTCTGGGCATCCCCTGCCAACTTAGGGCGAACAAAGCGATACCAAAGGGGATGATGAACGGAGCGTTAGAGCAAATCAAACACTCACCCCCAGTCAAATGATCTGGGTTTAATCCATCATCATTCTTTAGCTCACTCCACCACCCCAGTTCAGACATGGCCATATGCAAATCAGTCTGACCCTGTGCCTCATGGGAACAGTCCAGCCCGAACTGCCAAGCCATGTCTTCCCTGGACCGGAAACAAGCATCCTGGGACCGGTTTCGGGTTCAAAACCCTCATCAGCCAGGCCATCTTGAATCCAGTGGCAAAGTGAGCAAGGGACCCACGTCTGGGCATACCCTGCCAACTTAGGGCGAACAAAGCGATACCAAAGGGGATGATGAACGGAGCGTTAGAGCAAATCAAACACTCACCCCCAGTCAAATGATCTGGGTTTAATCCATCATCATTCTTTAGCTCACTCCACCACCCCAGTTCAGACATGGCCATATGCAAATCAGTCTGACCCTGTGCCTCATGGGAACAGTCCAGCCCGAACTGCCAATCCATGTCTTCCCTGGACCGGAAACAAGCATCCTGGGACCGGTTTCGGGTTCAAAACCCTCATCAGCCAGGCTATCTTGAATCCAGTGGCAAAGTGAGCAAGGGACCCACGTCTGGGCATACCCTGCCAACTTAGGGCGAACAAAGCGATACCAAAGGGGATGATGAACGGAGCGTTAGAGCAAATCAAACACTCACCCCCAGTCAAATGATCTGGGTTTAATCCATCATCATTCTTTAGCTCACTCCACCACCCCAGTTCAGACATGGCCATATGCAAATCAGTCTGACCCTGTGCCTCATGGGAACAGTCCAGCCCGAACTGCCAAGCCATGTTTTCCCTGGACCGGAAACAAGCATCCTGGGACCGGTTTCGGGTTCAAAACCCTCATCAGCCAGGCTATCTTGAATCCAGTGGCAAAGTGAGCAAGGGACCCAGGTCTGGGCATACCCTGCCAACTTAGGGCGAACAAAGTGATACCAAAGGGGATGATGAACGGAGCGTTAGAGCAAATCAAACACTCACCCCCAGTCAAATGATCTGGGTTTAATCCATCATCATTCTTTAGCTCACTCCACCACCCCAGTTCAGACATGGCCATATGCAAATCAGTCTGACCCTGTGCCTCATGGGAACAGTCCAGCCCAAACTGCCAAGCCATGTCTTCCCTGGACCGGAAACAAGCATCCTGAGACCGGCTTCGGGTTCAAAACCCTCATCAGCCAGGCTATCTTGAATCCAGTGGCAAAGTGAGCAAGGGACCCACGTCTGGGCATACCCTGCCAACTTAGGGCGAACAAAGCGATACCAAAGGGGATGATGAACGGAGCGTTAGAGCAAATCAAACACTCACCCCCAGTCAAATGATCTGGGTTTAATCCATCATCATTCTTTAGCTCACTCCACCACCCCAGTTCAGACATGGCCATATGCAAATCAGTCTGACCCTGTGCCTCATGGGAACAGTCCAGCCCAAACTGCCAAGCCATGTCTTCCCTGGACCGGAAACAAGCATCCTGGGACCGGTTTCGGGTTCAAAACCCTCATCAGCCAGGCTATCTTGAATCCAGTGGCAAAGTGAGCAAGGGACCCACGTCTGGGCATACCCTGCCAACTTAGGGCGAACAAAGCGATACCAAAGGGGATGATGAACGGAGCGTTAGAGCAAATCAAACACTCACCCCCAGTCAAATGATCTGGGTTTAATCCATCATCATTCTTTAGCTCACTCCACCACCCCAGTTCAGACATGGCCATATGCAAATCAGTCTGACCCTGTGCCTCATGGGAACAGTCCAGCCCGAACTGCCAAGCCATGTCTTCCCTGGACCGGAAACAAGCATCCTGGGACCGGTTTCGGGTTCAAAACCCTCATCAGCCAGGCTATCTTGAATCCAGTGGCAAAGTGAGCAAGGGACCAACGTCTGGGCATACCCTGCCAACTTAGGGCGAACAAAGCGATACCAAAGGGGATGATGAACGGAGCGTTAGAGCAAATCAAACACTCACCCCAAGTCAAATGATCTGGGTTTAATCCATCATCATTCTTTAGCTCACTCCACCACCCCAGTTCAGACATGGCCATATGCAAATCAGTCTGACCCTGTGCCTCATGGGAACAGTCCAGCCCGAACTGCCAAGCCATGTCTTCCCTGGACCGGAAACAAGCATCCTGGGACTGGTTTCGGGTTCAAAACCCTCATCAGCCAGGCTATCTTGAATCCAGTGGCAAAGTGAGCAAGGGACCCACGTCTGGGCATACCCTGCCAACTTAGGGCGAACAAAGCGATACCAAAGGGGATGATGAACGGAGCGTTAGAGCAAATCAAACACTCACCCCCAGTCAAATGATCTGGGTTTAATCCATCATCATTCTTTAGCTCACTCCACCACCCCAGTTCAGACATGGCCATATGCAAATCAGTCTGACCCTGTGCCTCATGGGAACAGTCCAGCCCGAACTGCCAAGCCATGTCTTCCCTGGACCGGAAACAAGCATCCTGGGACCGGTTTCGGGTTAAAAAAAGATGAAATGTTTATACAATTATCAAAGGCTGAAGCATGACGTTTGTTTAGAGCTTATCCTTTCTCCATCATTGCGAGCAGGTACTCCTCTCATTGTTGGCTTTAACCCTATATTATCTATTCGCTGTCTTATTTCTGGAGCAAGGACCAAACTTACAAAATGTGTGAAGGAACGCAGGGCATCTGATTACAGGATCACCTGAAAATTGTACATCTTGAGGAGCCTAGGTGGATACTTTTACAAGTTGGAGAGAAGATGATAAACTTGAGATGCTGGTATATGTCAGTTGCCTACAAGTAGCAAATAGACCACTGAAACAGATGCAGAGAGAACTTCAGTCAAACTGAGGCAACCTCGTAGAAAAGTCTACTCACCACCAAAAATCCTGCAGTCATGGGTCACCAGAGTCTTATGTTTATCTAAAGCCCAAACGGCAGCTTGCTGATATCAACAAAACGAGACAATTAGCAAATAAAGGCTCAACATCTCACTCATTGAATGCAGGATATCCAGCATGCTCACATCACCGAGCCCATCGACTAATTAAATGCAGGATGTACAACAGCTAACAACTGCACGAGGGGCATACGCACTCATCTGGACCCCACAACCAATGAAAAAATGACAACCATTTCCTTAGCCAATTACAAAGTACTTCACAGTGTTTGAAGCCCAACTTCAAACTAATATATAACAAGAGGTTGCTCATCCAGTCCTATGATAACACTCTCCCCAACTCATCATAAGTCACCACATTTTCCAATAGGAGAATATGCATCTATAGTAATTTATTAACTGTGAGCAACCAAACCTTGATGGCGGTATTTGTATTTTCATTTTCCTTTAGTGCTGTGTGAGAACTGCAGTTCTGAGGGCTCTAGGGAAGTGAGCATTTACTCGTTCCCTTGTGTCAATGTGGGCCTTTCAATTTTGGTATCTGAGGATTCCATACCGTGGACCCTCACATGGGGATCAAGTACCACTCCCTTTAGCACCTGACTCTCAGGCTAGTGAGGCAGAGCACTCCAAGCCTGCCTCAGGGAGATTCTTTATACTGGAAGCTCAGAACTCACCAAAGGTACTTTCATGCACACATAACCAAGTATTGCATATTCAAGATTACAAATAGATACAGCCTTTCAGTAAGATTAACATATTGAACCCCCTCCTAAAGGGGTCTCACAGAAACACAAAGATGCAAATTACCTGCCGTGAAGATTATTCACAAGAGGCAACTGGCTTCAAAAACCTTGTCTGTTCCCATTATCTGAGAGGGGTCATGTGATCACTTCCATCCCTGTCATCCCGAACACTGGAAACCAGCAACAGCCTGTAGAAAGGCCACTTGTATCACCATTTGGGTTTTTATACTCAAAATGGTTTGTCTAGATGCTTTGTCAGGTGGCTCCCAATCCAAAAAAGCCTGCTGCCTTCAGAAAAGCACTTCACAATGAATAAAACAAGTATACTGGCTTGATGTGACTATGAGGTCCCTACCCAAGGAAACCTAAAGCAACATTTAGGTAGATATGGAATAGAGCAGAAAATACGTTTTCACGCTGGAGACAAACATTTTATTTGGACATACCCACAAAGAATAGAGAATCTTTTTAGCATCATGTCTCACTTCATTGACACACTCTTCATGAATAACCAGACTCGATGATGGCTGTTCACAAAGGTAACTCACACTTGTGAGTAATTTTACATGTGTATTTTACTCTTACACTTTTGAGTAGATTTACCTCTTTTCTCTATTCACAAAGATTGTTGCCTGCGCTGAAGAGGAAGAGACCTTTTAATGAGGAGGAAACAGTCCGTGTAGTTTGATCTGTGGTTAAATACTACAAGCATCTACATGGACTGTCTCCATTCTCCCACAGTGGAACCCAGACGGTAGCCTCATGGCAGAAAGTCACTGCCTCTATCGGTGCATTGGGAGGAGGTTCAGATCATGGGGGACATTAAGAAAAATGGAAAGATGAGAAGAGGTGGGTGGAGATGAGGTTCTCCAGGATTCAGTTGCTGAAAATTCGTCCTGACGACCAACTGAAGCTGGTCTCCAACTCACCCCCCCTGAGAAGAACGTTCTATCCACCATGCACTCTTACCTGCTATATGGGCTGCCACTTCAGGACAACACTAATGGGATGTCAGGTAAGATCATAACCCCTGCCCCCCACCCTACTTTCCATAGCTGGCAAGTTTTCCAGATCCATGCGTGACAAGGTATGTCAGTCCCAGTTTTTTCTTTGAATTATGGGACTTGAAGTCTTGGATTATTAAGACTACAAATCCCAGAATTCTAAGAAAATGGTGCTGGCATAGCTAGTTATGAATGGACTTGAAAAACATGGCAGCAATGACACTCTCTCAATCTCTTTGAAAACAAACCTACAAGCACTCATCTACGTCTGTTCTTCACTCCTATCTGCATTGTTAGTTGCACATCATGTATACACCCCTACTAAAAGCCTTGTAGCACTAGCCCTAAAAATCCGTATATGTTGTGATAATGTTTATTTTAATACTCTACATACAGCCAAATTGATTGCTTCAGCTGGGGCAGAAATTAGTGCAGCTGCAGCCTGCAGGGCAATACACAGAACAAGTCTTACATCACAACTCATTTACACAGACAGGTATGTCCCATTGCTAAATATTTGACTAACACACTATAGAGGATTGTTCTCACTTTTCTGTATCCACAACAGAAATTTCAATTTGTGTTTTGCCATGTCTTTTAATAAAAAGTTATAGAGGATCCTTCTCACTTTTTTCTATCAAAATAGAATTGTCAATATGTTTTGTCATGTCTTTTAATTGTACTAAAATCTCATCTTCTCATGTATACGAGTACACTAATATAGAGTAAAGATTTTTTCTCCTTTTAAGGCCCTTTGTTGTTGTCCCCTCCACCACCTGCCACAAAATCGACTTATGCTCTTAGCAGTTTTAGAACCCGGGACTGGCACTACATTCGTAAGTTCACTCTCTACTCTTTTTCCTAAGCAGCTAATATCTTTATTTATTACTGACTGGGTAGCTCTTTGTGTTTTCTCCCACATCCCTATTGGTACCATGCTCAATATGTCAGCATATTCTTTTTTAATGTCATCCAAATTGGCCTGAAATATGCCAATGCCAGTGTAGCACTATAATATGTTAGGCCTTGTTTTAATTATCACAAAATCAATTTGAGTGCCTCTCAAAATAAATACTGAAAATATGTACCTAGCGTTTAATTCTTGCTTATTGCTTCTCTATGGCTTGCTCTATCTCTAATGTCAGATTCTGTCTTACAACAGCCGTTATCAACTTCAAAACATCCTCAGCTCAGACACCAGGGGACATCCTAGCAACAGCAATTTGGCCCTCTACCATCCATCCATTAGCTAAGTCACAGAACCTATGTTCTTTCATTCTACATTTCATCATTTGAACTTTCACTAACTCATTTCTTTTTTTTGTTAGAATATTAAATGTTTACCAAGTCATTTCATGTGCTATATAATCTCCTGGTCACCTCTAATGTATCTGCTTTTGTGGTCATGATGACTAATATAGACTATGGCAACACAAAATAGCCACCCTGGTCAAAATAGTGACAACGGAGTGCAGGGGAGTCCCTTTTTACAGGACGAATTCCCTCACCCACCCATAGGTACCATGCTTCATCATCGGGAACCTCCTTGCACTGCGAGCCTGGTCGCAGTGCGGGCTACAACCCCCTCACTATGAGGAAGGAGCTCAGAGATGTTTTGATTGTGATTGTAGAGAGGTATACTAAAACCTTCAAATGAGCCAGGCGTGGAGGGAGTATGTGAGGGCAATGAAAGTGAGATTAAAACTAATTACCTGGTATGTTAAAAATGAATTTTACTGAAAAATCCAGGGGTCAGGACTAAAAGAAGTAAGTGGGCCATGGCAGGAAAATTCAACCTAGCATGGTCTCGAAGTGTTTAATTGGTGGACATGTTTCAGCCTAAGTGCCCTCCACAGAAGTGACATGGCTATTTTGAGGACCACATACTCCCTCCATGCCCGGCTCATTTGAAGGTTTTAGTATACCTCTCTACAATCACAATCAAAATATCCCTGAGCTCCTCCCTCATAGTGAGGGGGTTGTAGCCCGCACTGCGACCAGGCTAGCAGTGCGAGGAGGTGCCCAATGATGCAACATACCACCTACGGGTGGGTGAGGGAATTTGTCCTATAAAAGGGACTCCCCCGCACTCCATTGTCACTATTTTGACCCAGGGTGCCTATTTTGTGTTGCCATATTTGATACGAGGGGAGTCGCCCCCTGCTGGTTGTTAAACCTCCACAGGCCTTTTCTGTGTGCATCGACTTATATAGACTGACAATAATAATTGAACCTACATCCTATATCTGTAGCTGCTGGATCTGGACATACTTCGGAAACATAATCAATAAGGACCGAGGTTCAGCAGCTGACCTCACAGGGGATCTCCAAAAATGTCATTACTGTGGTTGGAGCAGGTGAGGTTACTTTGCCGATATATATTAATCTCATCCATGGATCAACCCTTAATAGTGTACGTTGGCTTAGGCTCACATGGTACTAACTTTACACTTTATTTGTTGAGAATTAGACACAAAGCTGCATGTGATGTAGCTCATCTGTTGAAATCTTCTTTCAGGTACTGGGTACATTGAACCGGATGCTGATGCTGTACCATCTGCAAGCACATGCAAAAGACAGCAGCCAAACTAGTCCTCATCATCCCATGCCAAGCCCATATAACACCGCAATTTAGAGAACTCCACTGGCTCCAGTTACACAAGCATGCACACTTTAAATTCCTTACCCACACCTATAAAGCTCACCACAACACTGGCCCTGCCTACCTGAACAGTTGCATTGACTTCCAGACACCTCAGTTCTGCTGGTCTCTCACTAGCACACACCCTATGTGTACACAAAAGCAGAGGACTGGGCTGAGCCTTCTCATACCTGGCCCCTAAAGCCTCTAATAACCTCTCACAACCCATCAGAGCCACCTTCTCTTTTCTTGACTTTTGCAAGAAGTTGAAGACCTGACTTTTTGAGTAAGCCCCCAAGGCTGGCCTCACATACCTGCTACAAAGCACCTGGATACCCTCACAGGTGAATAGTGCACTATAAAAGCACAACTAACATAAATGAAATGTTAAGCAATGTGCGACCTGCGCCTGTGTGGTGCATGGGCCGTGAGCATGCTGGTCCGCAGGAGATCGGTTCTGCATTCAGTGACACACTAGGCCCCCACCGCTCCCCAATTATTGTTATGTTATCCATGTGGGTCCCGTACCTTTTGGCTGCGTGCCCTTTGGCTCCTGGCACTTCCTGCTATGATGCCGCGCTTACACACAAGACATCGCGAGAGGACGTACTAGTGCATGCTTGGCTTCAAGCTTTTCAGCGTGAGACTCTGCTCTCCACTCTTGTATCATTTTGTCCAGAGATTCCTGTGGCCCACTCCCCAAATCCTGTAATTTCTTGCCCCCTGGGTATTGCCTTTCCTAATCTCTCGCTCCAAGGCTTCAGTGTCCCTTTTCCTTCTCCCATTGTTCCCTTCCCAGCAACCTGTTCCCTGTTACATTCACCCACCTTCCTGCATATCAGATGGCTCCTTTCCTCATCATCTGGGTCCCGTAAACTCCTGCGTCACGTCCAATGCATAAACTCTACCTAGAAGAGAAAGGAACAACCATTATCCAATCAGGCCAGTGCACTGAGCCTGTGGCTCCAACAAACCATATCAAAGCAAAAAGAAAGATGTTAACAAAGACACGCTAATGTTATTAAATCAATAACGTATGAATTACACAGTTTGGAAACTCCAGAATGCAGCCTGTGGACTAAAACCTTATCATCCCAGGATTGTGACCTATTGAGTAAAAACGAAACTATCTCATTTTTAGGTCTCGCCTGAGCCAGCGCTCATGCGGTGCTCTGGCGAGACTTTTAGTAAGCGGGTTTTGGAAGTGCAAACAGTGGCTTTGGCTGGCGACTAGCCTGCGTTCACGCGAGCGTGCACGCGCGATCAGGCGCCATATGGCTTCCCTCGCCATCTGGACGCTCGCGTGAACGCAAGCTGGTCGCCAGCAAAAGCCACTGTCTGCACTCCCAAAACCCGCTTACTCACTTTCACGGCCGCGCGGCCGTGTCAGTTTCACGGCCGCGCGGCCAATGCTTGTTTTCCATGTTTCTTCCGTAGGTTACTAGTGATGTTAATACAAATGTATGGATGCATTTAACAGCTTTTTACATACATTGTTTTGTAAAGGTCTTTCATATTGTTTGAATTAATTAGCATACACTTAAACCCTCTCTGTTTTGTGACTGCGTGTGCTGCTTACAACAGACCGAAGCAACTTGTAATATCTACAAAAAATGTTACTGTTTCTCGTGGTTTTGTGACTTTATTCATTTAAATGTGCTTCGCTCCAACACTGTTCAACAGGCACATTTTGGGTCGGAAAGACGGCAAAATTAACATTTTTTTTTTTACATTTTAAAGCAAAAAAACATTTTCTGATGTCCTCCGAGTGATTTCAGTGCCTTTAAATGGACATTCTAGAATGGACCAGTGTCGCGTTGTCCGCACAGACACCAGGCTGGTAACTTGGTAGCATTTATTTAGGACTCCGGTTGTTATGACTCGCCTCTTGTCTTGTGATGGGACTGTGAAAGATTGCTCTGTGGAGAGTCACTGCAGAGAGCCAGTGTGGGCACAGGGGCTGTGTCTGGCAGGGTGCCATGCATTGTGTCCCTGGCTTGTGCGGGTACGGTTTGCTTCCCAGCATGGGTGGGAGGGGGAGGGGGCTGGCAGCTTTCTGCTGTTTTCTTTTCATGGTCTTACGGTTTCCCTTCCTTTTGGTACTTTCCTTTTGTTTCGGCTCTGTGATGGGATTACTTATTGCCCCCTCCCCCACGCCCCTCAGGCTAGGCCAGCCAGCCATGTGTAGAATGTGTCAGCCCCGGACCCCGCTGAGGGTGCAGCAGGCAGAATGTAACCAGCCACTGCGAGCTTATTCGTCTCCAGGAGCCATTCTGGTGATTAGGGGTAGTGGTAGCGACACCTGTTATTTTACAGCGCCAGGAGACGCCAGAGCTGCGAGAGCAAGCGCTATGTAAATCCTGTTGTTGTCTGGTCGCTAACAGATTTCTCTGAGCCTACAGCAAAATTGCAAATATATAATTTCTGTCCTATTCTCCTTTCTTTTTCAGTGTCTTAGTTACATTTGGTTGAAAAGTGCAAATTTCATGCTCTCCCATTGACACGTGTTTAGTTGTATGCAGCTCAGTCGGTTGCGCTCCGGCTATAGATGTGTCTGTCTGTCCCCAGGAGGTTAAATGTTTAATCCCGCTGACCCAGCCTTTCGTCCCTTAAAGGGGCATCTAAGAGGCTTACTGTCCCAGAGTGTTGTACATATGCTTCGCAGACACCATTTTGTATAGGTATCATTGTGTGGCGCTGTGAGTAAAAGCTGTTGCATATGCCCCTTTCAGCTGCGCTAGTTAAAGCGGTCCCAGAAGACTAAAACTCGGAGTTGACTTTGCCAGAATTGAATCCCGCGACACCCGGTCTCTAGAGTGAATAAACGCGTCACTGAGTTTTCTCACTCGCTAGATGCAAAGAAGCGAGGGCGGGAGTTATCACCGTTTCACTTAATCAATGAAAATTTGACACTTTTTGATTGCTCGGTGTGGTGTGTGTGTGTATTCTGTTTCTAAGAGCCGCCGCCTTTGGCAGATAAATGACACGAAAACGGGCATGAGGTGCCCAAGAGCACACAGTTTGGTCACCTAGAATGGGGAAGTTGAGATTTGGGTCCAGGTCTCCTGGTTCCTTGGTCCACCCTGGGGGGTTCTGCTCCAGCCCGTGCCCTTTTAATCGGTTTTCACCTGTCGAGTCTGCGATTTGATAGAGAGAGCTCTTAAGAGCACCACGGACACTCCCGCCATTACACACACTAGACACGGAAGGACACAAGTGATCCTTACTTGCCATGTGTGTTTGAGTACCCGCAGAACACAACTCCAAGCCCCAAAAACTTAACAAAGGCCCACTCAGGATGTGCAACGAAGGGCAGTCGTGTGCTCTCGTTTAACAAATCACTGTTCACAGATCACTTTAACCAGCTGGTTTAAGTGAAGCAACCGAATACTACAAGTTCCAGAATGCACCGATTTGTGACACGAAAGCCGATGTCTCAAGGCATGGTGTCATGTCAGCAACTCTTCCAAACCTCAGAAAACAGCCTACATGGCTCTGGGAGCTGCTGCTGGCTGCGGTGAGAAGTGGGGGGTCCTTGCAGTCACGTCTTCATGACAATGGGGAGGGGTGGAAAAGGGAAGGGGTGTTTAACAATGACCTGTCACAGGCAGGAGCCGCGGGATTAGCTTGAAGTCCCGTGAAGAGGCCTAGCCACTGAGGCCCTGAGGGGCAGGATGACAGATGGGGGAGGTGTGTGCCCATGGGCTGGGGCATGCCACCCCCCCCTTCCAGGGAAAGGTAATGCAAAAGTCTCTCTTCACCCCAAGGCCCTTCCCAAGGGTGGGCTGTATAGCCAAGCACCGCAGCTTTCTTCTCGGCACCCTTTTTATTTCACCACAACTTGAGCAATGCAAGACAAAGTAAAACAAATACATGGAAAATGCAAGTATCCGGAGAGGCCTTCCCTGCCTAAGGGGCTGGTGGCTCAGCGGACAGTGGGACTGTGTGTGACCCCATTGTCACAGCGGGGCCACTCAGGCTTTCATCCTCCTGAGGCTGATCGAATGAGTACCTTTGAGGTGTAATAAACATCTGTTATACTGTGCCAAGAAACTCTCGGACGGGGGCGCACGTTAGACAAGAGACAAGCATTGGCATAGCCAATAGGTCTCGCTTTTGGGACCTTATAAGTATTTAGTTAAGCAGCACAATATCCTTGGTGCAACAACATCAACTGTTGCATGGCTAAACACTTATAAGGTCCCCAAGGCGAGACCTATTGGCTATGCCAATGCTTGTTTCCTTTTCAAGTGCCTACAACTTGTAGTGTGAATGTTACTTTGGTTACCCTCTTAAGTTCATAGGTGAGTTGCAGTCATAGGGAAGGGGGAATCAGGTCTTAGTTAAAATGTCTTTCCCTATCTGCCATCCCTAATCATAAATAATAAATAATAATAATTCCTATATGTAAAGAGCAAGCATATCACCCCCTTAAGGGTTTCAAGGCGCTGGGGGCCATCGGAGAGATTAAGTGAGCTATTGCCCAGAATCACATGATACTGAGCTGAGCTGCTGCTGGCGCTGGGATTCGAACCATGAGCCCCGCGCTCCAGGGTCAGCCACTCTGGCTGCTACGCCACACCTCTCCCATGTGTGTTCAATGGTGTTCAAATATTTAATTTTAAGGTACCAGTTCTAGTGATATTGCAACTTCAGGTCGGGTCTGCGGTGGTGTCGACCCTGAGAGTTATCTTCTCTTCTTCCTCAGCCTTTGTATTTCCCTACTCCCCTGTTCCCCTTGGGCACAACCGTTGGCACTTATTATATTCTGTGCTGAGGATTGTTCCTTGGAGATATTGAGAGGACTATATTCACTCCTGCAGATCTGAGGCTTCAGGTGAGTGGATTCTTGACAACAAACAAGCACATGATGGTGGACAATCTAAGTATCCGATCCTCCTCCAAGGAACAATATCTGCGGCCAGCAGTGCCCACCAAGAAGAGAAGGAGGAGGAGGAAGAGGAGTATGTGCTGATGCAGGAGATGGAGGACCTGGAGGAAGAGGAGGGCACAAAAAACTTTAAAGAAGGCCACCTAGTGGGCAGGCAGCAGTGTTCTCTCAAAATCCCTTCTGAGCATTGCCAGTCCCCAGCCATTAGCTAAGCAGCCACGGAGGCTATATCGGCCTACACCTCACTCTCCTCCAAACCTTACAGGTCTCTCTATACAGGTCTCTCTATACAATCTCCTACACACACTTCCCATGAAGGTGCATCTAAGGTCTTCTCTCAATCACCTGAGGGAGAGGACTCCCCTGGTGAGGAGCTTGTATCTGTCATTCTTGATTTTCCTCCCAACAACCCCCCAGGTGCCAACACTCTCTGTGCTGGTCAAGCAGCTGGCCATGTGAGAGGGCCATGCATGCACGGTATGTTGACATGAGCTAATGCCGGCCTCTGGAGTATCAGTTTTACCAGCTACAGAGTGAAGTGCAGCAGGATATTAGTGCTATGAGGGCTAATCTGTGTGAGACTTTTGCACACTCACATAAAGCACTTCCTCAGATGATTGACAGGAAGACTGATGCCTTGGATAATATTGCAAACAAGACGTGGCACAGATGCATCAAAAACACCTTTCCTTGACCATGAAATTGATATAGCAAAAAAAGCCAATTTCAATCTTCATGGCCAACATATGCAGGTGATTATATACAGATAGCTGCACTGCCTACATTACCCCCACCCCGTACCACCTGCACAACCACCCAGAACACAAGCACAGTCTCAAAGACTCTCATCTTCAGCATTGCATATCCAGGGTAGTAAGAAAACCCCCATGATAAGTGTGTCAGTCACTACCTTGAACACAATCACTGTTACCATGTGCAATTTGTACAGAATAAAACCTGTGTCAACTGTTTATTTGTGTAGAAAGATTTCGGTTGCTTTTTCCACATAGAATAGTGGTACGTATGTTATCTTCTTTGCTCATTTTTAAAGTGCAAGGCGTGTAAAAATGCACTGCTTTCTAGAAAGCATCTTCTAAATAAACAAACATTTCCTGTGCCAGGCATACAATGCATCATACAGAATGATTTGTAAAAGCAATCCAAAGATTTTTGTTTGAGCTTAAAAAATATCTGTAAAAAAAAAAAATATATATATATATATATAAATACGTATATATATATATATATATACCTATAAATATGTATTTATATATATATATATATATAGACGTAGAGAGTCTCACACCTAGTGATATACTCATACAGACACTGTTACAACAATTAAGATATGCATTGAGACACTTATGTACCTAAACTCATACCCATGTAGACTCTGTTATACCCACTGTGAGATCAATCCAGTACTGTCTACTAGAAATATTAAATGTGCTGTTTTGCATTGAATGTGCGCTTTTGATTTGCAGATCCGCAATGGATCAGCGGATTCGATAAAAGATGTTTAAAAAAAGGATTTACAGTTAAAAATAACAACTGTTTGGGGCATAGGGTCGCTCTTAGAAGAGCTGTTATGATTATTATGTGTATATGATGACTACATATACGAGCAGATGCAGAAGTTGCTCAGAAATACTCTGTTGCCTTCGTCCGTGAACAGCATCTCTCCTGTATATTCCAAGCATGTTTAATTAAGCACAGGTTATTATTGTAGAGAGAACCCAAGTTATGGTCTCTGAGGAATGCTGAAACAGTTTTATTAACATGTGTCCTGGCTTTCTCTATCTGTGGACAAACTTCAGATGACCACTTCCATTTCTGCCTCTGGCATATGTTAGAAAACACGTAGGCAGTGTGAAGGAAAAGTTCCATTAATCGTTCAAAGGTATTCTTCATTAGGATTTCCAGTCCTACCCCAGTCAGTGTGCCCAGGTCATTGCCATCACAATGCACAATTATGAGGTCTGGAAGTTGGAAATCCATAATGCTTTTAACCAATTGAAGCAATTGCTGCCACTTTAACTGTCTCTGGCCAAACCAAATAATAGCCACATCAGGCAAGGTCAGGTCCCTGTCAATCCCGCTCTTTCTAACAACCTCTCCAGCCCAGAACACAAAGCTATGACTACAATCCACACTCTAACCATTTTGAAGGATGGAGCAGTAGCACACGGGAGAAGGTCGAAGAAGGCTGCAGCTGAATGAGGCAGTTTTCAAAATGAAGTCAGTTAAAAGACCTTAGCAAGTAAAATTTAAAAGACCACAATTGATTGGATGCTGTAATTATGGCACCGTTTAGAACTAGGTGGTGGTATAAATTTAAAATAAGTACATGTCTGATTGGCTATGTGGGATTTGTTTGAAATTGCGTACAGTCAGCCACACCTGCTGTCTTGTGTGTAGGAGTTAGCATGCTGCTGCAGAGACTGTTGTGAACTTGTGACCTACTGCTAGCACCATGGAAACAGAGCTACAGGAGTATAGGGTAAAGGAACAAAGAAAGCCTAGAATGTCAATGTGAGGAGACATTGTTCGTGAAAGAAATAATGATTAAATGTTGTTTGGGTCGAAATATAGGGATTTTCAGGCAGTGGTTTGTAAGTGGTAGTATTTAGAAATCGTTTGTAAAAAAAAAAATTGTTTTTGCCACATGGATCCGCAGATTCACCGCGAGGTTATACGGGGGGCCATGCTGAGTGAAGCAAATTTCTTTGTGGATCCGCAAATCCCACCCAAACTCACTACCAAATTGGGCTCTCTTTAGAGGATTCGAACAAAGGGTTAAGAAATGTGACCACTCACCGCAGCAGTTGCCACCTCGGGGGGACTCCAAGCCCCAGGATCCACCGTGACAGGAGGCAGTCACACCAGACCAGGGGGCAGTATCACCTCACGCTATAAAGTGCAGACTCCTCTCCCACAGCGCGAAACACCGCAGCAGTTGCCACCTCAGGGGGGGGGACGACTCCAAGGATTAAGTTCCACCACGACAGGAGGCAGTCACAGCAGACCAGGGGGCAGTATCACCTCGCTCTATAAAGCGCAGTCTCCTCTACCACAGCGTGGGACACTGCAGTAGTTGCCACCTCAGGGGGACTCTAAGCTCCAGAATTCACTGCAACAGAAGGTGGTCACAGCAGACCAGGGGGCAGTATCACCTTCGGCGATAAAGCGCAGACTCCTCTCCTGCAGCGCGGGACACCGCAGCAGTTGCCTCCTCAGGGGGACTTCAAGTCCCAGGATTCACCACGACAGGAGGTGGTCACAGCAGACCAGGGGGCAGTATCGCTTAATGCTATTAAGCGTGGACTCCTCTCCCGCAGCGCGGCACACTGCAGCAGTTGCCACCTCGGGGGAATCCAAGTTCCAGAATTCACTGTGACAGGAGGCGGTCATAGCAGGCCAAGGGGCGGTATCACCTCACGTTATAAAGTGCAGACTTCTCTCCCACCGTGGAGGACACCGAAGCAGTGCCACCTCGGGGGTACTCCAAGCCCCAGGATCCACCATGAAAGGAGGAGGTTACAGCAGACCAGGGGGCAGTATCACCTCACGCTATAAAGCACAGACTCCTCTCCCGCAGCGTGGAAAAAGCCCAGGCCGAGGGCGAGCCCGTCCACACCCGTCAGAGCCCGGAAGAGAATGGGCTAGGCCACCACCCTAAGTTTTGTCTGTTTGGACCTTAAGGCACGGTTTGTGTTATTTGTTTTAGCATGGGGAAAAAGGTCTTTTGCCACACTTTGTATGTTTGATTGGATGGTTTGATTTCTTTGAAGGTCCACACTAACCTGTCACCAACAAGCATAGTTCGGTGAGGGTGGGTAAAAAAAAAAAGGTATCAGATGGTGGGGATGGAGTGACAGCAGGGAAAGAGGAAAAAGCAAAAAAATTCCCAAAGCACACTGGAATTGTGTGCTTGATCACATCGACAATCTTATGATCGAATGCGAAGGTATAATGGACACACAACCAGAAGGCCTCCTTGCGTGAAAAGTAGTCCCCTAGCAAATTTGAGCTCTAAGACTCCACCCAGTATCCCAAAAATGTTCAAAAATCGAAAAGCAAAGAGCCCTTCAAAAGGCTCATATATCTCAGTAGGTCCTAATTTGGGAGCAACAGTCATAACGCCTGATCAAGGCCCTTTGGGCCCACTAGATCCTGTGATTATCTGTAGTTATAGATTTACTCCCCTTCAAAATCTGACCGATGATCCTCAGAATGATAAACATCTCAACCAGCAAGCAGAAGCGGGGACCCAATCATCATCAGCAATGGGCCCGCAGTGCTATGATTCTAGCATCCCTAAGATCATCAGTGACCTCAGAGCAGAAGTGGATGCTCTGAAGTCTATGATAGGTGATCTTTCCGGGTTGATGAAACAATTGCTTGAAGTAAATCATGGGCACTGCAAGCACTCTGAGGTCCTGCCTATCTTAGCTCATAATCCAGTCTTAGAACATTGCAATATCCCACCACTCTCTGAGTGTAGAGGAATTCCTACCATCCTTAATAGAAATGAGCTGATACGAATGGCTAAGGAGCACGACTATAGGGCAAACAATTGTAGAGATTTTATAGATAACTTCAATTCACCATCCAGGGGGGATGGGGCTTGCCTGATAGGATGAGAAGTAATCAACCCTTAGAGACACACGTAGCTTAGGGCTATGACTATAGGGCACATTATGGTAGAGATTTTACAGACATCTTTATTACACCATCCAGGGGGATGGGACTTGCCCATTAGGACGAGATGCAACCAGCCCTCTGAGGTACAGCCTAGAAAGTCAGCAGGATAGCATGCTCCATTGCAGGAGCCTTCAATGCCATTAACTTCCCGCAAAGTTTTTATAATTAATGTACCAAAACATGCAGTTCAGAAGGGGAATGAGGGGGACGATTCACTGAGGAAGAAAGTGATCCATTGGATCTGCCATGTGAGAGGGTGCAGGTCCATAATAGGAGAGGATATTGTGAGGGCAAGAAGATGGGAGTCCCCAAATTCCCCTACTGATTGCATAGAACTACATCTGATAGAAGGAGAGATGGTTGAAAATCTGATAGCCTCGGATATCAGAACATGTCCCCCTGCAGCATCCAACATCCAATTAAACGTCACAGATCCTCAGGGCTACCTATCTCTATTCCCCACTGCACATTAGAATGTCTAGGCCCAGATTCATCCTTGGGGTTAAACTACTGACTTTTGAGCTTAGGTCTCCTGGCTGATAGGCTGTCTCCAATTACACCATTAAAGCCCTCTTCCTGCCTACTCTCCCATAGCCAGGTCCCTATTTAGTGGTACCATTAGGGATGGAGTGGGGTGTCCTTCTTACAGTAGCAGTGTGAATACGCAGGTTTGGGTGGGACAATTAGATGATAATTTGACAAGCAAAAGTGCGTTAGAAGTACTTACCCCCAGAAATATAGTATCCCCAGGTACTGTTGCACATATTATCACACGGAAACAGTACCTGAGATTTGTTTATTACTGGAAACTTGGAGTGTTGTACTTGTTCACAGGGTTGGGTATGTTAGCTATTGCCTTCCAGCAATAACAAGTAAATCAGGATGTCCTGCAGGGGATTGTTGATTTGGGTCAAACTAGCCCTTTGTTGTAAAAGGTTGCTACTCCCCTCAGATAGCCCAGATATTCTGGGAATATGTCTTAAGGGTTGCTCAGGTGATATCATTGACATATATAATGTTTATGCAAGAGGAACCAGCGGGGCAGACCTTCGGTTACAGTATAAAAACTTGAGGAACTCTTGGACGAGAGAGCTGTAACACCTCCCTGCTAGTAGCGGGCAAATTTTAACATAACATTCGAACCTTTAGATAGGAATGATGTGACAGAAACAAATAAAGAGAATGGCCAGTGTACTATTCCCCAATTAGATTTGCCTCCGGTAAAGAAATGGTTCCAGGTCATGCTTCAAGTAAAAGCCCTGATGTTGGAGTTTGGCCTGAGAGCAGTGAATGGCAGGACTAACTCCAACAGAATGAACGCCAATACGTTCAACAGGCCAAATAGTATGAGCCGCATAGACTATATCCTGCTAGATTTGAGGCTTTGGCATAGTGTCATTGATATGGTTGTGGGTGTAACTGTATATAGCGATCATAACCCCCTCTGTTTAAGCACGTCATCAGCTTGGGGAGGTTCATATGATCAGACAACCACTCACCAGCTATCGACAGGGGTCTATCCAACAAATGACAAACGTCGCCTCAAATAGCATAAGTTAATTACTCACAAAGATACTCTCCAAAACATGCATCAGGACCTGCAGGCTTGCATGGTAGAGCTATTGATTCTGCTTGAAAAGCCAGGAGGGATAGCAGTCACCGACACCCACTCACATTTTTTCACTCATTTGGGTTCTTATTTCATTTTACCCGGGCACAAGAGCAATTTTAGACATAATAACGGGGAACCAAGAACATGGTTCAATAGGGAATGTAGGAGTTCTAGGATTCAACTCTCCCAGGTAATAAAATCTAAGGATACAGGAATCATTACAACCTCTAGACATGCCTACAAGCTAGCTCTGTTAAAAGCAAAATGAGAGTGGGACGAGCACAGATGGCATCTTATTAAGGAACCCTGCGAATCTAGGGATTCCAAAAAGTTTTGGTCCTTGGTTGTGTAAGGCGATGAACAGGGGGCCCCTCCTCCTGCAAACCATATATTGGCCACAGACTGTTATGAGCATTTTATAGGACTAAATTCAGACCCTGATGTGTTGGATCTCTTGGATGATTCCTCAAGACCCACTCAGATTGTTAGTAGTGATTTATTCACTTTGGGTAACATTGAGGCTTCTATTGACTCAATCATCCAGGCTAAAGCCCCGGGTCCTGATGGTATACCTGGGGACCTATTGCTACATGATAGCTTTAGCTGGTCCCGATATATATTACTACTATCCAATGCCATAGCAAGAGGTGCCCTAGTCCCAAGGTCATGGAGGGGGGCAGAGGTGATTCCCCTATTTAAAAAAGGTGACAGAAACCAACCCTGTAACTACAAGCCCATTAGTTTAATTGATTCCATCCCAAAGGTGTTCTGTCACACGCTTCTGCAAAAGATTCAGGTTTGGATTGAAGATAATGGTATATTAACACCTTATCAAGCTGGATTCAGGGAAATGACGGGGACAATCAATCAGGCGTTTCACTTCCTCCTTGTTTATTGGAAAACTGTGGTTATCGGTCAGGGCAGTCTTTACGTCGCCTTTATTGACCTAAAGACAACTATCGATCTTGTTCCTAGAAAGAATTTGTGGCAAGTTCTAAAATACATGGGTCATCCTAGTGAAATACCCTGGTTATTTGCCTTCATGAAGCCAACTATGGCAAGGTCAGATGAGGCTATCAGGTGCAGCTCACCGGCCCAAGTTATGTTAGTAGGGGAGTACACCAAGGGTGCGTTTTGGCACCTACGCTTTTCTCTCTTTATATGAACAGCGTAGTTCCATTTTTATCCCAGGAACTTGCTGATGGTCCAACCTTAGTTGGGGAGAAAGTAGTGACCCTGTTGTTTGCAGACAACACCTTGTTGGTGTCAAAAACTCCAGGGGGGCTTTAGTTGCTCCTAAATCGATTTAAAGACTTTTTTCGAAATGCGGGGCCTAGAGATAAATACATCCAAAATAAAATTTATGGCACTTAATCCTCATAAGACCTACAGGAGAAGGACAACCATGGGAGGGATACTGCTCAAGAGGATCAGTACCTTTGATTATTTAGGTACAAAACTTTCTGAGAACATGTCATGGAAACCCAATGTGTCTGAGATTAACCTGAAACACAAACATATAATAGGAGCCCTGGGCAAAGAACACTGTACTTCTTCCAGCAAACTGGTCGCTGCTGCTTTGCACATTTACGATCTCAAAGCAGTAAGTTCTGCACTTTACGGGTCTGAACTGTGGGGTTTCGACAGAATGGAGGAATCGACCAAATCTGAGCACAAATTTTTAAGAAGTTTGGTGATGTTGCCCCAGAGTACCCCTCTCTACCCCCTAAAGCTGGATATGGGTAGGCGATCTATTGCCAATATAGCTGAGCTTCGTCCATTACTATTCTGGATTAGAATCAGGTCCACTCCCGAATTGCTTCCGTACGCCAATGTCCTGGCGGAAATCACCTGGCTGGACAAATCAAATAAAATAGCTGGCTAGGTAATGTAAGGAGGCTATTATCTGACACTGGGCTTCAGGGATACTGGGAAAGCAATGATCCTTCTATGCTTCCCCAAAAAAGTCTAGCAAAAACACAATACTGGGATTGGGTAGCCCAAGTAGAATAAAATAGCATGTCCTGGGGGAAGCTAACATTAGAATTTATGACCCACAACAGCTTAGCTCTCTGGAGCATTACTTTCAAATAATACAGATACCAAAGGATCGGAAATTAAATATCCAGTTCAGGTTTGGTACCCTCCCCGTGAATGATTTCTTAGGAAGATGGCATAGCAACACATCAATTTCTCTGCTCTGTATAGGCTGCAAAGCGCCCATGGAATCTGTGGTGCATGTCATGTTTGTCTGTCCTGGCATACGCACTTCCCAGGACAAACTGGCTAAGTCCCATCTGCAAACAATTGGGAATTCGAAATCACTTAGAAGCCTTGAGAATTTTAAAATCTGATGCAAGACCACTGTTTGCCTGTGCGGTTGCTAAATTTCTTGGCAATATATGTGGGGCATTAGGAAAAGAGCCCCAAAGGGCAGGAGTAGGCTAATCTTAATTCATGTTTTTAATTACAATTTTATATTTTTAGATGATACTGTGAGCAACTGAGTTTTTGTATAGTTTGTGATATATGTATTTAATGCCCTCAGATTTATGTTGGTAGTCTGGCTGCAGTGTATACGTTTTATAAAGAGTCCGGGGGGAGAATTAAGTGTTACATGCGAAGATAAGAACATTCTAAATTTGTATATTTCTTTAAATCATAGCGGTATGCAATTTAATCTTTTTCAGCTGGCCAGCCTTATCCCTAACTCCCAGATCATGTTTTAAAATGAATTATTCCTCAAATTGTAACTATTTATTTTAACTGTGAGTTTTTCTTTATGATATTAGTCACTGTATTTTAATGATCAGGTGGTTTATTATTGTTTGTATATCTTCATGTGAAAACCTTTATGGCATGTATGCCAAAATAAAGTATTTATAATGATGATGATGGCTACTCACAAGCTCTGTATGATTAGTAAGGAAATTAAATGAAATTCTATTTGTTTTCACCCTCTGTAACCTTGAAAGCAAAGTTGAATAGGGTGCCATTATTGGTTGCCTTGTATAAGAATGGATTACCATTTTTCTGCTTGGTTTTCGTGTGCTTTCTTGAGGCAAGTTTGAGAACCTGATACTGAGAAAGAGAAAAAGTCTACAACAATCACATTTAACAGGTATGTGAAATAAGCTGTAGTATAAAAAATAGTTGATAGAGAAGGTGTGAGTGTCAGTAAAGTGGATGAAAGTGAGCAGGATGTTTCAGAAAACTGAAAGAAAATGTTGAAAGAGAGTAGAAGATGTACATAAAGTAAAGTGTACTGGTCAGGAACCATGAATAAAAACTGGTGCAAAAAACAAAACATAGGTATACAGCAATGTAGGGAGTGACACAAGGAGTGAAATGCTAATGCATGCAGTGACATATTCAGGCATTTTATTATGTATACAGTTATGCAAGGACATATATTAACAGATATATAGATTAATGTGAGCTGGTTTACACTGATGTTTTTGCTAAGACAGTAAGGTACAGTTAAAAACATTTACTTTTCATACATAATGATATAGCTATGCCTACAGTAACAGAGCAAAGGGAAAGCTGATGTGTGCACTAAGTCACTCAGAGAGAAATTGATATATGCAGTTAGAAAACTAGCTAAATAGTAAAATGTAAGCTGAGGTACCCATAAAGAAAATGAAGTATATAGGAGGACATGCAGAGATAGTGGAAGATATAGTGAGAAATTAAACTACACAATTAAATATGGAGTAAGACACTTATAGACAAAGGCACAAATGATAGGGCAGTAATACAGGTATGACATACACATAAGTACTGATAGATCCTAAGCATACACGGTAATGTACGACCAACCACTGTAAAGTAGATTGCAAAGTTTCTAGAAATATACCCAGTAACAAACAAAATAGGTGTATTTATAGGAGAAGATATACAGTGAGACACCCAATAATAGAGTAAGTGAAACAGTTATGTATGTAGTTAGACACATGTGCACACATGAATACCTAGAACAATATGTTCAGTGTATCTGTAATAACGATGTTAAAGAGAGGTAGATGGATAGACAGTTATAAGTGTGTACTGTACAAAGCAGAGGAAAGTATACAAGGACTGTATTTTTTGCAAAAGTATTTACAAACTATGGAGTAGAACTATAGGGATGCTATGGACATAGTGATAGCTTCAGTTATACACTAAGACATTCACTTATGCATACAGTTAGACAGCCTGGGAGACATCAATGCTTACAGTTCCACACTCAGGTACACATTGATACACTCAGTGACTGACTCAGTTAGTTATATAGACACTCAAAGACCCTGGAACAGATAAATAAATACACTGAGGCACCTATGTACACAGTAATACGCTCATTAAAATAATTTATACATTAACTTATACATACAATTACACAGTTGGGACAGTTGGAAACATACAATGATACAGCCATGCACACAGAGATGCATTCACTGATAAACTCACACAGTCACTTATACACAGATTAAGATATCATGGGTATTTTGATATATACAGAAGAACATCCATGCATACCCTGATGTACTCCCTGACTTATTCATGTAATCACTGATACATACTCTCAGACACTATTTTAGAGACTAATACACTGATACACTCATAAGCACACTGATGCATTGAGTGATATAGTGAAACAGTCACTTATCCATATACTCAGATACCATGAGAGACTGACAGATACAGTGAGACACTGACATACTCACTTATACAGATAGTGAGATATTGGGAGACATACTGATACATATAATGAGATATCTGTGGATACACTGATGCAGTGATAGACTTAGTCACATACTCTCTGATACATACAGTGAGACATCCTGGGACAGAGTAATACATACAGTGATGCAGACAAGGACACATTAATGCAGTCACTGACTCACTGACACACTCAGTTATAGTTAGCATATCTATAATACATATGTCAAAGAGAGGTAAATTCATACAAAGTTATATATGTGTACTGTGCAAACCAGAGTAAAAAGCAAAGAAACGTATGTCTTGTATAACTGATTTTAAACTCTAGACTTAAGAATAAACAGTTAGTCAGTTACTTGGCATTAATGTTTTTTGTTGTAGACCTTAATGTATTGTTTATTTTTTACAGACTTCTGATTTTATTTGTGAAAGAAGATTTACAATGCCTAACAAGAGAGTAAGATGAAAGAAAGAGAGAAGACAGTATTATGAACTGCAGACTCAGAGAGACAAACAAAATAAGGAAGGAACTATCCAGAGGAGATAAAGAGAAACAGGTAAGACTACTAGGCAGTTTCTCAAAACAATATGCTATAAAATGCCAAATGTGACTACAGTCTTGTCTAAAAATGGAGTTTACACATCAAGTGGAAAAAGCAAGGAGTATGTCTCTGAAAGTAGAAAATGCGCTAAGAAATCATGGACTTTGTCTGAAAGCAGACACAGTTTAAGAAGTTAAGAGCTAAAATGTTTCATACCAAAGTAATACATTTGGTGAAAAGGATGAAGAAGTATAAGAGAAGTGATGCTCTTAAGCAAAAGGAACACATTGAGAGTGTTGTTTACAAAGCATTTGCTCTGAAGAGAAAAGTATTAATATTAATATTGAATAGAATGCGGACACTAGACAAAACAGTGTTGTGTGTGAAGAAAAGAACTGTTAGAAAATGGCCTATTATTAGAACACATTTTTGCAAAATGTTTAAAGGTGAATGGAAGCATACATCTAGTACAGAACCTTATTATAATGAAGAAAGCTATTTCCAAGAGAACGCAAAAGTGCATGCAGTTGATTTAACTGGTTGTTGTAATGAAGTAACAGATGATATTCCTGTTGCAAAAAAGGAGATAGTTCCTAGGAATGTAGAGGAAATGGTAGCTGAAGAGGTGCAAGGTAGGCGTGCACAGGCCCCAGTATACAAATGGAGCTGTAGTACTATTTGCAGTATTCGTCAGGAGTCAATAGATTTATTAAAAACTGTTATACATGACTTTTCAGCCAGAAGTCTCAAACAGAACATTACAATTTTGCAAGGATTAGATACATGCAAAGTGAAGAATATACTAATTTACAGAGACATTCATTGGCCAGTCTTTGGAGGAAAGTTTACAGAAGTGGCTTTCATCATTTCAGATTGTTAGCTGTTCACCAATGCAAAATAGGAACTTTGGTTAGAAGACTTTACTATGTAAAAACTCCTGCCTTATTCTTAGGAGATATGAATAGAGTTTATTGCATGGCACACTAGCAGAGGTAGAAAAAGTTTGTGAATATATTCAGTTTCCCTTGTTTGGTCCAGAAGAGGAGTCTAGGGAAAATGTAGAGTTGGTTACTAGAGGTGTAGAAGAACAGGATACAGAAATAAGTAGTAAAAACTTTGCACAACAGATTGCAAAGTTTAACAGTTTGCTCTGAGAAACCAAATGGTTTTTATATTTGTTGTCAACGCACTCACTACACAGCGCAAACTCGCAATGGAGTTGTGCACTCTAAAGTTGAAAAAGAGAACGATGATAAGTTGCAAGAATTTGGTGCATTTTTGTTGAGGAAAGATTTGATTTGTCCACACAGCAGATTATATTCAAGTACTGCTTTGATAAGTTAGAGAATAATAAAATGCCAGCTAGAGCCATATATACCAAGTTAGAATTGGTGTCCGTTCCAGAAGAGCTTAAAGTATTAAATGTTTATGAATCAATTCTAATACAGTGTGCACATCCATTCCAAGCCACAGTTCGTATGGCGCCAAAGACAGGAACATGTCCTCCAACTGAGCTCCAGAGGGGACCAAAAGGAAGAGTTGTGTATTTACCTTTTGATTTTAAGCAGAATATAGAAACTATAGGGGTAAATAAAGATATTGGAGAGCCGCTTATTATTTTAGTAAATGGTGTTTCAACAAAGAGTAGAAAAATATGGCAAGAGTTAGTAGATATTATTAAGGTCAAAAAAGCAACATTATACCTAACAAAAAAAAAAATTTACTATAGAAATGTTGATGTTGCTGAAAATGTAAGTGGTATAGAGGAAGAGACATTATCATCAAGTGGACAGATTGAAATGGGGGATCAATCCAGATCTGAAAAAATGTATGAACACTGCAGCATCTATCCCCTGCAATGTAAAGAAATCATTGGTGATGCTATTGAGCTGCTTCAAAGGAAAGAAGCAAAAGGAGCTCCCTTAAGTGTATGGGAAAACAGTTTGGAGGCTCGCTGTTTTTCCCAACTGTTTCCTACTTGAGCAGGAGGCCGCTATGGTGACCATGCTGTACAGATACCAGCAGCTGAATGCCGCTCAACACAACCATATTCAGAGGACCCAAGATTTTGTCAGTGCATTCCGTGTATATTCCATCTTCTGTTTGAAAGTCACTTGTCTGGACTTTCATATGCTGTGAATCATATACTAAAACAGGTGTTAATCTTCAAAATCTCACAGCAAAGGAATTTGTTAATATAGTTCAAGAAAAATATGAAAGCTTAGAATACAATTTAATTATTTTGATGGCATGCCAATGTGGCACCAACGAGTATTGGTATTGTCGACATAGAGAACTCAAATGCATGCTGAGAAACCTGGGTGCGCCAACTTGATTTGTTCCACTTAGTTGTGCTGAATATGCATGGGATGACCTGCTTGAATTTTTAAGAGGCAAACTCAAACATTGAGGACATCAACTTAAATACAGCAGGAGAACTTTGCTCTTTAGATCCTTCTAATGTTTGCAGATATTTTAACTACAGGCTCCAAGCCATGAAACCTTTTATCTGCAACAAAAGTAAGCCTCCTCTTGATGAAGTAACTGATTTCTTCTGGCATAAAGAGTACCAAGCAAGAGGTGCTCCTCATATTCACATGCTGCTGTGGATAAAAGATGCACCCAAATTTGGCACAGAAAGTAATGACTCTGTGCTGTCTTTCCTACAACAGTAGGTGACATGCGCCACTCCAAAAGATACTACTGACAAAGGCCTGAGAGAAAATGTTTTGCGTTTCCAAACACATAGGGGCCGATTCCGATTCGGGCCGGAAAACGTACCGACCGACTCGGTACGGGAATATAGTCCGACCGACACGTACCGGCGCCGTCCGACCCGGGTAGTACGATGAAATGCATGTGAATCACGACCGACTCGTACGGAACACAAAACGAACGACCGACCCGGACGGAAACAAGCTATCCGGCCGGGAAACCACACGAATCGAACCGACCGACACGTACCAGGAATGAACCCGAACGAAACGTACCCGCGAACTCCGACCCGCGCAGTACGATGCAATGCGTGCGAAACCAGACCGACTCGCACGGAGCCCAAGCCGTACGACTGACACGCATACAAAAGCCAGCCGAAAAAACACAAAACTCCGCAACCGACTCGTACTCCGCACATGAAACCTAGCTGAAACACAGCGGGAACGAGTCGGAGAAGATCGCACGAGACAACTGCAGCGTCCTACTCGGTCAGAAGAACGTCTCCTACATGCACAAAAAATACAAAGAAAAAAATTCAAAAAAAAGGGCCAAACAAGCAATTACAAAGCCAATAAATACAGAGGGGAAAAAAATGGAACAAGGACACACCCCCAACTCCACCTATATAAAGGCCACAAATCCCTACCATGATCCTTTGCAAATTCCACTGACCTGCCAACACAGAACACCATCAGACAGCAACCACAGACACACTCACAACTCATCCATCACACAAGCCACACACCATTACCACCTCAACAAATAGCACCCTCACACACACACCCAGCAAAACCTACACTCACCCACCCTCACTTGCACACACACATCAATCACCACCACCACCCATCACCATGCCCCCAAAGAAGAATCATAAGTTCCTAGATAGTGAATTGGAAGTCCTGGTAGACGAGATCCTCAGGGTAGAGCCACAGTTGTTTGGCACATTGGTCCAACAGACCCCCATGGCGCAGAAAACCAAGATGTGGGAGAGGATCGTCGACAGGGTCAACGCACAATCACCTTGTTTGCGCACAAAGGAAGACATCCAGAACCGGTGGTATGATGTGCGCAGGAGGGTCAGGGACCTACTGAAGAAGGATTACCTCCTGAGTCGGCACACCGGCAGTGGCCCTCCTGCCAAACCAGTATACCTCAGGCCCTGGGAGGAGAAGGTGCGGGCCATCCTATCACCAGTGAGCGTATATGGACTAACAAACATCCCAGAGCCTGGTGAGTACACAACTAATATACACAATATGGTGTGACAATACACACACATCACTGTCAAGGGGATAGTCAAACCATGCACCCTTAGCAAATCCACACCAACCAAAAGATAATCATCCCAAGATGTGAATGCTAGTCAGACAAACACAATAGCTGCCATCTCATAGTGATATGTAACTGTGTCATGACATGTACAAGCCTAACAACAATTACAGCAAGGCAGTGGCACAAATATAACCAACAAACACTCAGATATTTTGCCACCACTAGAACACCACCTCACAGGGAAGCTCACTGAAAGGAAGGAATTCTGTGTATGCTGGTGAAGTCAGTGTAGGCAATAGCATGATGGGAGTTGTAGTCACAGATATTGGTCACCCTCACAATTGGCCCATCAACACCACTCTGAACCATGCTCACATCACAGGGAGTGGAAAACAACTGACAAGATGGCTGACACTGGGTACTGCTGTGGGGAGCACAAGGCCCTGCTGGCAACTGTGCACCAACCAACAGCAGGACACCACTGACTGACATCCTGAAAGCCAACTTGCACTCCCTGCAATGGAAGCACATTCCATGGTGGGATATCTGGCTGGGTGGGAAGGAGGACTCACAGCACTGACCATAGTTACAAGCAGCTCTCCTCACACCCACCCCCCCCCCTCAACACTAACTGCACATAACCCACCTGGGAGAATGCAATGCCTCACACTCTAATTGAAGATCCCACAAAGAACCACCACCCTGGGTTATGCTGTGTGAAGCACAGGGACACTCTTGGGACTTGTAGCCAAACAACCACCAGGACAACACTGTCAGCCATCCTGTCAGCACAGGCACACTACCCCACAGGGAAGCAGAGTCAAAAGGAAGGAAGAATGGGCATGCTGGGAAGGGGGGTGTAGGCAATAGCATGATGGGAGTGGTAGTCACAGCTCAACATCCCCCACCCACATGGCCCAGCAAGCTCACACTGAAGCATGCACACCTCACAGGGAGTGAAAAGCCACTTCAAAGATGTCTGACACTGGCCTCAGCTGTGGGGAGCACAAGGCCCTGCTGGGAACTGTGCACCAACAAACAACAGGACCACACTGTCAGCCATCTTGCCATTGCTGTCACACTCACACACAGTGAAGTCCACTCAAAAGGAAGGAAGTATGGGCATGCTGGGAAGGGGGGTGTAGGCAATAGCATGATGGGAATGTAGTCACAGCTCAACATACCCCACCCACATGGCCCAGCAAGCTCACACTGGAGCATGCACACCTCACAGGGAGTGAAAAGCCACTTCAAAGATGTCTGACACTGGCCTCAGCTGTGGGGAGCACAAGGCCCTGCTGGGAACTGTGCATCAACAAACAACAGGACCACACTGTCAGCCATCTTGCCATTGCTGTCACACTCACACACAGTGAAGTCCACTCAAAAGGAAGGAAGTATGGGCATGCTGGGAAGGGGGTGTAGGCAATAGCATGATGGGAGTTGTAGTCACAGATATTGGTCACCCTCACAATTGGCCCATCAACACCACTCTGAACCATGCTCACATCACAGGGAGTGGAAAACAACTGACAAGATGGCTGACACTGGGTACTGCTGTGGGGAGCACAAGGCCCTGCTGGCAACTGTGCACCAACCAACAGCAGGACACCACTGCCTGACATCCTGAAAGCCAACTTGCACTCCCTGCAATGGAAGCACATTCCACGGTGGGATATCTGGCTGGGTGGGAAGGAGGACTCACAGCACTGACCATAGTTACAAGCAGCTCTCCTCACACCCCCCCTCAACACTAACTGCACATAACCCACCTGGGAGAATGCAATGCCTCACACTCTAATTGAAGATCCCACAAAGAACCATCACCCTGGGTTATGCTGTGTGACGCACAGGGACACTCTTGGGACTTGTAGCCAAACAACCGCCAGGACAACACTGTCAGCCATCCTGTCAGCACAGGCACACTACCCCACAGGGAAGCAGAGTCAAAAGGAAGGAAGAATGGGCATGCTGGGAAGGGTGGTGTAGGCAATAGCATGATGGGAGTGGTAGTCACAGCTCAACATCCCCCACCCACATGGCCCAGCAAGCTCACACTGAAGCATGCACACCTCACAGCCAGTGAAAAGCCACTTCAAAGATGTCTGACAATGGTGCTCTGTCGTGGGGAGTACCAGGCCCTGCTGGGACCTGTGCACCAACCAACAGCAGGACACCACTGAATGACATCCTGAGAGTCAACCTGAACACACTGCAAGGGTGGCATGCTTCATGGTGGGATAACTGGGCTGGGTGGAGAAGGAGGTCCGGATGCCCACCAAATACAACCAATGCTGGCCATGCACACACCTCAACATTCACATTGAAATGCCTCAGGTTTGCAGGACAATGTGCTACACCAATATCAACCTCTTACTGTGAAAACTTAGGACAATGCAATGTACAGGCCCGCATCCAGAGGTACAGTCACAACTCTCAGGTGTGTGAACCATTGATGCCTGTAGAAACATAACATACATTGTGTGTCTCTTCCAAAAACAGGTGATGATGGGGACACAGCAGCAGGCGAGGAGGACTCCCTGTCCCAGGCTCCGGGGGACACTGATCCCACTGGTGTGGAACAGCCTCTGCCCTCCTCGGATGGCGAAGACCTACCTGGCCCCTCCAGCGCGAGTCATCATGCAGCACCAGCAGGACCAACATCTGCACCCCCTGCACCCACTGCTCCAACAACTGCCAACACACAGACCACCCCCGCCGACATGGACAGACCAAGGACCACCAATGACAACAGCACAGGGACCCTGGCCCAACATCAAGCTACGGACAACGACCCCAGTAACAACCCCAAGGGGGCCTAGGGTCACCTGGGCGTGCCACCGCAGGTCCCGCACGTGTCGCCAGGGGTGGTGGGAGAGCTGGAAGACATAGGTCGCTGTTTGCAGAGGGGTCTGGACTGCATGATGACCCACAACTGGCACGCATTGCTGAGGCGTACCAGAATAGCACCGGAGAGGTCAGCCAGGTAGTGGGGATCCTCAAGGACATTCAACAGCAGCAGGCTGCCCATCATGCCCGCTTGGACTCCCACATGTCCCGTGTGGAGACACACATGTCTCGCATGGAGTCCAAGTGGGACACATGGCAAGAACTGACAGCGGTGCATAGGGACATATTGACATGGCTCCGGCAGAATAGCACCAACATGGCCACACCTCCCTGTGTGGCCACAACATCTGGTGCTGCAACAACTGCAACTGCCACAGGGAGGGAGGAGGACTCTGGCGGAGTCCCCTGCACCGCAGCAGCCTGCACATGAGGGTCCCCCCCCAAAGAAGAGGGGTCGTCCGAGGAAGGAAAACTGAGAGGTTGATGGCCATGTACATCCCCCAGGAAGCCAACACCTGTTCTGGAAAGTCTCCTTTGTGTGCAAACTGTTCACCCTGTAGAATGCAACACAACTCTCCCACACAACATGGGGAGTTTAAGTTGGACTAATGTATCAGATGACTGTGGACTTCACTCAGGACATTTCTGCTACCAAGACTTGCAATTCATCTGGGAACTTCAGATCACAATCCCAATGTACAGCACCCACCATCCTGTGCACTATACTCACACATGTCTTGAAATAAAATCACTACTACACCATACTTGCCTCTGTTGTGATTCCAAGGTGGTCACTGTCATGGGGATGATGATCTGCTAAATTACACTGTGTATGCTAACTGCTACAGCAAGTACAACACCGTCATGTGAGTCATGGTGACGTGACACACATGAGGGAGACACACCACTAGGGCTACACAACACAGAGACACCAGGGCCATCGGACTCTTCGCCTACACTGATGTTGCCAGGAAATACTGTGTAATGCACAGACCCCACACCTATTCAGAGTCTGTGTCAACTAGCCCATAGGTGCAGTAAGCAAATGTCAGTCAGATGTGTGACCACAGACAACGCACATCCCAAAGTGAAGCACAGGTTTATTACACATTTGAAACATGTTGTTTCCACTACAAATGCAAGGTAATCCCACGTGGCAGTGGTCACAAAGTCAAAAAGTGCAGAAGATAGAAAGTCCAGGTGTGTGTGGCACATCACCTGTACGGAAACGACTGCTGCCACCCTGAAAGCTGAATCATGGAGTCGGGGGATCCAAGTTGAGCAAACAACTCTGTAAGCACCCTGTGAAGGACAGACATGACACACAGTCAAAACCACTGAGGAACAGCACAGAACTGCAATACTCATGCCCAATACATGTCACAAGATAACTACACAAAACCAAGTTAGCATGTCAACACTGTTGGGCAGTACAGACTACCTGCAAGGACACATCGCTGCACGCATCGAGTCAAGTAGCACATGGCCACACTCAAACAGCACCAGAGCACCACCCACACATATCATGCAAACTCAAATCATTGACATGACAACTCTCTGGATACTCACATTCAGCTGAAGAAGTTGGTGATGAGCTGTGTGCGGACATCACCATCCTCATCATCAATGGCATCGTGGCCCAAGCCAGAATCCTCCACAGGTGGCGGACGTTGGTCATCGTCATCCAGGATGAGAGGCAACTCCTTCCGCACTGCCAGGTTGTGTAGCATGCAGCAGACAATGACAATCTTGCACACCTTTGCTGGGGCATATGGGAGGGCCCCTCCTGTCTTGTCCAGGCAGCGGAAGCGGCTCTTCAGGAGACCAAATGTCCACTCGATCACTCTCCTGGTCCGACCATGTGCCTCATTGTAGCGCATCTGGGCTGGTGTCACAGGGTTCCTGAGGGGTGTCAGCAACCACGACATGTTGGGGTATCCGGAGTCACCTACAGACAGACAATTGCACATTAGCTGAGTTCGAAAAGTGGGTGGAATACAACATAGCAGAACACACACAATGGTACAAAGTCAGTACACACCGACAAGCCAGGCACGCTGGTTCGGCATCTGTGACATCATCCTCGGGATGCGACTACTCCTCATCACGTAGGCATCGTGTGCAGAACCGGGGAAACCGGCACACACATGTGTGATGGTCATATCTGCAAGACATACCACCAGAGCATTGATCGAATGGTAATGTTTACGGTTCCGGTATGCCTGCTCATGTGCCTGTGGTGGTACCAAAGCCACATATGTCCCATCAATGGAGCAAATGACATGTGGCTTCCTCCCTAAGTCATAGAAGTCACTCTTGACGTCAGTGAGTTGTTGACGTGTAGGGAAATAGATGAACTGGTTCAGGCATCTCAACATTGCCTCCAAAACATCACGTAGCACACGGCTGAACATAGTCTGTGACATCCCACCAGCAGTCGCCACAGTGTGTTGAAAGGTACCGGTGGCAAAGAAGTTTAGGGCTGCCATCACCTTCACCTTGGGGGTCAGCGCTGTAGGGTACGGCCGGCCAGGTTGCAAATGTGGGGCCAGGCGCACTGCCAAATCCTCAATCAGCTGCCTGGTGAAGCGATACCGTCGGATGGTGTCACATTCCACCATCGTTGCCAGGTCAGGGAATGGTCTATGGACAGCTGGAGCCCTGCAGTGCATAGGTGAAGAAAGAAAGATTGTCAGTCACCCCACATATGTGCCATTCACCATACTCAATTTCACATGATACATCATTACGAGACACAAGTACTTGATGTGTGTGCCGTTCTGTTCGGACATATATGGCACCTACATGGACATCATCTAACATCTCAGTTCAACATGTGTTGACAACAGGTTCCAGGGTGTGCTATGGGAAACCATTAGGCTGTGTCACAGCACCCATTTACTGCTGTTACGTTCCACACACACACCACAGTGACATGTCTGGACAGATGCGCCACAGGCATCACAGCTCATTGACAGGTAGATTCCCAGGGACCCTGTCTTGCCACATGGACACTGGCATGACATGGCGTATCATGTACACGGCAGATAAACAGACATGACTCCCACAGGTAGTGGCCCCTGTTGCCTCCGCAGGACAGACATGGACGTCTGTGACACACACACAACATCCAAGTCCATGCACAAACAACGTGGATGTGGAGACTGTCTCCCATTGTGCAGATGGAATCAGAGACATCGGAAACACAACATGCACACAGCCTGTGGAGGGCCATCACTATTGTGGCAATGGGTCACCCTGTGACGTACATGCCTTCCCACATGTGAGCCTGGGGGTATGTAACATGTCATACACATACACAACCTGGAAATGTGACCATGCCACATGCTCCAAAATGAACAGTTGCACATCACAGTGGTCATGTGCACAACACACAAAGGATCCTGTCCCCATGAACACGTGCACAGCCTGGGTGTGGCTGCCCCCAAGTGCCACCACAAAAACCACATGTTTACCCCATACACAGAAAAGGTAATGCAACCTTACATGCCTTAGATACAGTGTGGACTGGGTGTGGTGTTGTAGGTGTGCCCCTGAGTCCCTGGCAAGTATATGTGGCTGGCATACGTTCACCAGTGACAAGCATGGTGACATATGTGTGTGACCTGTACAGGGACGCGTTGTACAGCAATGGACCGATCGGTGTGCCCGCACGGCCCATTGCATCTGTTGTGAGCGGGTACGCGTTGTATCCCGGAATACGCGTTGTACAGCAATGGACCGATCGGTGTGCCCGCACGGCCCATTGCATCTGTTGTGAGCGGGTACGCGTTGTACAGCAATGGACCGATCGGTGTGCCCGCACGGCCCATTGCATCGGTAGTGAGCGGGTACGCGTTGTACAGCAATGGACCGATCGGTGTGCCCGCACGGCCCATTGCATCTGTTGTGAGTGGGTACGCGTTGTATCCCGGAATACGCGTTGTACAGCAATGGACCGATCGGTGTGCCCGCACGGCCCATTGCATCTGTTGTGAGCGGGTACGCATTGTACAGCAATGGACCGGATCGGTGTGCCCGCACGGCCCATTGCATCGGTAGTGAGCGGGTACAGCGTTGTACAGCAATGGACCGATCGGTGTGCCCGCACGGCCCATTGCATCTGTTGTGAGTGGGTACGCGTTGTATCCCGGAATACGCGTTGTACAGCAATGGACCGATCGGTGTGCCCGCACGGCCCATTGCATCTGTTGTGAGCGGGTACGCGTTGTACAGCAATGGACCGATCGGTGTGCCCGCACGGCCCATTGCATCTGTTGTGAGCGGGTACGCGTTGTACAGCAATGGACCGATCGGTGTGCCCGCACGGCCCATTGCATCGGTAGTGAGTGGGTACGCGTTGTACAGCAATGGACCGATCGGTGTGCCCGCACGGCCCATTGCATCTGTTGTGAGCGGGTACGCGTTGTACAGCAATGGACCGATCGGTGTGCCCGCACGGCCCATTGCATCGGTAGTGAGTGGGTACGCGTTGTACAGCAATGGACCGATCGGTGTGCCCGCACAGCCCATTGCATCTGTTGTGAGCGGGTACGCGTTGTATCCCGGAATACGCGCTGTACAGCAATGGACCGATCGGTGTGCCCGCACGGCCCATTGCATCTGTTGTGAGCGGGTATGCGTTGTACAGCAATGGACCGATCGGTGTGTCCGCACGGCCCATTGCATCGGTAGTGAGCGGGTACGCATTGTATCCCGGAATACGCGTTGTACAGCAATGGACCGATTGGTGTGCCCGCACGGCCCATTGCATCTGTTGTGAGCGGTACGCGTTGTACAGCAATGGACCGATCGGTGTGCCCGCACGGCCCATTGCATCGGTAGTGAGCGGGTACGCGCTAGTACAGCAATGGACCGATCGGTGTGCCCGCACGGCCCATTGCATCTGTTGTGAGTGGGTACGCGTTGTATCCCGGAATACGCGTTGTACAGCAATGGACCGATCGGTGTGCCCGCACGGCCCATTGCATCTGTTGTGAGCGGGTACGCTGTTGTACAGCAATGGACCGATCGGTGTGCCCGCACGGCCCATTGCATCTGTTGTGAGCGGGTACGCGTTGTACAGCAATGGACCGATCGGTGTGCCCGCACGGCCCATTGCATCGGTAGTGAGTGGGTACGCGTTGTACAGCAATGGACCGATCGGTGTGCCCGCACAGCCCATTGCATCTGTTGTGAGCGGGTATGCGTTGTATCCCGGAATACGCGTTGTACAGCAATGGACCGATCGGTGTGCCCACACGGCCCATTGCATCTGTTGTGAGCGGGTATGCGTTGTACAGCAATGGACCGATCGGTGTGCTCGCACGGCCCATTGCATCTGTTGTGAGCGGGTACGCGTTGTACAGCAATGGACCGATCGGTGTGCCCGCACGGCCCATTGCATCGGTAGTGAGCGGGTACGCATTGTATCCCGGAATACGCGTTGTACAGCAATGGACCGATCGGTGTGCCCGCACGGCCCATTGCATCTGTTGTGAGCGGGTACGTGTTGTACAGCAATGGACCAATCGGTGTGCCCGCACGGCCCATTGCATCTGTTGTGAGCGGGTACATGTTGTACAGCAATGGACCGATCGGTGTGCCCGCACGGCCCATTGCATCGGTAGTGAGCGGGTACGCGTTGGTACAGCAATGGACCGATCGGTGTGCCCGCACGGCCCATTGCATCTGTTGTGAGCGGGTACGCGTTGTACAGCAATGGACCGATCGGTGTGCCCGCACGGCCCATTGCATCTGTTGTGAGCGGGTACGCGTTGTACAGCAATGGACCGATCGGTGTGCCCGCACGGCCCATTGCATCTGTTGTGAGCGGGTACGCGTTGTATCCCGGAATACACGTTGTACAGCAATGGACCGATCGGTGCGCACGCATTGGCTGGGGCCTGGCATGGCAACGGACGTGTTTTCGAAGCCTCAACGAGTCTGATGCAGTGAATTCAGTTGGCCAGCCACAACAATGTTGCAAATTCATGGGTGTCATGAAGTTTAAATTTTGAAGGATGCTGTGAGCGTGTATTAGTGGTGCAATTCCATGGATTGGCCAGATTCAGAAGATGCAAACGACTTGGACCTATCACTTTGGACACATGGGACAGTATCTGCCTCTGCAGCACACATATAATGCTGGCTGCTCCCCTGAGGGCGCACTTGCCTGCACTACATGCTCCAGGACGACATCTGCCACCAACACTGCTGCTGTCTCCACATCCTCTGGCTACTGCAATGGCACGTACTGTGGATAGAGCCCCTGCCTTCAGTACTGAGGAGAACCAGGTCCTGCTGGACAGCCTCCTTCCACAGTACAGCAAGCTGTATGGGAAACCAGGGGAGCAGATGAGTGTGCTGTCCACTGCCTTACTAATTGTGCATGTTGTCTGACTAGCAAGACTTACAGTGTGCACACCACTGGCTAGCATGCTCACTGAGTAGTTCTCACCCCCCAAAGTGTGTAGTCACATGCACTGAACAGGTACAGTGCAGTAACAGTGCATTCCAACAAGGTTTACTTCCCATGCAATGATACCATGTAGTAACTGCTGGCAAACTGTTCATAGCCATCGTTGCACTGCCTGTGTACATCATATGCCCCTGTGATTGAGACATGTATATCCAACTGTGTGATGCACGTATATGTTGCATGTGTAGTAATGGCCTTTTCACTTTGTCATCCTCACAGGTTGATGCCCACCAGAAGCAGGAAATCTGGCTGACCATCGCCCGGGCAGTAAGATTCGTGGGGGTCTACAAGCGCCGGATCCGCAACTGCCAGAAGAGGTGGCAGGACCTTCGTGGCTGGACCCGGAGGATCGCAAGGGTCCAGCTGAAGCTGTCGCCTCCTCACAGGAGGGGCGGACACCGGACCCTGACCCCCACATGCTCCGGATCCTGGCGGTGGTCTTCCCTGACCTGGATGGGCAGCTGAAGGCCAGACAGCAGCAAGGAGGGGGTGAGTCCATGACTGCACTGTGAACTTTGTCTGACATGCTATGTGCCCTCCTCTGGCCTGGTTAAACTTCCACAGTACATCAGTCTTGTGGTCCAGGACCCATGTCCCTCAATTGTGACATGCCCACTCCTCATCTGATACGCAGGTGTGGTCCTTACAGTCAGGAAATTGTGTCACTCGGGTACTGTGTCCTTGCATTTTGCTTCGCTCAAGGTGGGGGACAGCATTTTTTCCTGTGACTTTGTGGTGTGCTTCATGGGTGGGTCAATTGCTCACACAATGCCTAAATCCTGACATGTAATCTGGGTGTAACTATGATATGTGGTCCACTTGCTGATCTGAATCAGCACATGTCCCTGGGGTATTTGACACACCCCCATGCTGCTGGTGGGAACAATGTTTGGGCCTCAGGAGTATGTATTTCAAGTGTGTCACACATGCTTAGCCACCTGCCTACTGTCCAGGGCTCATCCCTCCTTCAGGTGGAGCAGGACAGTCATGCCTACTCCAGAGCATACAATACACTCTGTACTCCCACTCCCGTGTATCAGCTGACATGTTGTGATCAGTGAAATGTTCCCACAGGTGTCTGCCTCTGTGTCATTGTGCTGTGGTTTCGTTGTCAGGACTACTGGGATGTTAATCGGTTAGGGCTCAGCATGCCATCTGAGATGTGACCATGAGAGACGATACTTCTGTGACTTATAGGTGTTTGATCACTTGACTGTGCACACAGGTGTATGCGACTGTGAATTTCATGCTGCTGTTTTTTATTTACAGCAGACTGTGAGGTGCTCAGGTTCAGAGAGTTGGTGTTTCATGTCTCCCATATGTCCAATTGGTATGACGTGGACAAATAAGAGTTCAGATGATGTGGTTTGTGGGGTATGGACATGTGCACTTGTCAGCTACATAACTTGCATTCACCATGTCCTAGGATTGTGACACAGTGCAGACTGTTGTTGGCTGGCTGCCATGCCCATGTGACTGGAGACAGTGATGTATGACTTTGCAGGCATGCCTGTGCCATGGTATTGAACTTCCTAAGAGTGATCCTGCAGGGGAGTGACATGTGCAACATGCACCCCATTGTGGCATTGACTATCCGGACATGGGTGCATCATGGTGTCTGGTGCTGGTATGCATCACATGCATTTCTAATTAGACTCGGGCCATCCCTTTATCCGGACACCTGTACTGACTCAGTGGCAAGAGATGTGATGTGTGCATGTTCACATACTTCACCGTGTTCACTGCAATGTCCAACAACTGTGTAGGTGGTGCATGTGTCCACACTGGGGATTACCATCAGACAGGCACCAGACCGATGGGTGCAAGGGCAGGAGGGGTGTGAGTTCCATGGTTGACCATCAGACTGACAATTGGCTTCTCCTAATCTGTATGAGGACTTTTGGCAATGTTCAACTGAGGATGCCAGGGCTTGCTCTGTAATGTGCTGTACTTACTGTGGTGTGTGCGGTCAGTGCAGGTGACTGATGTTTGTCTGTTTCCCTAATTGTTTGCAGATACATCCACGGCCACAGGAGGGGACAGCTCCACGGACCAGGAGGAGCTGCAGAGCCAGACTGGGTCAACAGCCGACGAGTGGTCGGAGGGACCCAGTGGCATGGAGGGCGAGGGGAGCCACACCGAGGAGTCCTCAGCACCATCCACCTCAGCTGAGGACCACAGCAGCTCGGAGGATGACTCCCTTGTGGAGGCGGGTGTCAGCAGCCCCCACACCCCAGCTAGTCTGTCTGGCCCCGCCACCACCACCAGCACCGCCCTCCCATTGGCTCCCATTCCAGAGGTCTGTGGAGGCTCCCGTGTTCCTGGAGCGTGTCTCCTTCGTGCCAGGCACCGTACCCCCTGCCCCTGTGTCCCCTGCTGCCCTGAGTGAAGAGTCTGTGTACCTACTTCGGCAGCTCCATGTAGGGCAGACAGCAATGCTGAGTGTCCTCCATGCACACACCACTCTGTTGACACAGCTGGTGTCGTTCATGGAGGGCATCTCGACAGGTATGTCTGCCCTACAGAGGAGCAATAAGTCCATGGACTCCTCCCTGACGGCAGCAGTGTCCCTCCTCTAACAGTCCCTCACCCCTTCTACCTCTGCCCCATCCACACTTCCTGGCACCCTACCTGTCCCAAGCACATGCACACCTGCACGATCACCCAAACACACAGACCCAAGCAGCACAGAAACACCCAAAACAAAGGCAAGACGTGCACACAAGCATCCTCAGGGGACTGATACCACACCCACAGGGGATGGGGAACAGACACACACACAGGCATCCACAGTCACTCCGCAGTCCTCCAAATCCTCTCCCTCCAAGACCCCTTCCCTTGCCTCACCTGCAACCCCACCTACACAGAAGCTCTTCCTCTGTGACCTCGGCCTCTTCCTCTCCGATCCCACTGATCCAGCATACAGGGGGAAGAGGAAGTCCACCCACACAGAGGGGAGTGCCCCTCGCCCCCAGACACCCTCCCCCAGGCGCAGACAGACGGGTGCCCCCACCCGCAAGTCCCCCCGGTCCCGGAAGAGCAAGACCCCGCCACCGCCCTGCAATTCAAGCACATAGTCTCCTTCCTCCATCCCTCAGGCCCCCACAACACAGGTTCCCCCACCACACCCTGCCCCAGGTTCCCTCACCCACAGATACACCATCCCCAAAATGATCCAGCCTTCTCCAGCTCCCACTTGCTCTTCCAGCACCACACCCCCCGCTGCACATGTTAGTGCCACTGGTGTGGAGACTGTGTCCTCCCCCTCTGTCCTGCCCACCTTACCTGAACCCCATTCTACTCCCCTGGAGATGGGCACTGCAGTGGAGTCCACTACCACCCCGTCTGACTTGGGCACTGCAGTGGGGAACCTGGCCTCTCCATCTGGCCAGCCCACTGGAGTTGTGGCGGCACCCACGCCATCCGACTCATGCCCCCCAGTTGTGCCGGCACACACCATGTCAGGCACCTCCACTGTAGTTGTCAGTGACTCTCCAGCACCAGCCACCCCTTCCCTGCCTCGTTCTGGTGAGCCCTGATCCTGTCCCTGCGGTGCCTGGCCTGCCCCCCGTATGCCCCTCCGAGGGGAATGTCCCTCGTCCCTAGCAGTGCAGGCATGCAAAGGGTGACATCTGCCACTGTCACCCTGTTTGGACTTTGTTCATGGACTGGCCATTGGCCTTTGTGTTTTTTCCGGACTTTAATTTTCAAATTTACATATGCTGAATAAAGCTACTTTCAGTTCTCTATTGGTTTTGCTTCAGATGTACATGATGTTGATGATGCTAACCATCCCCTTGCTGCAGTGATGTTGATTTTTGATGTCAGGTAAATGAAGTGTTACTGTGTAGGACCCCATGTGGTCCAGGGGGAATGTGTCCTATCCTGGTGTGTAGTCATGTCATCCTTTGTAGCAATATGAGGGTGTCATGTTTTCCATATTTGCAAATGGGATTCCCTACCTGTTTTTTCAATATCACATCTGTGGCTTACACCCCTGCACATCAAATGTGCTTGCCATTGTTCAATTGGTCTATTTCCCTGACCGTGTGACCATCTCCACTGGACATGCATATTTGGGCATCAATGGGGAAGGAGTCATCTGTGGTATCAGTGCAACTTGCTATACATGTGTATTTGATCGGTGCACATGATTTGGGTAACAATGCCATGACCAGGCTGATGTGATGTGAGCCTTCATTTTGTGCTAATTGTTGACTGAGTGACCAAGTGTTCTGCTAACATGATAGCGCCCTGCAGAGACAACGTATGGAACAGCTTTTCTTACACAGGAGTGGAGTCCCCTCATGGCAGTGTGTAATTCCGTGACATTGCCTGAGCCCGTGTTGTGTGAGCATGTCTGTGTGTGTTCACTTCCATTTTGCTACGCAGGCTGGGGGCCCTAGTGATGTTCCTGTTTGTGATGCTTGCTGAGTTGAGCAATGTTCCCCCCAGATCTTCTCCCTGGGTGCTCTGTGATGTGGGTGCATGGCACATTACTGGTGATCATGGTGTCATCCATAGGTGTGTTTGCTGTCAGGGCTGAGTTTGTGGGCAAACGGAGATGAGACACAGTCAGGATTCCCCTTGGCACTTGTTGGTTACACAAGTCATGTAATTTACAGTTTGCGTTATCTTCCAGTGATTGTGCCACGTTGTGTGTGTGACTGCTGACACTCCTCAGGGTCAGAGCTACAATGTAAGAAGTTGTCTATGTGTGTTGTTTGTGGGTGAGGTTGCCATCTTGATTGGTGTGGATTTGACGTCATGCCCATGTACAGCGTACTGTGCAGTGTATGAGACATTCACAAGTCTTGTTGACTGACCATGTGTGATGGGTATCTCCGCCTTAGTTCCCCCCACCACCCCTGGGATTGTGATGGGTGCATGTGCAATGTCACCAGTCCATGTGAGCTTCACTGCTGCACATTGGTGGAGATCAAGGTGTGTGGTGTTGTGTGTGTGCAAATGAGAGTTGTTGCACGGCTAGACCCCTACCTCCATGTTGGCCTTGGCTGACAGGCCATGCTGTTTTATTTGTGCTTGTGTAGGTGTGATGGTAGTTAGTTGCTCAGGACACATGACTGTGGTTCACAGTCTGTAAGACATCTACCTTTGTCATCACAGTGGGATTGTCGTGCAGGTCAGTGTCACCACAATGTGGGCTCCCTGGGGGTAGTGCTGTGGTGGGTCTGTCTCTTGCTGTGTTAGTTGCTGTTCCTACAAGCTTGTGTGACATTTGTAATTTGGGCTCCCTCATCTAACAATGCCTGATTGCCCACATAGGGGAATCCGATCCATGAGTTTTTTTTGTGTGGCACTGTGTTGACATCTGTGTAATGGGGATTCAGGCCTCCTCGTGTGTTGTGTGTTTGCCTGGGGACACTGGCACACCACCCCTGACCTGTAGTATTTGATATGCAGTGTGAGTCTGCCTTTTTGTGTTTGTGCATTTGCACCACTGCCATGGCATATCTTTAGTGTGCCATTGGCTGTATGTTGTTTGGTGGATTACCCCTGCTGTCCCTGGGACTCCTAGGTCATCAGTCAGCACAATGATCATAGTTTGTATGTCCCATTGCTGCCATGGTATGGTATTTGTTAACCTGACATGTACAGTCTCCACAGGATATCTACATTTGTGTGTCCATTGGTGCAGATATGTGGATCTGCATTGTGATGGTCACTTCTGTCATTGTGTTATTTGTGAATGTTGACAATGTGAGCCCCCATGGGTGATGTTTGTCTGCACATGGCCAAAGCGATGTTTCATTTGCACTGCACTGTTTGCCTCACCCAATCTCTGTTGCTATGGGACACAAGCACTACCATGCCACTGATGTGTTTGTTGTTGTGTGACCAGTTATAATCCATGCAGTTTGGCATTTGCAGCTTTTACCATGACTACACTTACCTTTTGGTCACTGTGATGATGGGGATTTAGGCCCCATTGCCACAATGTTCAAAATGTGCTTCAGCTATGGAACACACACTTACATTTTGGTCACTGTGATGATGGGGGTTTAGGCCCCATTGCCACAATGTTCAAAATGTGCTTCAGCTATGGAACACACACTTACATTTTGGTCACTGTGATGATGGGGGTTTAGGCCCCATTGCCACAATGTTCAAAATGTGCTTCAGCTGTGGAACACACACTTACATTTTGGTCACTGTGATGATGGGGGTTTAGGCCCCATTGCCACAATGTTCAAAATGTGCTTCAGCTGTGGAACCCACACTTACATCTTGGTCACTGTGATGATGGGGGTTTAGGCCCCATTGCCACAATGTTCAAAATGTGCTTCAGCTGTGGATCCCACACTTACATTTTGGGCACTGTGATGATGGGGGTTTAGGCCCCATTGCCACAATGTTCAAAATGTGCTTCAGCTATGGACCCCACACTTACAATTTGGTCACTGTGATGATGGGGGTTTAGGCCCCATTGCCACAATGTTCAAAATGTGCTTCAGCTATGGAACCCACACTTACATTTTGGGCACTGTGATGATGGGGGTTTAGGCCCCATTACCACAGTGGTCATGGTCGGCTTGCATTGTGGGGGCCACACACATTTATGTGTGACACATGTGATAGGGGGTCACATTGTATGTTCAATGTCATGTTCAGTGTTGTGGGCATTTGACACAGACTACACACGCTTGTCATGGTGTTGGGGGGGATGTAATTTTCATGCATTCCTTATGTTGGAGTATGCTGGTTGTGTCATGCATTACCCATCCCATGAGTGGGGGTTGTGTGGGTGGTAGGCATCCATCCCCCTATGAGTGGGAGTGGTGTTTGTGGTAGGCATCCATCCCCCAATGAGTGGGGATGGTAGTAGTGACAGGCATCCAGCACCCCCTGAGTAGGGCTAGTGGTAGTGGCAGGCATCCAGCACCCCCTGAGTAGGGGTGGTGGTAGTGACAGGCATCCAGCAGCCCCTGAGTAGGGGTGGTGGTAGTGGCAGGCATCCAGCACCCCATGAGTAGGGGTGGTGGTAGTGGCAGGCATCCAGGCCCCCCTGAGTAGGGGTGGTGGTAGTGGCAGGCATCCAGGCCCCCCTGAGTAGGGGTGGTGGTAGTGGCAGGCATCCAGCACCCCATGAGTAGGGGTGGTGGTAGTGGCAGGCATCCAGGCCCCCCTGAGTAGGGGTGGTGGTAGTGGCAGGCATCCAGCACCCCCTGAGTAGGGGTGGTGGTAGTGGCAGGCATCCATCCCCCTATGAGTGGGGATGGTAGTAGTGGCAGGCATCCAGGCCCCCCTGAGTAGGGGTGGTGGTAGTGGCAGGCATCCAGCACCCCATGAGTAGGGGTAGTGGTAGTGGCAGGCATCCAGGCCCCCCTGAGTAGAGGTGGTGGTAGTGGCAGGCATCCAGCACCCCCTGAGTAGGGGTGGTGGTAGTGGCAGGCATCCATCCCCCTATGAGTGGGGATGGTAGTAGTGGCAGGCATCCAGGCACCCCTGAGTAGGGGTGGTGGTAGTGACAGGCATCCAGGCCCCCCTGAGTAGGGGTGGTGGTAGTGGCAGGCATCCAGCACCCTATGAGTGGGGATGGTAGTAGTGGCAGGCATCCAGGCCCCCCTGAGTAGGGGTGGTGGTAGTGGCAGGCATCCAGCAGCCCCTGAGTAGGGGTGGGGGTAGTGGCAGGCATCCAGTACCCCTGAGTAGGGGTGGTGGTAGTGGCAGGCATCCAGCACCCCCTGAGTAGGGGTGGTGGTAGTGACAGGCATCCAGGCCCCCCTGAGTAGGGGTGGTGGTAGTGACAGGCATCCAGGCCCCCCTGAGTAGGGGTGGTGGTAGTGGCAGGCATCCAGCCACCCATGAGTAGGGGTGGTGGTAGTGGCAGGCATCTAGCCCCCCCATGAGTAGGGGCGGTGGTAGTGGCAGGCATCCATCCCCCTATGAGTGGGGATGGTAGTAGTGGCAGGCATCCAGGCCCCCCTGAGTAGGGGTGGTATTAGTGGCAGGCATCAAGCACCCCCTGAGTAGGGGTGGTGGTAGTGGCAGGCATCCATCTCCCTATGAGTGGGGATGGTAGTAGTGGCAGCCATCCAGGCCCCCCTGAGTAGGGGTGGTGGTAGTGGCAGGCATCCAGCACCCCCTGAGTAGGGGTGGTGGTAGTGGCAGGCATCCAGCACCCCCTGAGTAGGGGTGGTGGTAGTGGCAGGCATCCAGCACCCCCAGAGTAGGGGTGGTGGTAGTGACAGGCATCCAGGCCCCCCTGAGTAGGGGTGGTGGTAGTGGCAGGCATCCAGCCCCCCATGAGTAGGGGTGGTGGTAGTGGCAGGCATCTAGCCCCCCATGAGTAGGGGTGGTGGTAGTGGCAGGCATCCATCCCCCTATGAGTGGGGATGGTAGTAGTGGCAGGCATCCAGGCCCCCCTGAGTAGGGGTGGTGATAGTGGCAGGCATCCAGCACCCCCTGAGTAGGGGTGGTGGTAGTGACAGGCATCCAGGCCCCCCTGAGTAGGGGTGGTGGTAGTGGCAGGCATCCAGCTCCCCATGAGTAGGGGTGGTGGTAGTGGCAGGCATCCATCCCCCTATGGGTGTGTATGGCATTGGTGAGGCCATCCCGCCCCTATGGTTCTGCTGTTGCTGATGTATGTCATTTGTGCATCCCTATGTGTGTGTGACATATTTCGGGTACGTGTCGTTTGTTAGTGTTGTTGGTGTTTGACTTACCATCTGCACCGTACGCGTCCGTGCCGGTCCCGGTAATAGATGTAGAGTATTGGTAGTACCTGCGCGATGGGATTCATGGTTGGGTCGTCTCGTTCGGGTTTCTCGTGTCTTCGACTCGTACTCGTCGCAGGCTTGTTCGTCTCGTAGCCGTGGATCGTCTTGTGGCGCGAAACGGAGCTTATGTACGGTTCGCCCGGATGCTCATACATGCCGGACGTAGCGACGGGTTCGGCGCGTACGGAAGGCGCATTCTACTAGTCCGGCCGGAAGGTGCTGTGTATTTGCTTCCGTGCGACTCGAATCGGCGTTTACGGATCCGGCTCGGGCGGGGAACAGGAGCTGAAATGGGTAAGTATGGCTCGCTCGGAATCTGGGCTGTTGTGCGCATCGTACTTGTTCGTTCGGACGAGTGTTCGAATCGGTCGGGAAACACTCATTAGGCTGGTTATTTTTCCGGACGAGTACTGTTAGGTGCGCTTCCGGCCGAGATCAGAATCGGCCCCATAGATGTGGAAAGTACTGTCATTAAAAATACAGAAACAAAGGAAGATTTTACACAAGATGTCGTTTTGGCTTTCTACAACCAGTTATTTCACAAGGAAGAGTCAACAGCTTTTTGTCTGCAGTGAGACATATAGTAACACGTAAATCACCGAACAATACGTACAATTTAAGAAGAACAAAGCTTCCAAATTCATTAATGATTATAAAGCTGTAATTCTTAAAATGTGGAATGCAAATATGGACATTGAATTTGTTGCAGACAACCCCATTGCTGTTGCACGTTATGTGACTTCGTGCATTACAAAGTCAGAGAAGACTGAAATGAAAGAGATGTGGCATGAGATTTCGGCAGAAAAGAGTTTAACAAAAAAGTTGTACAGCTTTAGTTTAAAAATGCTATCCCATAAGTAGATGGGTTCTTATGAATGTTGTGACAGTTTGAGCTAGGCCAGTTTATTCTTGAAGTCAAGGGGAATAGTCTAGAATAATCTAGGTCTAGCAAGCACGCAAAATAGAGTGTTAAAGTATCTAGCGGAGTTTGACCCAGAAAGTACTGATATTGTAAAATCCAACAAGTTGGACTAGTACTGCCTAAGAAGAATTGTACATCTAGAAAATATGTGTTTATTTGAAGTTTTTCAACACAACAGGTACCAAAAGAATGTAATGGAAAGCACAGAAGAAGGCACATTTGCTGTATTAGGATGTGATGGTTGTTTAGTGAGACATGCATGCAAAAGGAAACTTAATAAACCATAGAAAACTTAGTTGACAAACTTCAGAGAAAAGAACATTTTTCTATTTGGCACTTCTTCAACTGTTGAAGCCTTGGCATGCTGAATCAGAATTACTTGGAGGCTATTACTGCTATGAAGATTCATTTCATGCTGTGAAAGACAGTATTGAGTGTTTAGCCTTCCAAAATTATATGCAAATGTTAACAGATGAGATTCAGCAAGAAGAAATGATTGCTGCAGAGGTAGCTATGGACAGTTCACAAAATAGTCAAAGTTCTGCATCACCCAGTCAAGATCCTCCTGGGCCACCTATTATTGAAAGTGAAGCTGCAATAGCTATGAATGAGGTGGAAAGTGCAATGGAACAAGCTAGAAGAGAAACTATACATCTGGAGCAGTTAGTTGCACAATTCAACAATGAAGAGAAGGTGATTTATATGGAAGTAAGAGAGAAAATAGAACATGGATTTCTCCACAAGAAGAAAGAAAGCAATTGTTCATCCTTCAAACCAATTCTATTATATATCAGTGGACAAGAACAAGACGGCACGGGAAAAAGCATTTTAATCAAATTTCTCACCGCTTACCTACATAGGACAACAGAATTAAATTTGTCATGTGTAGTAACAGCACCAACTGGATTAGCTGTTCACAGTATTAAAGGAATTACTCTACATTGGCTATTAATGCTATCTGTAGAACATGATAATAAATTGGAATACCAGAAGTTATCTGGTGAAGCATGTCATGAGTTAGCAAGAGTTTTTTAAAGAATTTGAAGCTTTCAATCATCGATGGGATAAACATCGTTTCAAATGTAATGCTTGTGTTTGTTCACTTAAGAATGCAACAGATTTTAAGAACAGGGTATGATGTTCTCTTCGCCTTTTGAAAGGAGAGCCTGTTTTCAAGACACTGCTGCATGAATAAACTCATAATTCATTAGGGAGTATTGGAAATGTAAACATTTGGCTGAATTTTCAATACAAGGAATTACTGAAGAACATGCGTCAAGCATCTGATGAGATGTATGGTAATATTCTGAAGGATATTAGAGGTGGACTTCTGACAAAGGAGGGTAAGAGTACCTTAGAAACTCGACTTATTAAAAAAACTATTTACGTGTTAGAAAACAGCAGCACCACAGCTAATGTTCAATTTGATTGAAGAAAGGAAATCAAAAGCTTGTTTAATGCCTACACTTCAAGCGTGTGCCAATTTTAATGAAGAATTGCTGAAAATGGAGATGAAAGACATTTTGGAAGTTACAGCTATTGACAAAATAGAACATCAGGAAATAACAATAGTGCTAAGTGAAAAACCTCAAGGAAAACTAGATCAGAGAAGTGCTTATGTGTGTGCAAAAACTGAAGAGTAATTTTGCAGCATAATTTATATGTTGGGGAAAGATTAGTAAATGGTGCAATGGGTAAAGTTATTGATTTCATCAATTTTCCAAATAGGACGAGGTTGAATACTTGGTTATAAAATTTGATTAGATTAATGGCATCAAACAGATTGGTCTCTGCGTTGTATGTTTTTTGCTAGTGAAAGACTTATATGTGCGGTGCCAGCAGTTCCCTCTCTCTGTGGCATATGCTGTAACTATCCATAAATCCCAAGATTGAAGTCTAGATGCAGTTTTTATTAATATTGGAAGGTATGTAATATGTAGCATAGTCGCAAGTTAGAACATTGTCTGCTTTGTTTTTGGTTGATTTTGATTAAAAGAACGTTAGGGCTGATGATAGTTGTGTTAGAGAATACAGCTGGTTAAGAAGTGTATATGGCCCTCACTTAGGTCAGTATCCTGTTTATGAAAACAAAGAATCTGTCCTAAATGGAAGCTTAGTAAGCAATCAATGGATGGTCCCCTAAAGAAGCAAATAATAGATAAGGTAGGTGTTCAGATGGACTCTCGTTTCTGTGCCTGCTGCCTTGGTTGTTGTTGCTGGGGGGGAGAGTACACCCCCCAGCATTCCCAGCCCATAGACTGCAGTGGTGAATTCAGGCGCCGGAGCGCCACAAATTACTCAGAGGCGTCCCGCAGTGTTGGAAGCGCGCGGGTCGCACCCGGGCGAAGACCGTGCCAAGAGCGGGCCTATCTGCACCCAAGGCTGAGCTAATCCACCCCTCTTGGCTCCTCGCTTTGGCTTAGCAACATCGAGGTACCGATATCTTTATCCTCGTCTCTGTTTGTTCCCTCTGGAGCTCTCAAGGGGGTTTTGTGCCCATTTGACTGAGTGATCTTGCCTTGCCTTGGTCAGTATAGAGCACTATACGCTAGGTTGGGTCAAACAGCTGTTGCTGTGCATCAAGGGTCACTGGCTAGTGCACCAACTAATATTAATTTCTATATCCCAAACATGTGAGATCATGAGCAAAAGGAAGATGAGCGCATATACATCCGGGGAAGACACTGTGACAACCTTAGACTCCTTTTTGGTTAGGGCAGCGAGTGCTATCTCTAAGGAAATAGCCCTGACCAAAAAGAGACTTTCTCTGGAGTTGGAGAGATGTATCCAGGGATCACTTCCCCTTGTTGACTTCGAGGGTGCAGCCGGTATCCTGCTAAAAGACAAGTCACCTACATGGTCACGCATGACAAGGCCGCAAACGTTTTATCAGATGATGACATCACATCAGTCGAACCCCCAGTTAAAAAGAGGAAGGCAGCCGCGCAAGAGGGTGGTCTCTCCAGCTACGTGTGCCAATTCTGACCTGGAAGAAGTTATGGACAAATTACTTCCTAGGTTTAAAACACTGTTTAAAACATTGTTGTCCCGTATTTTGTTGCGGCTTGAAGGGATAGAGGCTAAGCTCAGTTTACTCACCCCATCTGACTCTGGTGCTCCAAATAGTAAATGAATGACAGCAGTTGTTCAGCTGGGCCCACACCTGAGGCCTGTACAAGTGTGAGGAGGACCTCAAGCAAGCATAGTCACACAATACCCGGGGCTCAGAGTGCTACATCAATCACCCAAGGGAATGTTTGTGGGACAGGGGCTAATTGTGCTACCCAGGCTGTAGGTGTCCTTAGACAGATGAATCCCCCTGGAGGTGCAAATCAGCAAAATGGGGGTAGAGTCAATACACCCAACATGAATAGACCTCTCACGACACAAGTGGGTGCATTCACCTCGTTACACTTACCCCCAGAGTCAGCACCTTTGGTGGCCATCTTGATGGGTGTTCCCCCTATTAAGCAAGGTACAAGAGAGTCTACGGTAGACCTTATGCATAAGGTCAAACATTGGTGTGATAGTACCATAGTGAATGGGCATCTTCTGTCCCCACATAACAGCAAGAAGTGTGGACTGGGCGAGTTCTAAGGTGAAGAAAAATACTGATGGGATTATGTTGTGGTCAATCTAAGGCATCCTAGATATAGAAAAGCTCTGGTTCAGAGCATCTTTTTCCCAAGATATGAGTACAATGATTAGGATTGTTCCCCTTCAATATTTTTGCCGTACCAATTATTTTTTCCAGGACAGCAGTGGCTGGTCTGCCCCCAGGTCTTCTAGATGCTCTAGGACATGACTGTCAGAATAGATATTCCACTTGGTAGCAGGTTCGCACCCTTGACAGGATTAGATGATAACAATTGACAAGTGTCACAACAGGATGGGCTGCTGCGCCCCAGGTTTACAGGTTCAGCAGATAATGTGCCCATACGCTCACCTGGTGGCCCCTACTTTCTTTACTCCTTCTTTTATGAGGGATATGACCTGTAATATTGCGAGACTGAGGGCCAAAGGAGACAATGCAAATTGGTTAAGAACTCTTGGGTGTTGTCATATGGTTGCTTTGCAGGAAACCTGGGACACTGGTAAATCCTTTTGTATGGATGGATTTTCCTAGTTTTTTAAGTTTGCAACACTCTCCCCAGCAGGACATGCCAAGGGAAGCCTTCTTGTTTTGGTCTCACTAAAAATACCATGCGCTTCCAGGGTGGTGGAAAGCAACTCGCCCAATTTGCTGGCAGTAGAGTTGGTGTCCAAAAATTATCCCCCTATGTTGGTAGTAAATTTTTATAACTCTTTATGTAGAAGTTCAGACATTGAACACATTGCCACATTGGAGGGTTTTCTGGAACATTATGGAGAGACGAGGTCCTCATATTATCAGGTTATAATTTTGGGTGATTTTAATACACACCTAAGTCATCTTGACTGCACCTTTGTGAAAGGCCATTTGAATACAACACCTCTGGTCACCCACTTTGAGCATACTGGCATACAAGGTCTTCGATTGGAGGAGCTCCTTGCAGCTAACAATCTGCACTGCTTGGAACAGATGGGGGATGGTGATAATGTTCCTTCATATTCTGGTAGGGGTTGTTCCTCTATTATTGATTTTATTATGTTATCTGTTCTCTTGGTCCCTGCAGTTAATTCCTCTGAGAGTGTCTTACAGCAGTTTTAACGACCATAATCCCATAACGCAGGAACTGGCCTGGAACCTAGATATACCAGGGAAGGAGGGCAAGAGTGTTCCAAACAGTGTTATTAATACAAGAGATCAAGCTCGTAGACTGAAGAGGGACAAGGTGATACCGGAGGCTTTTCAAGAGGATACCGGAGGCTTTTTAGATAATCTGTCTACGATAAGCGCAAGTGACATCGCACTATGCCTCGATAGTGAAAAGCAGGATAGATTTGTATAAGATGCTTTTAATAAATTAAGTAAGCAGATTGCTGATAACTTGACCTCTCATGGCAGGACCAATGGAAATAAAGAAAAAAGATGGTTCAATGGCAATTGTTCCAAGACAAGAGACATAGGTATTTAATGGCGGCACTTAAGCAGAAACCTAGGGCTGAGGACAAGATTAGGGCATGTGGAAAAGCATACAAATTTGCGATCAAGCAGAGGAAAGAGCTTATTAGGGAGCATGCATGGGAGGCCCTATGTCAGGCCAGTGTAGATAACAGTTCCAAATTTTGGGAAGTTGTAAATAGTCCTTTCTTTTCAGGTTCAGCAAATTCTAGAGAGGATTGTACTATAGCTTTTGAGAGATGGGTCCAACACTTTGAAGGGATCTATAGCAGAGAGGACCTGGGGGAGCCTGACACCTTTGGGAACCAGGGACTGAAATCTCACCACTGATTTTTAATGTTGAAGAGGTATACAAAGCCATCCTGGCCACAGCCAGGGGGAAAGTCCTAGGTTCGGATGGGGTTCCCCAGATCTTTATGAAGCTGACCCTTTGACTTGGGCTAAGATCCTGACACACGTTTAATGGGGCCTGCATGCGTGGTTGCCCTCTTGCTGGTCAAAGGCCATTATTTTACCAATTTTTAAAAAAGGGGCGAGGGATGATCCAGTCCGTTATTGCCCCATTTCCCTTCTTGACTCTGCAGGGACAGTTGTCCTGGAATGCCTAACCTCCGGGCTTGATCATTTTGATGTTATCTCAGAGCTTTAATATGGCTTTAGGCAGGTTAGAGGGATAATGAGTCAGTGCATTAACCTACACTTGATTGTGGGGAAATATACTTTAGCCAAGAGGGGCTGCCTGCACATGGCCTTTAAGGACTTAACCTCAGTGTTCAACCTTGTCAATAGATCTAAGCTCTTGCCTATTTTCTTGGACTTGGGCATGGATGCAGGTCTGGTAGCTTTTTTACATTCCTCCCACTCTAACCTTACAGCGTCGGTGAGGTATAAAGAGAATGGTAGTTTGTCTGCTTTCAGGGCTTTAAAGAGAGGGGTAAGGCAGGGGTGCATATCATGTGGCTAGGATATGTCAAGGAGCAGTTGAGGGGGATAGGCTGCCTGGACCTGTTTACTAACCCAAGACCATTATGCCCCAGTGACTTGTGAGACACCAAAAACATGTTTTTCGCCAGGTGGTTTGGGGAAAGGGAAAATATGGATCTTGTTAAACTCACTGTGAGACAATACATAATGTAGAGAACAAGCCCTGCAGGGGAAACTTTTTATCTTTTGTCAGCAATATCTATGATTGTTTCTTACTGAATAGATTTAGACTTAATTCCATACAGTAGTTTTTAGCTGTCCCCAAAGGATTTTCAAAGCCAGGAGTTTTAAAGCGCGGTCCTTGTGATAATTTTTCAGAGCGGGACACTATGCATTTTATATTTTTTGTGATTTTTACTGTACCCTGAGATGTAAATGTATTACACCGTTGGTAAGAAACAATCAATTTGTACAAGTAAGGCCTGCGTTGTTGTATTTACAAATGTTATCTTCCCTCATGGTGTGCTTTGGGGTTGCAAGTTTTCTTTCAGGAGCCCTTAGACTTAGGAAAAGCTATTTAAGGGATAGAGGGCCGCCTATCAATTTTACGTGCATGGGTCATTAGTTGCACATATTTAACTGTGGTATTTTAATTGTAAAGGATTGATCCTGATGAATGTGTTCTTGTTAATGCACTGAGGTATCTGAACTTTACATGCTCATCCTTTTGCCTTTTTTCTTGAAGACCACTGTCGGTGAGGCCTTTCTGTCAGTGTGTTATATTGTCTTTTTGCAACATTGTTTTTCTCTTTTTAATGTCTAGTCTTAACTTGCGCTTTGCACAAATGGTTTTAGATTGTTGCCATGTGTGTCAAAATGGAAATTTATATGTATTATATGCTTTTTAAGGAAATTATGAGGTTAGTTTGATTTTAGGTGACAAATATGTTTTATTTAATGTGCTTTTATGGTCTATATGGGCTGAATAAAGAATTATTGACTTGACTCGACTGTTAAGATGGAAAAATTGAAAACTGATGGTGATATTGTAGATTTTAAGCTCGAAAACAGTAATGGTGTCAACTGCTATGCAAGTGTGGTTCCCAACGTACTCTTCCGTTTACCGCTTTTTGTAAATAAAATTCAACATAAAGGAGACAACAGAATCTGCTCTCATCTGTGTACTTTGCTGGAACATTTATGTAGTGATAGGACTGTAGTACATTCTGCTTCATGCATTCGAGCTGTAGTAGACATACAAAGTGGATCTGTAATATTTTCTTACAACGGTCAACAATACACTCAGGAATTTATTATGGTAATGTTTGGAAGAAGAAGAAGTTAATATTGATGAATTATGTGAACTGAGTTACACATGGAACACATAGAACCATGATTGTGAAGATTGCTCCTTTGCAACTACCACTCAAATTAATCCAGAAAGATTTATCTACTTAATATTACCAGATTGTAAAACTGTGTAGGTTGACAGGCTAATGAAAAATGCAAACTCAAATTGTAGATCAGAGTGTATGTCTACCTTGCAGATACAGAGTAGTGGAAAATACATTATATTGATGCAACAACGATGCAGAGCTGATGGATCAAAAATAGAAACTGAAATTATAAACTTCAAAGCAGGACAAATTTCAATTTCTGGAATAACGTACACCACGCACCACCGCACCGAACAAATGCCTCGCCGCTGCTGGAGCAGAGTCACGGAAGACCAGCTAACCACAACCTCGCCCTGAGCCCACCCGCCGAACCCTCCGACCCCGACACCGCCGCCCGCAACCTCAGACAGTGGATCGACGACTGCGCCAACACCCTCGCCCGCTCAAGAATCCGCCCAACAGCCACACCAGCAAGAAAGCCACCTGGTTCACCGAACACCTCCAGGCCTCCAAACGAACATGCCGAAAACTGGAGAAGATCTGGCTCCACGAACGGACAGCGGACAGCTACGCTGCCCACAAGAGCGCCACCCGCAGTCACCATCACCTCATCAGATCCGCCAAAAGGGCCTGACCGCCTAGACAACAACGCACACAACAGCAAAGAGCTCTTCAACATCGTGAAGGAACTCTCCAACCCCAGCTCCAACACCAACGACATCCAGCCGTCGCGAGACCTGTGCGACTCACTGGCCACCTTCTTCCACCGCAAAATCGCCGACATCCACGACAGCTTCAACACCACGACCGCCCGGCAACCACCAAGACCACTGCCCCCACAACCACCAACCGCCTGCTCTCCTGGACCAACATCAATGACGAGGACACCAGCGAGATCATGAACACCATCCACTCCGGTTCACCGCTAGACCCGTGCCCTCACCACATCTTCAACAAAGCCAGTACAGCCATCGCGCCCCATCTCCGGAAAATAATCAACATCTCCTTCGAGACAGCAACCTTCCCGGAAAGCTGGAAGCACACCGAGATCACCGCCTTACTCAAGAAACCCAAGGCAGACCCCAAGGACCTCAAGAACTTCCGACCCATCTCTCTGCTCCCGTTCCCCGCGAAGGTCACCGAGAAAATCGTCAACAAACAACTGACCCGCTACCTCGAGGAGAACAACATCCTGGACCCTTCCCAGTCCAGCTTCCGCAGCAACCACAGCACCGAAACCGCCCTCATCGCCGCCACCGATGACATCAGGACCCTGCTAGACAACGGAGAAACAGCAGCCCTCATCCTCCTGGACCTATCAGCCACCTTCGACACGGTCTGCCACCACACACTACGAACACGCCTTCACGACGCCGGGATCCAAGAGAAGGCCCTGGACTGGACCACATCCTTCCTTTCCGGCAGAACACAAAGCGTCCGCCTCGCCCCTTCCGATCCAAGGCCACCAAGATCATCTGCGGTGTACCCCAAGGCTCCTCCCTCAGCCCAACGCTGTTCAACATCTACATGGCACCCCTCGCCCACGCCGCCCGACAGCACAACCTCAACATCATCTCCTACGCCGACGACACCCAGCTGATCCTCTCCCTCACCAAAGACCCTCACACCGCCAAAGCCCACCTCCACGAAGGAATGAAGGCCGTCGCCGAATGGATGAGGACCAGCCGCCTGAAGCTGAACTCGGACAAGACGGAGGTCCTCATCCTTGGTTCCAACCCTTCAGCCTGGGACGACTCCTGGTGGCCAACATCACTGGGAACAGCCCCGCCACCCACCGACCACGTACACAACCTAGGGGTCATCCTCGACCCCACCCTCTCCATGACTAAGCAGGTCAACGCCGTTTCCTCATCCTGCTTCAACATCCTCCGAATGCTCCGCAGGATCTTCAAGTGGATCCCCACCGAAACAAGAAAACAGTCACCCAGGCCCTCCGTCACCAGCAGGCTGGACTACGGAAACGCCCTCTACGCAGGAACGACGGCTAAGCTCCTGAGACGGCTGCAACGCATCCAGAACGCCTCTGCACGTCTTATCCTCGACATCCCCCAACGCAGCCACATCACACCCCACCTGAGAGACCTGCACTGGCTCCCTGTCAACAAGAGGATAACCTTCAAGCTCCTCACCCACGCACACAAAGCACTCCACAACTCCGGACCAGCCTACCTCAACAGACGACTCAGCTTCTACACCCCCACCCGCCAGCTCCGCTCGACCAGCCTCGCCCTCGCCACAGTCCCCCGCATCCGGAAACGACCGCCGGTGGCAGATCCTTCTCCCACCTCGCCGCCAAGACCTGGAACACCCTCCCCACCAACCTCCGACAGACCCAAGACCTACTGGCCTTCAGAAGACTCCTCAAGACCTGGCTCTTCGATCAGTAGAAGCACCACCCCCTCTTCCCCCAGCGCCTTGAGACCCTCGCGGGTATGTAGTGCGCTTTATAAGTGACATGATTGATTGATTGATTGAACAATGGCTATTATCTTTTATGAAGGGCTTTGTATAACTTCAGGACACTACACTGTATTTAAAAAATTCAAGTGGATGGACAGAATGCAATGACAGCAAATGCGCTTAGACACCCTCGGGTATTAGTGCGCATAATAAAACTTACTTTCATTTCACTTTCAAACAAAACCTTCCTTTCAAACTTTCAAATTCATATCTCTTCTTTCTTCACCGAAAGTTTTAAGGAAGATTAGTATTTAAAGAGCAGTATACGGTGTTTGTTTTTATGGATGATCAGTGTTTGAGATGTAATACCTCTAGCAGGGGTGATATCTTCAAAATAGAGTCAGAAATGTGAATGTGTGTTATATCTATTTCGAGTAATGGACTATTTTCGAATCATATCATTTTTTTTTCAATATATTCATTTCAATTAGGTAGCTAGAATAACTTATTAAGTGTTTGTAGTGAGTGTGACGCATGGTAAGACTTATTTGTAGTGTAATACTGTGCAGTTTATTTTTACAATCTATATGATTATTTTTTCGCACAGTGTCAACAATGATTATTTATACATTACATTGTGTACGATGTACAAGTATGAAAGCTGAGAATAATAAAAACAGGAAATTATATGTAAAAGATATATCTGTGTTTTACAGTGTTACAGTTGTGTACTGCTTGTATATTAACATAAATGTTTATTTTTCAGTAATTTCAACTTCACAGTGAAACTTTTTATTATTTCTTAATAACATGTAATTTTTGGAGCTGTTTTGGAAATCAATTCTTTATATAATTGTTATATATTTATAAAAAAAAGATAGAGTAACACACAGCCTAGGACTCACTGATGCATACTGTAGCATACTTTTGCAAACACAAATACATTCACTCACTTACTCACCCACTCACTTATACACACATACTGACACACGCAGGGACTCACTAATACATATACTAACGCACCCATGGACACACATATGCATTAACTGACATTCACTCACTCAGTCATACACACAGTGAGTGTGACACATTCTAGAAGTCACTAATAGGTACAATGACACACACATAAACAGAGTGATGTATTAAGTAACATACTCACTGACTCAGTCAGACAGACTTTGACACACCCTAGCTCGCCCTAACATATACACTGACACACCCATGAACACACTGATGCATTAACTGATGTACTCACTCAGTCAGTCATTCACACACTGACACACCCTAGGTCTCACCAATAGGATATGATTGATCATGATGAACAATGGTATCATCAACTGCAATGGGTTCCCAGTTTGCTCCCTCTCATGCCGGACTTTTCATGGGCTGGTATGAGAGGGAGCATGTCTGGGGAAAATGTGCCTCCCCCTGGACCAACTACTTCATTTTCTGGGGGAGGTACATAGACGACATCATTTGCCTCTGGTCAGGATCCAGTACACAGTTGGTGTAATATTTGGCACGTTTAAATGATAATCCTTACAATGTCCAACTTACCATGCACCATCATACGGGTCATATCAACTTCCTAGACATCCACTTCTATGTTAGGGACGGGGTGGTCCAAAGCACATTGTACAAGAAGGAAGCAGCGTGCAATAGCATTCTGCATGCATCTAGTGCCCATGCCAGTTCTGTTATCACCAACAACCCCTATGGGGAAATGGTACGGACTAGACGCATCTGCAGTGAGGAGAACAAGTTCAAGGATAACATATCTAACATTAAGCAGCGCTTCCACCACTGTGGTTATGACCATAAAGTCTTGGATAAGGCAGAACAGAGAGCTCTCAGTCTCCCTAGGACTGATACCTTAAGGGACAATGTATCTGTCACAACACGCAGGAGACATACCAAGGGACAGCCCAGGGAGAAAGTGGCATTCCTTACAAAGTACACGGTACATAGTGACAGGATTTTTAAGGCTTTCAGGAAACACTGGCACCTCCTATTGGACATACCCACATTACGCCCTTTCATCAATGAGAACCCTACCATAGTGTATAGGAGAGGATGAACATTGAGGAAGTCCCTCTGTCCCAGCTATATCACTACACAGAGATCACACACAAACAATTGGTTACCCACTGCACCAAAGAGCTTCTTTACCTGCACCAATTGCAACATATGCCAACATGGTCGCAACAAACGAAGAGAATTTTGTTACAATACAACCAGGTACACAAAATCAGGCACTTTATCAATTGCAATACGCAATATGTGGTATACATTATTGAATGCTCATGTGGCCTGATTTATGTGGGCAGTACCGTACGGAGTCTTAAAATTAGAATTCAAGAACATCGCAGGGCTCTGCTCAACTCTGACCCTAGATACCCCATGACAGACCACTACCGAGTAGCACATATGGGGGACACAACATTTTGGTTCTTTGGCATCGACCATATCCCCACAAACAACCGGGGGGGATAGGGAACTTATATTACGGCAAACCGAGGCAAAGTGGATATGTAGACTGCAGTCTGTTGCCAAAGGACACAACAAGGATAATGAGTTCCATTACTCCCTGAGATAGGCATACCACTGTGGGCTCCCCTTGGCTCCATCTGTTGTTTTCTAATGTTGTGCTAGGGGAACCTTATGTTCTATAGTTTTTCCAAAGATCTGGCCTTAACACATCTTATTTTGGTGGTCATGCATTTGAGATTTTATATTCCTCTCGGTGACACTCATGTTTTTGCATCTATGGGGTGTACTTGGCATGGTTAAATTTCTCCTGTTCCAGATAGTGCTTTTGTTTCTTGGGTTCATGGTGAGGGACCATCTGATTTCCACCATGACATCATTAATTGAACAGAGTTTGCTACTGTTCCTACCGCCTTTTCTGTTTACGCTTAGCTCTATAAGCGACCCACAGACGTTGGATGGAGCCTGGCACCAGAGTGTATATTCCTGCTCTGTGGGCTCCGTTTCAGGGTTATTGTGCCCCCTACCATTGCAATCCATGGGGAGGGTGGGCCTTTGATTAACCATGTCTACTGCCGGACAGAATTGGCATTTTCTTAATGTATGTTGTAAAGGGTCGACGGCGTTTCGATCTCATAATTGTGAGATCATCATCAGGACGAAAAGAGTTCGAGCAAGTAGAATTTGCCAGATGGAAACTGGTGCCCGTGGCGAAGGTTGACTGAGTCTTGAAGCAGGAAAAGGGGAGGGATCCGGTGGCGGTATTGGATGTCCGGATCCTGGTGGAGGTATTGCCACAACACCCCGGCAAGGGTGGGTGTATGCATTAGTTAGAAGAGCCGCGTTAGTCAGGTCTGTGAGGAGGACGGGGACAGGCCTCCGAGGACTTCTGTCTTGGGAGTGAAGCCGCAAGCTTCACTCCCAAGACAGAAGACCTCGGAGACCTGTCCCCGTCCTCCTCACAGACCCTACTTATGTGGACATCCAATACCGCCCCTGTGTGATTCCTCCGGCCCCCTCTGTGGCCGCTGGATTTTAAAAATTACCCTCTACCACGCTGCCTATAACCTACTCGGGACTCCAACCTTCCCCGCCGTTCCCGCCCACCGACTCGGCCCCCTGTGGCCCTCGGACCCGCCCTCACGGTCATCCAATAATTTTCGTGCTCCCGCACACCCGCTATCCCGGGTTCATAGCCACCGGATCCCTCCCCTTTCCCTGCTTCAAGACTCGGTCAACCTTGACCACGGGCACCAGTTTCCGTCTGGCAAATTCTACTTGCTCGCACTCTTTTCGTCCTGATGATGATCTCACAATTATGAGATCGAAACGCCGTCGACTTTTACAACCAAAACTCCTTCACTGCATTAATTTAATTTGGAGTTTTGTTTAAATGTTGTCAATGCGATGTAATTTTAAATGTCACTAGCACCCCTCACTTCACGCACCTTCACTATATTCTTGTGTGAGCACCAGAACTATCACTTGAGTTATAGAAACTTGATACTCCATTTATGCTGTTAATAAATGTGATGTCATTTCAACCGTGGGTCCCTGCATATATTGCGTAACTAGTCCCATGTGGACTTTTTCCTTGCTTACCTGACTAAACGCTTATTCAAATAACTGTAGCCCAGGCTCCCCGAGGACCTTAGTGGCCTTTAGTATACCATTGTTCCTTTCTAATACATAGATTACCCTTGGTCAGAATACTGGGGTCCCCTTGTTCTTAAGAAGAGATCCATCATTGTCAGCATGGCACATTATCATCTATGTGCATAAGTCCATGTTCAGTTTAAGTTCGTCATCTTATGGCTGCAACTTTGTCGGGCATTTTCATAGGGGTAGTATCAGTACCTTGCCATCTGCATTCCCTTTTTTGTTTTTGTGTATTTCACATTTATTTAGGTCAGATAAGACTGGAGTACTCGCAGTGTTCAGGTTTATTACCCCTGGCAATCTTTGGCCACATCATTATCGGGCATTTCCATAGGGCATTATTAAGACCTTTGTTTTTTGCTCCATTGATTTATATATATTTGTTTTACATATATTGTTTTACTTTTATCTCAGTTTATTATGCTCGCAGTACTGATGGTTATTCTGACAATCATATTGGCCTTATACGCGTAGTCTTTAATTCCAAGTGGCTCACCACCAACCGTAACATACGGGATTAGGCAGTGACACAACCTATGTTAAACAATGGCCGCACCGCTCAGGGGCCTGTTTAATTGATAGTCAAGATCTCGAACTGCCGCAGGGGAAGCGCAGGCCATGTGGAGGAATGCGGATACAGACGCACGCACCACCGGCCTCCTCACGTCGGAGGCCATCCTTGCTGTCGTTACTTGCCGCTATATAAAGGATACATTCGTGTCCGGTCAGTTGTTACGTGAACCGATCCAGAGACAGGATGCCACATACACGCGTCCCAGGTAATTGAATTCGACTGTGGCTAGGGGTTTTGGTTTTCCATTTCATAACTCTTAATTCGATAAGGGAATTATTTAATTAACTCCGCTAGCTGTAGGGGATTTTGGCACTTTCATCGTTGCTGTGAATTTTACATAGCCTCACTTGGGTTTATGTCTTCATCGGCCAACACGTGGGTCTTACGCTTGTGCATTCCTGTGCTCTCCTACAATTAGGCGCATTATATTTTCATGCGTGTGCTTTGCGATCACTTAGCAGTTTACCCGCATTATATACCCAAAGCGACATACATGCGATGGTCGCTCTGTTCTATCTGGGCGTATAGTTATATTATTCGTGTCTTTTGCGATTACTGAGCATTTATGTGCTCGCTTTCATTTGGGCGTACAATAATAATTTTCCTTATGCGTGTGTTCTGCGATCACTTAGTAGTTTGCCCGCATTATATGCACAAAGCGACATATATGCGAGGGTCACTCTGTTCTATCGGGACGTATAATAATGTTATGCGTGTGCTTTGCGATTATTTATCATTGTTCCCGCATTATATACCCATAGCGCCTTATATGCGATGGCTGTGTACAGGGGGAAGCTTTTTCCCTCATTCACAAGGTGCATTTCCTCCTTCACTAAACGCCTTCATTAACCTTGCGCTTTGCGTTTTGGCAGAGTGCTTACAACCACGACCCAATCTAACGCTCGGTCAGTAACACCACATGGTGTTCGCCCCAATATCGTGATGCTCCTTCTATGTAATGCTTGATGGGGCATCACACACACATGGATTCATCTTAATCCATTCTATTACCATTGTCATTGTGATCAATCTGGATGTATGCACTCAGTTTTACTGAACCTAAGGGCCTACTGGTATTTGTTCCTTGCCAGTACGCGTGTGGTGATTTTCCATATCGCTTTCATTACTGTTGCATTTTTGTTGTTGTTTGCCCACTCCTCACTATCAGTTGTAACCAATGCTGTTTCATACACCGGTATGTACCCAGTCATTGGTAGCCAATACTTTGCGATTCTAAACAGTGCGGTCCATCCTCTTCAAACGCAGACCACGTAGGATGCTAAGCATATAATGCCTTTTGTGTTGAAGTGTTTGTGTCTCTATTTATGGTCCCTTATTTTAATCTTTTGATGTCTAGGCATTGATGTCGGGCCCATACATGTGAGCCCCACCATGAAACGCCTTCAGTTTTTATTGTAACCAACAATGGTTCTCACACATGGAACTCTGGGGAAATAGTGCGAGTTTTGTGTGCCTGTACTTACCACTCTCGCCACCCCACAATTGGACCATTTATCATCTGTATTTTTAAGGTATGCTTTCTATTTTCAGTAAACGTCTACGCACTAGGGTGGTGGATTGGTCCCACACTTGCTTGTTCTATAATTCAGCACTAAACACAGTACTATTAATTAATAATTATTCAAATACTTTGAACATGAATATTGCATAAAAAATGGTTGAAATTATAATGTACTTTACGTTCTCTTTCCTTGCAATCTACAAGCGAGCCAGCATTGGCCTTTTAGCTTAAAGTTGTTAATTTGACGGCATTATGACCATGCCTTATGACCATGCCTTAGGCATGACTACAGTCAATGGCCCCATTGGGCGTTTGGTCTGACGCTCTATACCCATCCGTAATCAGCCATTACGTGGTATATACTAGGCCTTTTTAATCCCTTTTCACATTTTAGGTGTTTTGTATTGGTGATATAAATATTTATGTTCAGCACTACATGATTGTTTTAAGAATGCACAGTGTCTGTTTCAGAGTTAGTTCTGTTTTGTTTTTCTTGCCAGTTTCCCTTTCTGTTGTGTATTTGATTGATGTCATATCGTGTTGTGTGTCTTATCATGCGACATGTTTTTTAAGTTGTTTTGATTAGTGTCATGTCATGTTTATTTTTGTGTCTTTGTATATTTATGTCTTTTACATTGTCATTTTCAGCCCTGATGAAGTTCAATGTCAATTGAATGAAACACTTTGGCTGGAGCCTGTATTGTGATACCATTGAAATAAAGGAAAATAAACATAAAGGAACATTTGCCCGTCTATATCTTTTGGAAAAGACAACTCAGTGGTGCACCTCTCCATAATTGCTCATTTCTTGATCTGCGTTGCAGTTTGCACCCAAAAGCGGCAGGTGCAGGAGTTGTTTGTGCACACTTCTATAGACTACTGTAACAAATTACCACACGAGCTTTTGTAGTCTGCCGTTGGTCTGTCCTTTTGTTGTGCATTTGTAAATATGTGTGTAAGTGGGTGCATAAGTCTGTCAGTGGGTCTGTGGGTGCTTATGTAACTTACTGTGTGGTTGTGTGAGTGGGTGCATGAGTGTCTCATTGGGTCTGACAGTGAGTGCGTGAGTCTGAGTGGGCCTATGAGTGGGTGAATGAGTCTCTGAGTAGGTCTGTGAGTGAGTGCATGAGTGTCTCAGAGTGCCTGTGAGTGTGTGTGTGAGTCTCTGAGTGGGTCTGTGAGTGGGTGCATGATTCTCTGAGTGGGCCTGTGAGTTGGTGCATGAGTCTCTGAGTTGGTCTCTGAGAGGGTGCATGAGTCTCTGAGTGGGTCTGTGAGTGGAAGCATCAGCCTGACTGGGTCTGTGAGTGGGTGTATGAGTCTGAGTGGATCTGTGAGTGGGTGCATTAGTGTCTGAGTGGGTCTGTGAGTCAGCCCATGAGTGTCTGAGTGGGTCTATGAGTATGTAGTTGAATGACTGAGTAGGTCTGTGAGTAGGTGCATGAGTCTCTAATTGGGGGTGTGAGTGGGTGCATGAGTCTTTGAGTAGGTCTGTGAGTAGGTGTGTGAGTCTCTAAGTAGATCTGCGAACAGATGCTTGAGTGTCTGACTAGGTCTATGAGCAGGTGTGTGAGTGGCTGAGTGGATTTGTGAGCGGGTGTATCAGTCTGTGAGTGGGTCTGTGAGGGGGTGCATAAGTGTCTGACTGGTCTATGAGTGGGTGCATGAGTGTCTGAGTGGCTCTATGAGTGTGTACTTGAGTGACCGAGCAGTCTGTAAGTAGGTTCATGAGTCTCTGAGTGGGTCTGTGAGTGGGTGCATGAGTCTCTGAGTGGGTCTGTGACTAGGAGTGTGAGTCTCCAAGTGGATCTGTGAATGTGTGCCTGAGTGTCTGACTGGGTATATGAGTGAGTGTGAGTGTCTGCGTCTGTGAGTGGATGCATGGGTGTCTAAGTGGGTCTGTGAGTGGGTGCATGAGTATTGCAAGATGGACGTTTTATATGATATGGATGGGGGGCCTTATTGTGCAATACTAGCACATAAATACACAGAAGTGGTCCTCAGATTCACACTTAGCAGCCTTAGCTCAGTCCTCGTAGTGTAGCTTTGAGCAGTCAGGCATTCTCAGAGGCACATGCGTTACACATTTCACAGTACCAACATTGACAATAGGTAAGTGACATGACTCGAAAGAAACCTTGATCCAATTTATAAAAATAGATTGTATATTTATATAAATATAGGCATGAAACCAAACTTGATATGACACAGATAACCGGAGTCATTGATTTTCAATGAATTACTATAAATGCAATGAAAGCTGTCAAATGTTCACCATTAAAGTCAATGGGAGAAAACACACTTAGCAAAACGATATTTGCAGGGTGAGTTCAAATGAATGCTCTTGTGGTTAAGGTTCTGCAGGGCCATAGACCAAGACAAAGTCACTATCTCGTTACCTTGCCCAGGGAGTCCAGGTGCAGAGGTTGCTTGGCTGTCCTTGGTGCTGACGGGATCTGCAGTAGCTGTAAAAAATGCAGCACTTTGCAAAACCTCACTTGTAAGTGGAGGTACCCTCTACAATCAGAAAGTGAAGGTCTTTTGGGTCCCAGGACCATGGTGCAACAGCTGGATTTCTTCTACCTCACTCAGTGGCTCTGGGTGCAGAGGTAGCTGGCAGCTGTTAATCACCTGGGCAGGTCATGCCAAAGACATTTCATCACATCCTCAATGACTCCAACTTCAGGATGCAGGGACACAGCAGCTGGGTCAACAATGATGTTGGTCACTGTGAGCTGGTTTGCGACTCCGCTGTGATGGTACACGGGGGCCGTGCTGAGCTTCATAATAGGTCCGTGACTCTAACCGCGTGGAATAAAAATACAGTTTGTGACATTTTAAAATCATAAGGGGTCCCTCAGAAACCCCTACAATGCACCCATAGGGTCAGGGTACCAATTACAGAACTTCTCCAGGCGTGAGGGGTTGCGAAGTTCCACGTGGGCATCGCGAACGTTTGGATTGATTTTAATATCTCCAATACTGTTGAACAGATTTACACCAATTTACAAAAAGGTCCAACAGCTACCTTTCTGACAAATTTGGTGTAATTCCATTGAGCGGTTTGGGCTGCAGACTTGTCTAAAATTCCTATAGGAATTAACATAGGAAATGCACTTTTTTGACCCCTCTTTTTCTCGGCCCCCGCTACACCGATCACCTTGAAACTTTCCATGCACAGCAAGAATGACTTTTTTATGGGAACATTTTGTGAAGATTCGTCAAACGACACCAGATATATAGGCAAATCAAAAAAAAAAAATCCTATATAAACCAGGTCCTTACTATAACTACCTACTGGCGATATATGTGTGTATGTATATATATGTGTGATGTGTGAGCATGTGTAAGTATATGTGTATATGTGACAAAGGCTGCTACGGCAGCCGAAACGCGTCTCTCTTGACTTCCTGGGTTGAGGCAGGCCGGATGAAATAAAGAAGTCGTAAACTCCACCGCCTTGTGTGCGTGCTCTCTTTCTGTCTGGAGCGGGAGGTGCCATGATATGTATATATATGTTTGTACATATATATATGTATATATATATATATATATATATATATATATATATATATATTCACTTAAAAAACCATAGGTTTCAGGCACGTTATAGTTAGAAATTAGCATTTAAAAACCTTAGAAATTCACTGAAAAAACCATAGGTTTTAGGGAAAGTTATAGATAGTTGGACATTTCACTCGTACAAAACCATAGAAATTCCCCCGCTATAGTTAGTTCAGCTAACTATAACTCGTGCCCCCGCAATGCACTGCTGATGATATCACATATTACATCACTCATGACATGGTCAGTGACATCACTGATGACATCACTGATGACATCTCAAATGACATCACTGATGACATCATCCATGTGATAATTTCATGCATCTTCTCACACCCTAATATAACTTTTGATCAGGGGTGGGCGGAATTTGCGTAGTCGCGTTACGCAAATCCTCGCGAAATTGCTAACAAATTCCGCGAGCTCGCGGAACTTCCGCGAAATCGCGGAATTGCTTGTGCCGTCCGTTCGCGATGTGTTTTTGCGTGCTCGCGGGGAAATATATCGCTAACTTGCCCATGCGGTCGCTAATGGGCGCGGCCATCTTGTTTTCACTTGTCCCGCCCGCTCGCGATGGTATTTCCTGTTCCGGGTCGCGTATTGCATGCTCCCGCCCGTTCGCGATAAGGGTTTCCTGTTCGGGAACGCGTATTACGTGTTCGCGACGCTTTTGCGTGCTCGGGGGGAAATATCGCGCGAACTTGCCCATGCGGTCGCAATGGGCGCGGCCATCTTGTTTTTCACTCTATTTCTATGGTTCTGGGCCTGCTTTTCAATCCTCCCTCTATCTTTCCAATCCTTTGTTTCTGTAAACTTATTTTGGGTCTTTTTTGTTTATTATCTATCTCTCTATTTTCCTGATTCTATATTTTGAGTTTTTCTCTACTTTTTGTGTGTTTTTAACTACTTTTTCACACTTTTTCTATTACCTGCTTTTTCATTTCTTTTACTTACTTTATTTAATTCCTACCTTTTCTTTTCCGTCCCCCGCCTACCCAGAACCATGGCAAAGGGCCACAGGGCTCGAAGTCGGAGCCAGAGCCGCGACCGCCTTCCTTGCGGAAGACGGCGCCAAAGAGGGGTGCAGGCACGGGCCTTATTTAATGAGGCGGAGGTGGCCGCACTGGTTTTTTTCGTTCAGCGCCACCTCCCCTTAACCCTGGCAGCAGGCGGCAGGCCTGGGTCCGGGTACGGGCTCCGGGAGCGTCGGCAGCGGTGGGGCAAGGTGCGGCGGTCAGTGTTTCGCTGCTCTGGTGTCCGGCGCACCCAGAATCAGCTGACGCACCGGTGGTCCGATATTCTGGACCGGGAGCAGGACCTGCTGGACCTGCTAGGAGTGGAGGTCCCGGGGCTTGGTGAGTAGCTATTTAATATTACTACTTTGTGTTCTTCTGCTCTGTGTTATATATTGCGAATATTTTTTTTCTCCGACCAGCAAGAATGCTGCTGCTTACATTGCAGGTAAATGACGTTTAAAAATCTGTGATTGTTATGACACAGGCGCTCGACGCTACTAATCTTACTTGTTTGCAACTTTGCGCTCGCTTGGCCTGATGATTATGTAAGAGTTTACTTTAGAGAACTTAAGTGATGTAATGCTAGAGAGAGTAGTCCTTCCTTTGTCCTCGTGCCACTAAGAAGGGATAGTGGTGGATTGATAGGTTTAGTTACTTATTAGTTGGTAATTTCTAAGTTGTGTGCGTGACGCATCCTCTGTCACGTCACGGGCTGCTGAGTGATGCTTACCCCAGTCCTTAGCAGAACCTTTTGTAGTTTGTTTACTGAGTGTTAATAGGCTTATATCATCACTAGCAGAACATTAGCAGCAACCAGCCAACAATTTGGTGTATGCAAAAATGTATGCATGTGTCCTCCATCTATGCATTTTTGAGGACTAAAATAAATGGAAATGCAGACTTACTGAACAATTGGCCCGTCTGGATTGGAATCGGTGGGCTAGGTCAGGTGGTAGTTAGGCTTGCTAGACGGTCCGTGAATCTCGCAATACTACCAGTTGATCAGATAGGTCAATTTTATTGCAATTTTTGTAACCAAAAATGTTTTTGGTGCCTATTTTAAAATATTTTATATATTTCACACCAAACTTTAATTTTTGTCTCTTTCTTTATGAAATCTTACATGATCAGCAGCACCCAGGGGCAAGAAGACGGGGTCGCAGGCGGTGGGCCCACAAGATCTGGACGATGCCTCCCAGGGACAGGACCGCTCCTCTATCGAGGGCTCTGCTGCTGGCCCCAGTAAGTCCACCAGTGGTTAATATTAATAATTATATTTCCTAAACTTTTCCTGCACCTTATTTTTTCCGAACTATTATTTCGGTATCCTGATTCGCATTTTTACAAAATCTTCTTTGCTCTATACTATCTGTTTCTAAATTCTTGTTATCCCTGCCTCTAACTGCGTCTGCTATGACTCTCTGTACTACTACTATTAGTCTGTCTGTAGCCAAGCTTGCCCAGTTGCCCACTCTTTATTTCAAATATTTTAAATTAAACTCATTCACCAATAGCTATAGCCATTGAGTTTTGGTTGTCCTCTTCTACTACTTCTAGTCTTCTTATTCTTGAGGCTTTTTGACAATTCCCACCAAGAAAATGCCCAACCAAATTTTAGAATTTTAGACAGGATAGGACATACTACTACTGTTGTAGGGATTCTGCACATACAGAACTTTGCACAAGAAAATAGGTCGTTGGTGATGGGAGGTTGGACCTTCCTCACACCTCAATCGGAAGCCACCACAATCCCCTGACCGACTTGTTATAGTGTCTCATTACTCCGAAAGGCCCCCCCCACCCCCAAAATACCCAATGAGTAGACAACCCAGACAACATAACACTCCCAACCTGTGTCGCGGAAGCAATGCACACCCTTTTGCTCACTCTTGTGTAAGTCCACACCAAATACCACCGAGTCTATGTAAGTTCAAAAGGTTTCTTTTTATTTCCAACTGACAAGCTCTGTATGTTGTATAATGCAGCAGCAACAGCAAAATGTATAAGATTAAAACAATAAACATTGTTACAGTTAGACTTACAAGTTACTTACAACTAAAAGTCCATAGAAGCCAAAAGGGGAGATCATGATAACTGAACAGTGGTGGGCGAACCACCCTCCCCTTGGTAGGAATCTAGTTTATATAAAATTCTAAATGGAGATGTGAGAATTCTGGGGAGCCCTCACCTTAGAAGAACCTAGTAGTGGTGACATCATAAGCTCTGCAAAGCTCTGGTTCTTCTTATAAGTGAATCTTCTGTCTGTAATGAGAAAAATGGTGCGCGTTAGTATAGTGCAAGCATTTCTCAGTCGTGCCAAAAACTTTTTTTTTTTTTTATGGATAAGCAATATGGACTAACACCATAACTCCATAACAAAGTCGCTTGTTTCTCGACCTTGTACGCAGTGCTCAGACAGTAGCAGTATGAGCTCATGTGGCCTCAAAGGCGTATTTCACAACAAGCTGCGAGGTAACTTGCGCAAAAATAAAAGACAGAGCTAAAATGGTTGCATGGCTCGGGGTAACTTAGCAAAGACTAAAATGACCCTAGGGACCATATAACACTACTAGTGTCTAGTCTACTACCTGATTTATACTAGTGATGTATGTTGTATATGTATTAACTTTTTTTTCATTCATGCTAGTGAAAAATAGGGGAGGTGTATATGGCATCTGAAAAATGTGTAATGTTTTTTCTAGGCGTACTACCGACCACCAGTACCGGGGCCAGCGGTGAAGGTGACGCGGCCGCTGAGGGTGCAGGCGATGCGGCAGTTGGAGTAGCTGCAGGGGGTGAGCCAGCAGCAGTGGCGGGCGGTGGTAAGTTATATTCCTAATCCTTACTTATTGACATTACACTCGCTGCAAGGGTGTAATGTATACTGTACTGTTGAGACTTAAGTAAGAAGTAGTTGTGAACGCCGTTTGAAGAAGACACCCTTTACTTAGCAGCATTAGCAATAGCATTAGCGACAGGAGTCTGAGAGTAACCAATGGCCTCTATCGGACTTCAACTCAGCTGTGAAATTTTTATGGAGAAGAATAAAAGTCTGATCAGATGACCTTGATGGATGGGTTGAACGAAAAGGGAAAGAAGGGTGGAAGGAGGCAGGACGGGCGAGATTTTATGTTTATGACTGGCAGAGAAGGATACGTGGCATGCATGCATAGGTGTGTGATATGAATCAGATGCATGGGTGGCGGAATGCCTGAAACTCCCCCAAATGTTCGAGGCCGAGGTAGTGGGAGGATAGATACATACCACAAATGTTACGTACTGTGCTTGCTAGTGCTACTGTGCCACTATGTGTAGAATGTATTTGTCTGACTGCTTTGCTAAGAGTATATTTTACAATAGTCTTGTTTTTTCTTCTTGATATAGCTACTCCTAAAGTCAACCGGAAGGAGTTGGCAGCCAAGGCCCGGCGCCGTAAGCTGGAGGCCATACAGGCCGAATACTGGCGCCTGGTTGTTCTAGAGGAGGAGGAGGAGGAGGAGGAGGCGGCAGCAGCTGCAGCCTCCTCCAATGCCCCGGGCCCCAGACACCCCCCCCCAGTCTTACGGCGTCACCGCCTGTCAGCCACCCTCCGCCACACAGGAAGAAGCACTGCTGCCCACCCCCACTGTGGATGCAACTGCCGCGCACTGAAGCACCGCGTGGCCCGCCTGGAGGAGCGCATCCGTGTCCTGGAGAGGCGAGCCCGCTGAGACCCCGTTTATTTATTGCCCCTTTTTTAGTTCTTATTTGGGTGGGTGGGAATCGGGCGTTGGGTTTTGGACTTTTGAACATTTGTTGGACTTTTTCGTTGCGGGACATGAACATTGGTTGGGGTTAGGGAGGGGGTGGGTCAGGTGTTGTGGGATTTTTTTACATAGTTTATTTTTATTAGGGTATTAAATTACATATTTAGACTTAATATACGATGTGGTTAATGTTTTGTGGGTGGGGTTACTGTTTTACATCACACGGTTTCCTTGCTGGTGCAGTGCCACAGCCAGTGTTTGATTTTAATAATTGGCTGAGTTACTAAGACACAAACAGACAGATGCGGTACCCGTCACTGAGGGACTTGTCCTACTAGTACTGTCAGTCTCCCTGATAATCTATGCATTCTGCAACTGGACTCAAAGGGGTGTGTGAAATAGAATTAATGAAAAAAAATCCGTTATTAATTATGCCTCACCCAAACCTCTTCTCTTACCTGTGCTTGATGTTTAACTTGGGCACGGCGATGGCTGCATGGTGGTGATGGTTTTCTTTCCCAACATGCCATGGTTGTGGTGGTAGTAGTAGTAGACCCTGGCAGTAGCACTTGCAAATAAAAGAAAATGAGACAGTCAGTTGCCTGAGAGAGACTGTGGGAGGAGTAGTAGAACAAAGTACAGTACGGAACTTACTGCCAAACAATAATATGCCAAAATACAAGGAAACATAATGGTTGCGGGGATAGCCTAGTACATAGAGTTACAAACTCTAGCTGTGTCGAGTCACTCGACTAGACCTACAGTACACCGTGGTCCGTGACTCGACACAAGCGTAACCGTTAGTGCTGTTTCGGATGATGACAAATCCAATCTATGATGGCATTTAATGCTGATGGATTCGGTTCCTTTGGTACAAAAAACCCAAATATACTGCTCATAGGAGGGTGGGCAAGCAGAAGAAGATCTCGCCCTGCCTTGAAAATGCATTTATGTTGCTTTAGCCACATCCGCCCCAGCAAGCGTGTGATAAATTATTGGTGTACATTTAATTTAGTCACACCTCAATAAGCCACACAGCCCGGGGGAAGAGGATTAGGGTTTGAAGAATGGTTGGAAAGGGGGGTTTTGGGAAAGGTTTGAGAAAGAAAAACAGTACGCATGGACAACAACAAAACACAATATTGGCAGACAACCATATCCATAAATCAGTTAAGGGAGAAAAAGGAAATGCATGCATGATGATGATAACTTGATGGTTAATGATATTACTAACTACTACTACTAGACAATTAGACAGTACAGGGCAGCAGTATATTATGCTATTTGCCTTGCCTGTCTGCCCTCAGAGAGACCCGAATTACATACAGTTTCTGTTCTTTTGTACCCGCCCGGGCTTAAAGATAGCAAAGAAAAGTCCAAAAATGCTGTAGGGATGAATTGAATTATATAAGCAGAGAGCAAACATAAAAACAACAACACACAGTAGTAATGCTTGAAGACAAAAAAAGAATCGAAATTTAAAAGATGATGAAAGTTGATACTGTTACTGTATGTTATCCTGGTCAAAATGGGGAGTTGCATCTCGGCGTTCGTCTTGGTCCTCCATTCCATGGACGCTCCGGCCATCAATCTTGTGTGACGCCACTGCCTGCCTGGCACATGTAGATTCATTGGTAAGGTAAGTGAGAGTTGTTTTTCCCAGTGTAGCACAGGGTAAGGGCCGGCCTGTAATTGCAGATGGGAAAACCAAAGGGATATTGAAAAATCAAGTAGAAAAAAATGCCTAAATTACGGTGGAGTGCAACAAGAACACTTTCAGAGGCGGCATGGATTTGGATACATCATGTCTAACTTAGTCTGTTTCCAACATTAACCTCCAACAACAACAGGACTGAGCAGGCCCACGGCACCCGTGACACATCCTCCATTTAGCGTACCTTTTTTGACAGAGGCAGACAAAGCAGATATACAGCAACATAGCATTTTACAAATTAAGTGACTAAATCAATGCCCCGCTGTCAGTCATACCATACCACCACACTCGACTCCACCACTACACAGACATGTAGGTCTGCAGTGGTTGTTGTTGACTTGGTTACCTTGTAATGCACTCATGAAACGCACTGAGTTATTCCATCAATCATCTCGGATCGTACTGAGTGACTGGAGTGCGAAGAGATAATGTCACTGTGGTCATCATCATGGTGTGTTGTCCAACTCAGTGTGCAGTAGTGTACAGATTGAGTCCCCTTTCCATATTCAAAATGCAATGGATCGGCCTGCAGTAGAAGTAGAAAATTGTTATTGAAAAACCAGATTGGAAAGAAACATTGCATTGGGTTACTTTTAGTGTGTAGATTAGATAATAGTACACAATGAATTACCTTCATGCACTACAAACAACAACAACACAAATCACTCAGTCAGCGTCCAATGCATGTCATCATTCATTACCTGTTCCTTCTCATCTTCAGTTAATGGGCAGTCTGTATCGGCTCTGAAAGGGTGATAGCTATAGTAGTCATCATCATGTTCCACTTCTTTTGGAGAGACTCAACGAGGCAAGATTAGGTTTTCTTCGATTATGCTACATCCAATCATCATCTTGTTTGAGGGCAATAGATTTAGGTCGATTCAGGAGGATGGAGGAGCAGGACTCGGAGGAGTGGACTGAAATGCAGAGAGCTGAAACTCATAAGGCAATAAAATAAGAAGACGGTGGTGATGGATTTGTTGTGATTTGAAGTTTCCAAACAGAAAGACAGACACAGAAATAGAAGTAAATAAGGGAGAACCACAGTAAGAACTGGAAGCCTAGTTGTCACCGTCAGGGAAGTATAGCTCGTCCTCAAACTCTGGAGGTTCAACCAGAAGTAGGTAATCAGCATCCAACACGCTACTTCCATCACCTGAGCCGCTGTCCTCATCTTCCTGCGGTGATTCATGTATTGTATAATTCGGTGGTATAAATTGCTGATTCATTTTGATCATGGTTAACCTCTCCACGTTTATGGGTGAGAGACTGGTCCTTTTCACTGTTACAATGGAACCAGCAGCACTGAAAACACGTTCAGAAGAGACACTTGCGATAGGGCAAGCCAGATAGTTGATCGCCAGCCTGCTGAGTACTGGCCATTGGCCCCTTTTGCCATACCAATACCGCAATGGGTTTTGATCAATGAAGACCTCTGTTGGGTCATCCAGGTAGGCCTGGACCATTCGGTCAATGTTCAGGGGTGCTAAACTTAGTGCGCCCTCTTTTGTCTTTGCATCAGCACTGGACCTAGCAAGTCCTTGCTGTAAAAACCAATTCTGTGCCGTTTGTACTGGGGCTGATGATGATCCGGTTCTTGCTGTTGTCGATAGTGTTGGTGACAGCTGTGAACCAAATGCACTGCCCACAGGCTCTGAAGTTGAACTTGACGCAGGATGCCCTGCTGCAGTACTTGATGTGGGTTTGAGGCCTTTAATTACCAGCCGTTCATTTTCCAATGTACTGGCTGCCTCAGCTATCCAAGTTTTGTACCGGGCAACATCCACTTCTGAAAAAGGGAGTAATGTCTTACTGTGCAGTGCCGCTTTGTACCGTGGATCCAGAATTGTGGCACAAATGTAATGTTGTTGTGACAGAATCTTATTTTGCACCCTTGCATTTTCACTTAAGCGACATGATAAGCTCTCCGCCAACTGGTATGCTTCTTTTTTTCCTCCACACCTATGTACGCTTCACACACCCTCTTCAGCTCTTGCTCTAGCATGTGCAACAATGGGATAGCTTGGCCCATAGTACAATCCTCCTTGCTGACTTCACGTGTGAAGACCTCGAAAGGAAGAAGCATCTCTGTAAGAGATTTAACTAGGCACCATTGGTCCACCTGAAGGGTCATGCCTTTCACAGCAGCATCCGCCCTTTGCATGACATATTCATTGATTGGTCTGTACTGCTCAAACAGACGGTCAAGCATGTAATACGTTGAGTTCCAACGTGTTGCCACCTCCTGGATCAGTGCTTTGACTGGCATTCTATAGTCACGTTGAATGATCCTCAGCTGCTTCCGGGCTTTAAAAGAATGGCTGAAATGCGTGCATATTCTGCGGCAGGTGGTCAGTAAGTTGCTGACTATGGGTTCTTTTTTCAGAAAGTCTTGAACTATAATGTTAATGCAGTGCGCCAAACACGGGACCCTGAAATACTTACCAAGCGTCATGGCCTTAAGTATATTACTGCCATTATCCGTGGCAACAAAACCAATGTGAAGCCCTCTGGGGCGCAGCCATTCAAAGACCTTGTTGTTAAACTCTTCCAAAAGGTTTTCAGCAGTATGAGATTTCTCCATGGCGAACATGGCTATAGTTGCATGTTTCCGAGAAGCATTAAAAATCTCAGCTGTGTCAACAGCACCTACTTCAGAGAGCTTTTCTCTAACCCCCACAAAAGAGACCCAGTGTGCAGTGATGCACATGTAATCAGTGGCTTGGCAACTGGTCCACATGTCTGTTGTCAGGTGGATTTTGTGAACAGCACTCTGCTGCAAAGCTTGTCCAACCAATTTCAGCACATCGTGATGTAGTGCTGGAACAGCAACTCGGGCACAATAGGACCGGCTGGGAACCTTCCATTTAGGGCAGATGGCTGACACAAATTCAAGGAAACCCACCCCTTCCACAAATGAAAAAGGGAGAAGGTCCAGCGCTAACATTTTAGCGAGCTTCGCATTGTACAACCGTGCCGTTGGGTGGTTGCGTTGGTACTGCCCCTCCAACCAAAGCATGCTGTCAATGGTAGGCTGGAATATTTTCCTTACTGCTGCACCTTTCTTCTTGAACCCAGCTAGGCTCAACGACGCTGCACTTTTGCTCATTGCAGTGCCCGGTTGCCTTGCTGTCTCATGTTGACTCTTACTACTGTGCCACTGAGATGTTGCTGAGGATGCGGGCGTTACCAGTACACTGCTGGGGGTAGGGCTATAAATGTCTCCCTCTTGTTGACCTTCCTCCGCGATCATATCTTCCCCTACTTCTTCATCCACAACAACAGCAATGGGTCCAGTTTTACTTTTTTGTAAGTGAAGTAGGTGAGCCTCCCACCTGATAGTGTGGTGTTTTTTGAGATGACTTGTTTGTCCTCCGGTACCATAGTTTGTACCAAGCTTACCCCGCCTAACAGCCTGCCGACAAATTGAGCATATAGCAATGTTCTCCTCCTTACTGCTAACCGAAAAGAAGTCCCAAACTGGGGAGGAGAACTTTCTGGCACTGCTGGAGGTGCCACTTTCAATACCAGATGAAATGGAGGGTGTGCATGGAATTTGACTCTGTGCACTTACATTACCACCACCTACTGAGGTGGTGGTTGAGCTTGATGTAGGTCCCTGCCGGGCCTTTGCAAAGGCAAATATGGAAGCTGGAGGTCGTGTTGGCGTTACCTGTGTTGGTGGTATCCGTGCTACATCCCTCGCAGCGATTTGGGATAGTCTAATAATGTTGGTCTCCATCTCCGCAGGCCCAGGAGTGATGTTCGTGATGACTGGCTCTTCATCATCATCACCCCCTCGTCTAAATCTACCTCCATAACTGTAAGGCTTTCGGGAACCTTCCTTTTCACTAGCCTTGTCTTGTGGTGTGCATCACTCTCAGGCTGAGCTGGTGGCTTCCAAGTGGCATCTAGATCATCAGAAGCGGGGCTTGAAGAAGAAGTTGATGTACTAAGCCTCCTTTTCCTTGCTGGGGGTATGGAAGACACTGGATCTTCTGGAACAGTGGCTTGCTCCTCTCCGTCTGCAAAAAGCTCGATTTCCTGAACTGCCCCTACTTCAGGTGGAACAGCTACTATTGTGGGCTGTGGTTCCGGCTGTGGCTGTGGTTGCGGTTCCGGCTGTGGTTGCGGTTCCGGCTGGGGTTGCGGCTGTGGTTCCGGCTGTGGTTGCAGTTCCAGCTGCGGTTCGGGTTGCGGCTGGGGTTGCCCACTTATCTCCTGAGTTTGCGCCTGCGAGTGCGTGGATTGGGTACTACTTTGCGATAATGACATTTCAACATCACTGGTCGTTAGTAGACTGGCTACCTCTGCCACAGTCATGGGCTTGGGCCTAGGTTGCTGGGGTGGGGCCACTGATGCAGAGGTGCTGCTCCCAACTTGGTCCCCGCTGGACACCGCTGCTGCAGGCGTAAGTTTTTTTTCCCCAAAAAACACATCGGCTGGCACCCCAGTCTTGGCAAGTGCCACTTCCTTCTTCTCTCCCTTCTTCTCACTGGCAACTTTATTGCTACTGGAGGACCTTGTACCTTTCTTTGGGGCCATCTTCTTCAGATGTCAGCAGAACGCAGGTGCACAAGTTGCAGAGATGTCTGTGGTCACACGTGGACGTGACGCGCAGCAGGACTTCAGCCTGGCAGTACAACGGGTGATGTTGATGATGACACCTCCTCCTCTGTCTTTTTGTGCACCTAAAAGCAAAGAAGCCAGGAGAAGAACATCAGTGAAATGTTGCATTTGTTGTTGTGGTTCAATTACTAGTAGTACAAACAAACAAATAAAAGAGATAAATTAGTGTAGCCATTTGTGAGACTGTCAACAAGGGCTTTCCTGGTATACTGTGTACACTGTCAGGACAACCAAAATACAAATGTAATAGAAGTGGACCCTGTTTGGCAATAAATTATTTGCTCATCACATCATTCAGGGAGCTGCAGCTGGCAAAGGGGATGGATGCAAGCAGTAAGCCAAGAGGAAAACCATGCAGGGCTAAATGGCAAAAGCAGCACACTTATAACTCCCACCAGAAATGGCCACCAGCCACATGGACACTCACAAATCACAAGCAACAAGCATGAGGCCTGGAAAACAATGTACTGAAACAGGCCTACGATAGCCAGGCAAAGGCTGCATGGTAAACCACACTGCTTTGCCTGTAATGTAATGCAATAAAATGCAAAAACGAAAATACACAGGGCTAAACAAGGCCTGCAACACACCACACACAACTAAGGCATGTAACACACCCCCAAAAACAGAAATACAGCCAAAAAAATAAATACACATTTTGCAATTCAATGCCATACATGTGCCCTAAATGATGTTTAAATTCAACTGAACACAAACAGTTCTTTTATGCACCCCTGACTATCTCTGGGCCCACTGGATGGAAGGCCTGTTGGCAGATTAGGCTACAAGCTTGCAGGCCTATGACAAAAAGCACACTGCCTGGCTTCAAAATGGCCGCCAGCCTCATGGCCAGGCCCACAACAACAAGAAACTGAAGACAGACAATGCAGGCCTATGGCAAAAAACACACTGCCTGGCTTCAAAATGGCCGCCAGCCTCATGGCCAGGCCCACAACAACAAGAAGCCTAGGCCACAAAGGAAACACATGCAAGCCTATATGGCAAAAGCAGCACACTTATAACTCCCACCAGAAATGGCCACCAGCCACATGGACACTCACAAATCACAAGCCACAAGCATCAGCCCTGGAAAACAATGTACTGAAAACAGGCCTACGATAGCCAGGCAAAGGCTGCATGCTAAACCACACTGCTTTGCCTGTAAAGCAATACAATGCAAAAACGAAAATACACAGGGCTAAACAAGGCCTGCAACACACCACACACAACTAAGGCATGTAACACACCCCCAAAAACAGAAATACAGCCAAAAAAATAAATACACATTTTGCAATTCAATGCCATCCATGTGCCCTAAATGATGTTTAAATTCAACTGAACACAAACAGTTCTTTTATGCACCCCTGACTATCTCTGGGCCCACTGGATGGAAGGCCTGTTGGCAGATTAGGCTACAAGCTTGCAGGCCTATGACAAAAAGCACACTGCCTGGCTTCAAAATGGCCGCCAGCCTCATGGCCAGGCCCACAACAACAAGAAACTGAAGACAGACAATGCAGGCCTATGGCAAAAAACACACTGCCTGGCTTCAAAATGGCCGCCAGCCTCATGGCCAGGCCCACAACAACAAGAAGCCTAGGCCACAAAGGAAACACATGCAGGCCTATATGGCAAAAGCAGCACACTTATAACTCCCACCAGAAATGGCCACCAGCCACATGGACACTCACAAATCACAAGCCACAAGCATCAGCCCTGGAAAACAATGTACTGAAAACAGGCCTACGATAGCCAGGCAAAGGCTGCATGCTAAACCACACTGCTTTGCCTGTAATGCAATACAATGCAAAAACGAAAATACACAGGGCTAAACAAGGCCTGCAACACACCACACACAACTAAGGCATGTAACACCCCCAAAAACTGAAATACACCCCAAAAATAAATCCACTTTTTGCAATTCAATCCAATGCCATGCATGTGCCCTAAATGATGTTTATATTCAACAGAACACACAGAAACAGTTGTTTCATGCACCCCTGACTACCTCTGGGCCCACTGGATGAAAGGCCTGTTGGCAGACTAGGCTACAAGCTTGCAGGCCTATGGCAAAAAGCACACTACCTGGCTTCAAAATGGCCGCCAGCCTCATGGCCAGGCCCACAACAACAAGAAACTGAAGACAGACAATGCAGGCCTATGGCAAAAAGCACAATGCCTGGCTTCAAAATGGTCGCCAGCCTCATGGCCAGGCCCACAACAACAAGAAACTGAAGACAGACAATGCAGGCCTATGGCAAAAAGCACACTGCCTGGCTTCAAAATGGCCGCCAGCCTCATGGTCAGGCCCACAACAACAAGAAACTGAAGACAGACAATGCAGGCCTATGGCAAAAAGCACAATGCCTGGCTTCAAAATGGCCGCCAGCCTCATGGCCAGGCCCACAACAACAAGAAACTGAAGACAGACAATGCAGGCCTATGGCAAAAAGCACACTGCCTGGCTTCAAAATGGCCGCCAGCCTCATGGCCAGGCCCACAACAACAAGAAACTGAAGACAGACAATGCAGGCCTATGGCAAAAAGCACACTGCCTGGCTTCAAAATGGCCACCAGCCTCATGGCCAGGCCCACAACAACAAGAAGCCTAGGTCACAAAGGAAACACATGCAGGCCTATATGGCAAAAAAGCAGCACACTTATAACTCCCACCAGAAATGGCTACCAGCCACATGGACACTCACAAATCAGAAGCAACAAGCAGGAGGCCTGGAAAACAATGTACTGAAAACAGACCTATAATAGCCATGCAAAGGATGCATGGTAAACAACACTGCTTTGCCTGTAATGCAATAAAATGCAAAAACGAAAATCCACAGGGCTAAACAAGGCCTGCAGCACACCACACACAACTAAGGCATGTATTTAGCACACAGCACAAAAACGGAAATACACCCAAAAATACACATTTTGCAATTCAATCCAACGCCATCCATGCCCCCTAAATGATGTTTGAAATTAAAAAATACATCACACAGCAAAGGAACAGTTGTTTCATCATGTTTCATCATGCACCAACCCATGACTAGCTCTGGGCCTACTGGCTACAGTGGCTACCCACCACTATATTTATTTTTAAAAATGATGAAAATTAAAAAATTGTAATTGCAGCAACTGCAATGACCCAATCAAACAACACCAACTTACTTGTAAAATCTCAAATCCAAAAATCCTCAAATCAAATGATAATGATGCAGCAGACACAAACAGTGATCCTTCCAGCTCAAATCCAAGTGAAAAATGAACAAGAGATGGAGAAAGCACTGGGAGGAGCCTGCTGGAAAGGAACAGGAAGTAGTAGACTCTGTGGCACTTCCTCCCTCTCCCCCGCCCAAAAAATGAAAAAAAAGGACACCCAAATATCAATATGAGTTTTTTTTCCATGGAAATCATCAGTTTATAGAAGGTTTTATGCTGCTCGCGATATTATTCTTCTCCAGATTGAAAATTTTGCGTGTTCGGGATCGCAGGTTTACAAAGATTCCGCCGGAAATCCGATGGCGCGCCCGAATGACGTGTTCGCGACCGCAATCTCTCTCGTGGTGCACGATGGCGCGACGAATGACGTGTTCGCGATCGCACACTCTCGCGTTGTCCGATGGCGCATCGAATGACGTGTTCGCGATCGCAAACTCTCGCAGGATCGCGCGGCCGGCTACCGAAATCTCGTGGCGCCCGCGAACGAATAGGAAAACCCGTCGGCGAACGCAGGAATCCCGGTAAGTCATAATCGCGCACGCTAGAATGCATTTTTAAAGCGCGAACAAGAAAATAATTCCGCTTCGCCGCGGATCGCGGAATTGATGGCAATTCCGCGTTCTCCGCGGAACGCGAAATTGTCCAAATTCCGCAAATTCCGCGAGCGGAGCGGAATTCAATGCCCAGGCCTACTTTTGATACACCCACTCTAAATTACAGACTGCCATTCTCAAAACCATAGACACTCCAACACCAATAACTACATACACACTCACTGATTCTTAGGTCTACACACACATCCACTCACTCACCCGTACAGTCACTCATACTTATGGTCACTCAGTACAGGACTATCATATGCACTCATACACCTATATAGACACTCACACACCGCCACTCATCCATAGAGGTACTCACACACCTAGTCAGTCATGCAAATAATTAATCACACTGCCATTTACTCACCTATACAGTCAAACACACACCAGCTCACTTACTCATACAAATACTAGCACATTCTTACGCTCTTATACAATCACTGATACAAGCACACACTCATCCATACAGCCACTCTCACAATCACACACTCGCACGTATAGCCATTTATATACTCCAACACACATATATACTGCCTTTCACATATATAGTTACTCACACATGTACACTGAGATATACATTCACTCACTAACACACCCATACACACACTCACCCACCCATACAGTCCATCACAGATGCACTCTTGAAACCATGCACCCAATGAATCACCCACTCACACATCTATGCACAGAGTCACACACACCCCACCCACACAAACACTCAGGCACCCATACAGATACTCACACAACCAATCAATAACCCATATAGACACTCATGTAGCTATTCACAAACCCATGCAGCCGCTTACACACCAACAGACAGACGGATACAGACATTCACACAGTTTAGTCACTAACCCATGCATTCTGTAAGATACGTTTAATCACTCACTTATAGTCAGTCACGCACCTACTAAATCATCCATTCAGACACTTATACACCCACTCATTCTTCAATACGCCTTTCCCTATATATATTAAACATATTTAAACTTTACAGAAACACAAAGTCACTGGATGATGTCATTTGAGATGTCATCAGTGATGTCATCAGTGATGTCACTGACCATGTCATGAGTGATGTAATATGTGATGTCATCAGCAGTGCATTGCGGGGGCGCGAGTTATAGTTAGCTGAACTACCTATAACGGGGGAATTTCTATGGTTTTGTACGAGTGAAATGTCCAACTAACTATAACTTTCCCTAAAACCTATGGTTTTTTCAGTGAATTTCTAAGGTTTTTTAAATGCTAATTTCTAACTATAACGTGCCTGAAACCTATGGTTTTTTCAGTGAATTTCAAAGGTTTTTTAAATCCTAATTTCTAACTATAACGTGCCTGAAACATATGGTTTTTTAAGTGAATTTCAAAGGTTTTTTAAATCCTAATTTCTAACTATAACGTGCCTGAAACATATGGTTTTTTAAGTGAATTTCAAAGGTTTTTAAATGCTAATTTCTAAGAATAACGTGCCTGAAACCTATGGTTTTTTTCAGTGAATATATATATATATATATATATATATATATATACACACACACACCACAAGCACACAAGTACTCACCAGCCCTATATAAAAGTACTCACCCAGCTCTATATAAAAGTACTCACCCAGCTCTATATAAAAGTACACACCCAGTCCTATATACAAGTCCTCACCCAGCTCTATATAAAAGTACTCACACAGCCCTATATGCAAGTGCTCACCCAGACTTATATAAAAGTACTCACCCTGCCCTATATACTGGTACTCACCCAGCTTTATACAAAAGTTCTCACACAGCCTTATTTATACAAGTGCTCCCCCAGCCGTATATACGAGTACTCAACCAGCCCTATACAATAGCACTCACCCAGCACTATATAACAGTACTCACCCATCCCTATATACAAGTACTCACCCAGCTCTATATAATAGTACTCACCTGGCCCTTTATATAAGTTGTCACTGACCCTTGCCCTTTAAACCCCGGTCCTGGCTCCTCGTGACCTCTTTCCACCAACGAGATAAATGTAGGTTCTTATTGTATCGGTTCTTGTTGTTTGTGCCAAGGATCCTGCCATCGGGCAGCACCTGGATGTGAAACCCGATGCCCACGTTGCAGTAAAGTCGCCGCAATCGCTTGATGCCCAGGAGATAATCACTGTTGTGAGAGTTATCACGCCTTTCGCCAGGCAGGCGGGCCACGGAGCGGGAGAAGAGGGCGACCCAGCGTCGCTCCAGGGTGCCATTGGGCTGCTGGGGCAAGGGGCGCAGGCCGCCTGGCCCACTGGCAACCAGCCCCAGCAGCACGACGGGCAGGAATGCGGGAGGAAGGGTTATCCTGGTGGTCGTGGTCACACGTGGTCCGGCCAGAGTGGTAGGCTCTAAAAATACCCCACCCACAGCGCTTTCTGCACACAGGACGAGCAGCGCTGCATGAGCACTTGTGTGCCTAGCCTGCACACAGGAGATGCCGACCCTCCAATCCTGCTGCGCTGCACACGTGGGTGGATTCTCGGATCCCGTGGTCTCTGCTCACCGGAGGGTGGGGTCCTCTCTGTCAGGATCGTCCTGTCGGGCTTGATGATCGAGCATAGCTCGGGCCGATGTCTGTGATTGCAGCAAGAGGCTCTTCCTAGCCGCCCTCGGGCTGCGGGGATCCACCCTGCTCCGGAACTCAACTCCCAGCCTCTTGGTCTCAGCAGGAGCTTGGCTGCAGAGCACCGGGGACAGGAGGGCAGGTGTTGCCGTGGAACGGGGGCTGGATGGGGGTGCTGCTCCAACTTTTTTCCAGTGCCAGGGGTCAAAGTCTCGAAAAAGCCCCATGAATCTGCCGTGAGCACAGGGTCATTACCTGGCTGGAGAGGTGCTCGCTTTTGTATTTCTGATGAGCTGCAGTTACATTGATTTTCACTCCATGGGAGGCACAAGATGGCTGCCAACACTTCTTGGTTTGAAGTGTTGGCAGCCAATTAGAGCCAAGCTCGTGCTCGGAGGGTTAGGCTCCACCCAGATATCAAAACTTTTTATTTTTTTAATATCTCAGGAACTACTGAACGGATTTACACCATTTAAAAAAGGTCTCTTTCTGAACCAAGGGCTACCTTTTTGCCAAATTTGGTGTAATTCCGTTCAGCAGTTCGTAGCCGTGTCTAAAGTTTCCTATGGGAATTAACATGGAGAAAACACGTTTTGGGACCCCCCTTTTTTCTCGGCCCCCACTTGCCGAATCACCCCGAACCTTTCAAGACAGGAGCTGACCGGAGCGGGCTACGAGTTTTGAAACTTTCGCGAAGATTCGTCAACCGGCACCAAAGATATTGAGAAAACAAAAAACGAGTTTCCTATGGAAACTAGGTCCTAACTATAACTATCTACTGACGACTGCCAGTAGATAATATATATATATATATTCACTGAAAAAACCATAGGTTTCAGACACGTTATAGTTAGAAATTTGCATTTAAAAAACCTTTGAAATTCACTGAAAAAACCATAGGTTTTAGGGACAGTTATAGTTAGTTGGACATTGCACTCGTACAAAACCAGTGAAATTCCCCCATTATAGTTAGTTCAGCTAACTATAACTCGCGCCCCTGCAATGCACTGCTGATGACGTCACATATTACATCACTCATGACATGGTCAGTGACATCACTGATGACATCACTGATGACATCTCAAATGACATCACTGATGACATCATGCAGTGACTGTGTGTTTCTATAAAGTTTAAATATGTTTAATATATATGCCAAGTTGTATTGAATAATGAGTGGGTGTATAAGTGTCTGGATGGATGATTTAGTAGGTGTGTGACTGACTCTATAAGTGAGTGATTAAACGTATCTTACTAAATGCATGGGTTAGTGACTAAACTGTGTGAATGTCTTTATCCGTCTGTCTGTTGGTGTGTAAGTGGCTGCATGGGTTTGTAAATAGCTACATGAGTGTCTATATGAGTTATTGATTGGTTGTCTGAGTATCTGTATGGGTGCCTGAGTGTTTGTGTGGATGGGGTGTGTGTGACTGCACATAGATGTATCAGTGGGTGATTCACTGGGTGCATGGTTTCAAGAGTGCATCTGTGATGGACTGTATGGGTGGGTGAGTGTGTGTATGGGTGTGTTAGTGAGTGAATGTATATCTCAGTGGTACATGTGTGAGTAACTACATATGTGAAAGGCAGTATATATGTGTGATGGAGTATATAAATGGGTATAAGTGAGAGTGTGTGATTGTGAGAGTGGCTGTATGGATGAGTGTGTACTTGTATTAGTGATTGTATAAGAGCATAAGAATGTGCTAGTATTTGTATGAGTAAGTGAGCTGGTGTGTGTATAACTGTATAGGTGAGTAAATGGCAGTGTGATTAATTATTTGCATGACTGACTAGGTGTGTGAGTACCTCTATGGATGAGTGGCGTGTGTGAGTGTCTATGTAGGTGTATGAGTGCATATGATAGTCCTGTACTGAGTGACCGTAAGTATGAGTGACTGTACAGGTGAGTGAGTGGATGTGTGTGTAGACCTAAGAATCAGTGAGTGGGTATGTAGTTATTGGTGTTGGAGTGTCTATGGTTTTGAGAATGGCAGTCTGTAATTTAGAGTGGGTGTATCAAAAGTTATATTAGGGTGTGAGAAGATGCATGAAATTATCACATGGATGATGTCATCAGTGATGTCATTTGAGATGTCATCAGTGATGTCATCAGTGATGTCACTGACCATGTCATGAGTGATGAAATATGTGACGTCATCAGCAGTGCATTGCGGGGGCTGAACTAACTATAACGGGGGAATTTCACGGGTTTTGTACGAGTGCAATGTCCAACTAACTATAACTGTCCCTAAAACCTATGGTTTTTTCAGTGAATTTCAAAGGTTTTTTAAATGCAAATTTCTAACTATAACGTGTCTGAAACCTATGGTTTTTTCAGTGAATTTCAAAGGTTTTTTAAATGCTAATTTCTAACTATAACGTGCCTGAAACCTATGGTTTTTTCAGTGAATTTCAAAGGTTTTTTAAATGCTAATTTCTAACTATAACGTGCCTGAAACCTATGGTTTTTTCAGTGAATTTCAAAGGTTTTTTAAATGCTAATTCCTAACTATAACATGTCTGAAACCTATGGTTTTTTTCAGTGAATTTCAAGGTTTTGTAAATGACAATTTTTAAATGTATTAATTGTTATCTTTATTTTTTTGATACTGATTTACTACATTTTTTTAAACTATTTATTTTTAGATATTTTATTTTTTAAATTACATTGTAATTACATTATACATTACATTACAAAATATACTTTCTCAGAATGAATTACTTTAGTTTAAATTCTTTGCAAATAGGCAATTGACTTTTAAGTACAGTAGTTACAGTTGTTGCAATGGGCAACACAATTTCAAACACAATGCAACATTGAGCTCAATGTGAATTTCTAGTTAAATGCAATTAGTTACTTTATGGATTACTTTTCTAACCACAGGACTGGATCCTAGATTCAGTCCTGGGACATCTCCTGTAAACAGTTGAGTAAAAGCGTTTTGGTTACAGTACTGATTTTTAAGGAATATTATTGTATTTTAAAAGTTGACACTTAGAAACTTTTTCACATAGAATCACCAATGTTATCCTATGGGAGGAAATTCACTTAGCAGGTAAGTAGTGTTATCGTTCCTTTTTCTTACTCAGTGGTGGATCCTGGATCCAGCACTGGTGCATCTCCTGTAAACAGTTGAAAGAATGCGTTTAAGTCATACAGGCGATTTTTAAGGAATATTTGTAGTTTGTGAAAATAGACACTGAAACTTTTCTGCTGAAAACCAGACAATGGATTCCTATGGAAGGAAATACAAGTTACTGGTAAGTACGGTTAGAATTACTTTTCAGGGTCAGTGCTGGGCTAAAAGATGCAGCACTGGGTTCTCTCCTGATAACAGGTGAGTAAATCGGAATTCGTAGTTCGGCTGATTTTAGAGGAATATTATAAAGTTCCAAAACTCCACACTTAGAAGAATTTCCAAGTGAAACCAGTCAATGTTAGCCTATGGAAGGAAATTCAAGTTACTGGTAAGAACGGTTAGAATTACTTTTCAAGGTCAGTGCTGGGCTAAAAGATGCAGCACTGGGTTCTCTCCTGATAACAGGTGAGTAAATCGGAATTCGTAGTTCGGCTGATTTTAGAGGAATATTTGTATGTTTCAAAAATCGACAGAAACTTTTTCAGCAAAAAGCAGGCAATGATATCCTATGGAAGGAAATTCAAGTTACTGGTAAGTACGGTTAAAATTACTTTTCAGGATCAGTACTGGGTTCAAAGATGCAGCACTGAGGTCTCTCCTAATAACAGGTGAGTAAATCGGAATTCGTAGTTCGGCTGATTTTAGAGGAATATTATAAAGTTCCAAAACTCCACACTTAGAAGAATTTCCAAGTGAAACCAGTCAATGTTAGCCTATGGAAGGAAATTCAAGTTACTGGTAAGTACGGTTAGAATTACTTTTCAAGGTCAGTGCTGGGCTAAAAGATGCAGCACTGGGTTCTCTCCTGATAACAGGTGAGTAAATCGGAATTCGTAGTTCGGCTGATTTTAGAGGAATATTATAAAGTTCCAAAACTCCACACTTAGAAGAATTTCCAAGTGAAACCAGTCAATGTTAGCCTATTGAAGGAAATTCAAGTTACTGGTAAGTACGGTTAGAATTACTTTTCAGGATCTGTACAGGGCTCAAAGATGCAGCACTGAGGTCTCTCCTGATAACAGGTGAGTAAATTGGAATTCGTAGTTCAGCTGATTTTAGAGGAATATTATAAAGTTCCAAAACTCCACACTTAGAAGAATTTCCAAGTGAAACCAGTCAATGTTAGCCTATGGAAGGAAATTCAAGTTACTGGTAAGTACGGTTAGAATTACTTTTCAAGGTTAGTGCTGGGCTAAAAGATGCAGCACTGGGTTCTCTCCTGATAACAGGTGAGTAAATCGGAATTCGTAGTTCGGCTGATTTTAGAGGAATATTTGTATGTTTCAGAAATCGACACAGAAACTTTTTCAGCAAAAAGCAGGCAATGATATCCTATGGAAGGAAATTCAAGTTACTGGTAAGTACGGTTAAAATTACTTTTCAGGATCAGTACTGGGTTCAAAGATGCAGCACTGAGGTCTCACCTAATAACAGGTGAGTAAATCGGAATTCGTAGTTCGGCTGATTTTAGAGGAATTTTATAAAGTTCCAAAACTCCACACTTAGAAGAATTTCCAAGTGAAACCAGTCAATGTTAGCCTATGGAAGGAAATTCAAGTTACTGGTAAGTACGGTTAGAATTACTTTTCAAGGTCAGTGCTGGGCTAAAAGATGCAGCACTGGGTTCTCTCCTGATAACAGGTGAGTAAATCGGAATTCGTAGTTCGGCTGATTTTAGAGGAATATTATAAAGTTCCCAAACTCCACACTTAGAAGAATTTCCAAGTGAAACCAGTCAATGTTAGCCTATGGAAGGAAATTCAAGTTACTGGTAAGTACGGTTAGAATTACTTTTCAGGATCTGTACTGGGCTGAAAGATGCAGCACTGAGGTCTCTCCTGATAACAGGTGAGTAAATCGGAATTCGTAGTTCTGCTGATTTTAGAGGAATATTTGTATGTTTCAAAAATCGACAGAAACTTTTTCAGCAAAAAGCAGGCAATGATATCCTATGGAAGGAAATTCAAGTTACTGGTAAGTACGGTTAGAATTACTTTTCAAGGTCAGTGCTGGGCTTAAAGATGCAGCACTGGGTTCTCTCCTGATAACAGGTGAGTAAATCGGAATTCGTAGTTCGGCTGATTTTAGAGGAATATTTGTATGTTTAAAAAATTGACACAAACTTTTTCAGCAAAAAGCAGGCAATGATATCCTATGGAAGGAAATTCAAGTTACTGTTAAGTACGGTTAAAATTACTTTTCAGGATCAGTACTGGGTTCAAAGATGCAGCACTGAGGTCTCTCCTAATAACAGGTGAGTAAATCGGAATTCGTAGTTCGGCTGATTTTAGAGGAATATTATACAGTTCCAAAACTCCACACTTAGAAGAATTTCCAAGTGAAACCAGTCAATGTTAGCCTATGGAAGGAAATTCAAGTTACTGGTAAGTACGGTTAGAATTACTTTTCAAGGTCAGTGCTGGGCTAAAAGATGCAGCACTGGGTTCTCTCCTGATAACAGGTGAGTAAATTGGAATTCGTAGTTCGGCTGATTTTAGAGGAATATTATAAAGTTCCAAAACTCCACACTTAGAAGAATTTCCAAGTGAAACCAGTCAATGTTAGCCTATTGAAGGAAATTCAAGTTACTGGTAAGTACGGTTAGAATTACTTTTCAGGATCTGTACAGGGCTCAAAGATGCAGCACTGAGGTCTCTCCTGATAACAGGTGAGTAAATTGGAATTCGTAGTTCGGCTGATTTTAGAGGAATATTATAAAGTTCCAAAACTCCACACTTAGAAGAATTTCCAAGTGAAACCAGTCAATGTTAGCCTATTGAAGGAAATTCAAGTTACTGGTAAATACGGTTAGAATTACTTTTCATGATCTGTACAGGGCTCAAAGATGCAGCACTGAGGTCTCTCCTGATAACAGGTGAGTAAATTGGAATTCGTAGTTCAGCTGATTTTAGAGGAATATTATAAAGTTCCAAAACTCCACACTTAGAAGAATTTCCAAGTGAAACCAGTCAATGTTAGCCTATGGAAGGAAATTCAAGTTACTGGTAAGTACGGTTAGAATTACTTTTCAGGATCTGTACTGGGCTGAAAGATGCAGCACTGAGGTCTCTCCTGATAACAGGTGAGTAAATCGGAATTCGTAGTTCTGCTGATTTTAGAGGAATATTTGTATGTTTCAAAAATCGACACAGAAACTTTTTCAGCAAAAAGCAGGCAATGATATCCTATGGAAGGAAATTCAAGTTACTGGTAAGTACGGTTAAAATTACTTTTCAGGATCAGTACTGGGCTCAAAGATGCAGCACTGAGGTCTCTCCTGATAACAGGTGAGTAAATCGGAATTCGTAGTTCGGCTGGTTTTAGAGGAATATTTGCACAATGCTGAAGGAAGGGGTTGGGGCCTGAGGTGACATGTCTGCAAACACGCCCTGTGGCGCGTTTTAAGTTGGAGAATTAATTCCTCCTCAATCCTGAGGGTCCCTAGGGGCCAACTGGCCCACCAGATACCTCCAGTATGCGCCAGAGAGCTGCGTTGCAGAGAGGTGTTCAGAGGCCACGCCCCTTTTTACAACACTCTGCAACGCAGCTCCGTGGCGCTTACTGGAGGTACCTGGTGGGCTAGTTGGCCCCCAGGGACCCTCAGGATTGAAGGGGATTTAATTCGCCATCTTAAAACGTGCCACGGGGCCTGTTTGCACACATGTCACCTGAAGCCCCGCCCCCTCCCTTCACCACTGTGCAAACGCGCCCCGTGGCGCGTTTTAAGTTGGGGGATTAAGTCCCTTGAATCCTGAGGGTCCCTGGGGTCCAACTATCCCACCAGGTACCTCCAGTAAGCGCCACAGAGCTGCGTTGCAGAGAGGTGTAAAAGGGGCGTGGCCTCTGTACACCTCTCTGCAACGCAGCCCTGGCGCATACTGGAGGTTCCTGGTGGGCTAGTTGGCCCCCAGGGACCCCCAGTATTCAAGGGGAATTCATTCTCCCTCTGCAAACGCGCCAGGGGCGCGTTTGCAGAGTGGTAAAGGAAGGGGGCGGGGCCTGCGGCCCGATCGTTTTTTTTTGTTGTTTTTTTTCGAAGGGGGGTTTTGTGGCCCCCCTTCCTTTTTCCTTTTTTTGGGCCCTCGGGACCCCATCCCCCAGGGCCTTACCCCCTTTTTTTCTTCTTAAAAAAACGGGAAGGGGGCTGCGTGGCCCCCCTCCCGTGGCCGATTCCGGCCCGGGGACCCCATCCCCCGGGGCATGGCCACTCTTTTTATTATTTTGTTTGAGGGGGGCTGCGTGGCCCCCCTCCTCAGGCCTCCTTTTGCCCCGGGGACCCCATCCCCCGGGGCAGGCCTTTATTTATTTATTTGTTATTTTTTGGGGGGGTTGAGGGGGGCCGCGTGGCCCCCCTCCCGGGCCACTACTTGCCCCGGGGACCCCATCCCCCGGGGCTGGCCCTCTCCGTTGGGGACCGTGGGGGTCCCCAATCCCCCCACGGTCCCAGCCGGCTCCCCGCGTCCCTCGGGAGCCGGCATTGCTTTCCACATGGGGAGCTGCTGACATGCAGCTCCCCATGTGGAAAGCAGTCTGCTTTGCTTCATTGAAGCGAGAGCAGGTTTCCTGCTCTCGCTTCAATCGAGCAAAGCAGTTCTGTAATGACAGGACGGGAGCCGCGAGGCTCCCGTCCTGTCATTGCAAACAGCAGTGTCCCGGGGTAGGCACCCCGGGACACTGCAGGGAGCCGGCCCTGGGGGTGGCGGTCCCCAGGGCCATCAATGGCTCCAGGAGGGGCCGCGCGGCCCCTCCCCACATCTGCAAAGCCCCGGGGAGGTGGTGGTCCCCGGGGCTTCGGGGCTCCAAAACGGACCCCCATTTTAAATTTGTTAGTGCCCCGGGGAGGTGGCGGTCCCGGGGCGTGTGGGGGCTGGAGCCCCCACACAGGTTATTTAATTTTAAAAAGAAGCCCCGGGGGTGGCGGTCCCCGGGGCTGCGGGAGGGCTCAGAGCCCTCCCGCATCATTTTGTTTAAAGCCCCGGGGGGTGGCGGTCCCCGGGGCTTGGGGGGGCCTTAGAGGCCCCCCCATATAATTAATAATAAAGCCCCGCATGCCCCCGGGACTTGGCCCACCCGGGGGCCAATTAACCACGAAGCGCGGGAGCCCGCACTTCTTTTTTTTTTTTTTATCGGTAGGATCCGCGCACCCAGCGCGTTTTCTGCGGATTTGAAAAAAAATAAATAAATTGGGGGGGCCCTGGGGGTCCTTGTAGGACCCCCTGAGCAGGGCTAAGGGGTCAGGGTGTTTCTACCCTGCCCCCTTTTTGCGTTTTGCGCCCTTGTTTTTGTCTTTTCTTGTCCCTCGGTTCTACCAAGGAACAAGATGGCTGCCAATACTTCCTGGTTTGGAGTGTTGACAGCCAATTAGCATGCAGCTCGTGGTCGGGAGGGTGCGCGGATCCTCCGTGTCTCTAAATATCGAAACTTTTATTTTGGATTTTCTCAGCAACTACTGAACGGATTTACACCATTTTTAAAAAGGGTGCTTTCTGAACCAAGCACTACCTTTTTGCCAAATTTGGTGTAATTCCGTTCAGCAGTTTTTGCTGTAGCCTTGCATAAAATTTCCTATGGGAAATCGATTTTTTCACTCTTATTTTTTGAATTTCACCGCAACTACTGAACGGATTTACACCATTTAAAAAAAAGGACACTTTCTGAACCAAGCGCTACCTTTTTGCAAAATTTTGTGTAATTCCGTTCAGCAGTTCGGGCTGTAGCCATGGCTAAAATTTCCTATGGGAATTAACATGGAAAAAACGGAGAAAACGCATTTGGGACCCCCCTTTTTTCTCGGCCCCCGCTTGACGAATCAACCCGAGACTTTCAGGGTAGGAGCGGAGCGCCCCAACAAGTTGGAAGCTTTCGCGAAGATTCGTCAACCGGCGCAAGAGTTATTTCAAATAGAATGTTGCGGATTTCCTATGGATAAAGGTCCTAACTATAACTATCTACTGGCGACCGCCAGTAGATAATATATATATATATATATATATATATATATATATATATATACACACACATACATTCCAGCAATGAATTTCGCTTCAGCCCAAGCCTCTTGCTAACGGCGTTCCGAGGTGGGGATAGCGAACCCCTATATATCCAAGACCAATGTGTCACCAGTTCCTCTGAACACAAACATACCGCGGCCCAAATTGCTTTCCAAGTGTGATTTATTTCGGCAAGGACAACTACGTGTTTCAGAGCGCAAGGCCCCTGTGAAAAACTATATGTTGGGAGCACCACCTTACCAGCACACAAGAGAATCTTACAACATATCCGTGCAATATCTAACAACGACCGTAGCTATCCATTAGCTAGACATTTTGAGAAGTGTCACCAAAGTAACCCAGTACATTTGAAGTACAGTTGTATTGCACAAACCCCGAAGAAGAAAAGAGGGGGGGAATAGAGAAAAAGATTAATGAGACTAGAGACTTTTTATATACTAGAATTAGACAGCAAAGAACACAATGACTTTAATATCAACAATCAATTGTACACATGCTTATAAGTTAGGATGTTCCTCCAATGAATTTATTCCTCGTGAACACTCAAATACAAGACAAAACTTTTCTGTTTTTTTAAGGGGAGCACGTAGTCACTTTTCGGTAGATTCTACTAAGCACAAGAATTGGTTTTACTGAGCCTTGGTCCCTGTGTGTTTGCTTGGGGGTACTAGAGGTTAGTAGTATAAAGCACTTTATTCTATGGGCACGAGCCATGTGATAAGACACTATAGCACTTTAGACTTTGAAAGGGGAGGAATGAGATATTTACCATGACGGCGTTTTTAAGCATGGTTATTTGGGCACTTGCCAAATGATATAGGTCCTGAATGTTTTAATCCTTGTCAAAATTAGGATTAAGTAAACAATGATGTAAAGAGGAATTGTGATACATCTGAATGCTAAGGCAATGTTTATGAATAATATTCATGCTCTGTTAAACCCTTTCAAAAACAAAATGATGAATTAAGGAGCAAACACATTCCATTTGAGTGTTATTATAACAATGCTTGTATTCATGTTTGGTGAAATGCTTGCATAGAGTGAAATGTGAGCCTCTAATGATTGCGTCATTTGCATATTTTAAGATGGTGCTGATGAAAACTGTCAAAGTGGCCCTTCACTGTTAGTTGGTGTTTTGTCTGTCGTCACTTTTGTTGAAAAAGAGCTCTTTAAATGATTTGCATAGAGACATGTTTTCAATGTGAACAAGGCTGTTTATGTCAGCCAAAACGCGTTGATGAAATGTGAAAAATAAAGAAGAATATAATTTTACCATCTCTGTGGAGTGCCGCTTTAATGTCCCCACAAGGATGTTTCCTTCTCTATATATATATACATATATAGATAGATAGATAAGTAGATAGATAGAAATATAGAAATAGACATTACTTATAACATGTCCCAAGAGATGTAATTAACCCCCTTGGGCCCAATCTGATATACAAAATCATGGGAAGTATTGGAAAATGATGTTTTTATACTGTGGAAGGGTAGCGAAATTGAAGCTCAACATTTTATTGAAGTGATCAATAACAACTCAATGAATCTTAATTTCACATCGCACATTGATAAATCCACAATTGAATTCCTTGATGTTAGAGCTTATATTAGGGATGGGAAATTTGAAACAACTTTATTTAGAAAGCCTACAGCAGGAAATGTTACGCTCCATGCTAATAGTGCCCATCCCAAACACCTCATAGCGAGTATACCCTATGGGGAAATTTTAAGGCTGAAACGTATCTGTAGTGTAGAAGCTGATTTTGCAGAATGCATGCATGATATGATGATTAGATTGAAAACAAGAGGATATAGTGACAGCATTCTAAATGCAGCCATGAAAAAGGCAGGTACTAGACCTAGAACCAGTCTGCTCAACAGCAGTAACAATGCTCCTGATAATACTTGTAATGATATTGTACCTCTGCATAGTGAAAACGACACTCCTAGATTAATCACTACTTATAGCAATGAGGAAAGGAAAATTAGAGCCATCATTAAAAAGAACTGGCCTATTATCCTTACTGATGGTGTGTTACGTTCCAGGGTGGCGGAAATTCCATTGATTACGTTTAGGAGAGCTAGATCTATGGGCTCTATTCTTGATAAAACCTGCCCTGAGATAAGAAAAGCTGCAAACTGGTTGAGGCCAGCTCATGGTTTTAGGAAGTGCTCATCTTGCAGAGCCTGTAAATTTGGATGCAATAAAACCCATTATTTGACTCCATTCAGTGACAAACCAGTGGCCATTACGGGTAGCTTTGACTGCAGAACTGAGTATGCAGTTTATGTTCTGACATGTACCTGTGGCCTCAATTATATTGGTAGTACCAAGCTACAGGTGCATGTCAGAATTTTGCAACACCTTCGTGCTATCTTACATAGTGATCCCGCTTATCCAGTAGCGAGGCATTTTAAAAGAATTCACGGCAATGATGTGAATTGTCTCACCTACTATGTCATCAATGCCATCCCTAAACCACGGCGGGGGGGCAACAGGGAACGCCAATTGAGACAATTGGAGACAAAATTGATCCTGGAATTTGATAGTAAATGGCCAAATGGGTTGAATAACACTGAAGATATGTATAATTTCCTCTAGACACCAGCAACAACACGCATTTATTATATAACATCATTATATTTAATAGACGGATGAGTTTCTAAAAAATATTCCTAACTTTCCTAATATTATAGTGATTGCAGTGTTCATGTGATGGTAGATATTCCTGGACTAAGAAACAATGAAAATAATTTACAAAATAATCTCTTTTAAATCTGCTGTAGTAATTAGTCTTTTAGAGATATATTTTAATATAGTTTTTTCAGCAATATATTTATGTGATTTTAACGGTATTTACTACTAAAATGTTTTTACTGTTATCAACATATTTGTAATTTGCACACATTACACTAAGCACTTTTCAGCATTATGCACTTTATGTACTTGTACTGTTGGCACTATTTTGCACGTCAGATTTTTTGCTGCTAGGTATTTATGCACTTTATTCCCGTGTCCTAAAAACATCATAGCAAATTGAGTTCAGCAATAAATAGAATATATTATGTGTAGTTTAAATATTTAAAATTCTCCGTTTACATGCCTTAGATGTATGACAAACTATAAGCAATAATATGTTTGTGTGATATTGTTACAACAGTTCCTCGTAATATTGATAATTGCTAGTATTGAGGACTTTGCATTACAGAAAGTTTGTTGGAGTTATTAATTTGTGAGACCTAATGTATTGATGCAGACATTATGGCATGTAAGCGTTTTTTCATGTTTTAGAAATTCTCTTCCTTTTTTTAAAAAAAAGATAAGTCTGTTTTCATTGTCTATGGTCATGTGACACGGAGCCTTGGAGGTGGGTGTGCACTTAGCAAACATTTAAAATAATCATGGCGATGTTGCTCTGCATGTGAACAAGGGCTTTTGGAGCCCGAAACGCGTCATCGTTCGTGAGGACAAGGTTTAAATAAAAAACATCTTGCCTGACACTGTGGGGTCTGTTTCTCCTTCATCGCCGTCAGGAGGTTGCGGGAGTTCGAGTCCTTGGATATATATATATATATATACATATATAGATAGATAGATAAGTAGATAGATAGAAATATAGAAATAGACATTACTTATAACATGTCCCAAGAGATGTAATTAACCCCCTTGGGCCCAATCTGATATACAAAATCATGGGAAGTATTGGAAAACCTGCATCATTCTTCTATTCCATTTAAGGGAAATATGAACATGATTGGAATAATGTGGATATCTGTAGAAAATCATGATGTTTTATGATTTAGGTGTATGTTAAAATATGGTACACAAAACTGATTATAATCAAGGTTTGGCCACCAATTATGTTCACCAATCCAAGATAGGCATTTAAGATTCGATGTAGTTTGTATATTTGTTTTGTATGATTTTGGCAAATACGTGTTTCATTGAAAATAATGTATGTATTCAGATGGAACCAAGAATTATATTGTTAGTATTTTAGTTTCAGGATGGTTTGTGATTTTTTTGTTGTTGCTATGTTGTAAGAGTAAGCACCATTTTAAGATGGCAGCCATTGAACGTTCACCAACTTTTCTCAGCTATAGTCCTTGTTTTTGCCACCATCACTAGTTGGTAAATGTGACAATTTGACTACTCCCTGGACTCGTGAGAAAGAATTTTGTAGCCAAAATGCATTGGGACTTGCAGCCACAACAATAAAATTCACACTCCGGCAGTACATTAGAGTGCAAGAATACTGTGTTCCACAGGAAACGTGTGGATGAAAGTGGATGGATATAACAGGCTTCCCCCCCCGTAGTCATATATATATATAACAGAGTGGCTGTAGCCACTCTGTAGTTATAGCTAAGATTCCCAGAGATAGGAATTCCTCTAATTTTTTATGCTAGTATTTTTGCACCGATTTGACAAATCTCCATGAAACTTCCCAGACCTATAGCGTTTTCTACATTGGCAGACAATGGAAAGTTTTGTGGAGATTCATCAAAGGGGAGCAAAGAAAAAAGGGGGGCCCAAACGCATTCAAAACATATTTTGTCACCAATGCATTTTCCATAGACTTTGTACCTCACATGTAGCGACCAAACAGCTGAACAAATCTCCATGAAATTTGGCAAGATTATACATTTTGGTGTGTAAAAGATCCTTTTGGGTAGTAGACGCAAATAGGGGAAGTATTTTTTAAAGTTTTAAGGCATTTAATCTTAGTGATAACTGTGAACACTCTAGTTTTGCGAACTTTCGCGAAATGTTGCAAAAATACTGCAGCACATGGTGATGACAAATCATTATGTGATTGGCTAATGACTGCCTTAACAAAAGCTAAAAGCGGCCATGTTGTTTTAAGGCCACTTTCCCCATGTTCTGGGTTAGGGACTTAGATATAGATAAGTATTAAGTGTTATAGTTTTCCCTACGTATTCCCACTTAATTAAAGTGGGAATAGGTAGGGAAAAATTAGAAATAGTTCTGCTATATTTAAAAATTACAGTGTACCTCGGATTCCTAGGAAGTACCACAGTACTACTTAAAACAAATTAAACAGAAATAAAATATATACAAACATTTAAAAACACTCTAATACACTATATTTCTGAAATATAGTGTAATACAGTGTATTTTAAAATGTACATATTTAATTCTTTATAAATAATGTGTACAGCATACCATGAAAATTTGGAGAATTATCATGCAGCTTAAAAATAATTTAAAAAAAAAAAGTACATTTCTTAAAAAAACATGGTACTTCCTTGATAATAGTGCAGGACTATGTAAACATTCTTAAAAATATATATTAAAAAATTTCCCTATCCATTAACCCTTTAATAAGTTGGTAATAGCTAGGGAACACACATTAAACCTACTACTTACCTATAGCAAAGGCCCTAGCCCAGAAAACAGCTAAAGTGTAGCAAAAAAAGATTTGCCTGCCAGTTAATTTTGTGAAGGCATCCATTCCCCAATTATATACTACCTTGTCATCAGAATACCATGAAGTTACTGCAGTATACCATGGCCCAATAAATCACTGAGGCCCAGATGTATTATTGTATTGTGTTACCCTTGCATCACACATGATCTTGAACGGGCAGTCACAATAATTCACATTTAAAAGCAACAGAAGGCCACCATACTTTGTCCTTTGTTGCTTGGTACATCTGGAGAAATGCAATGCAGTGCAAAACACTGACTTGCGTTAATCTGCACACCATACTGTACGTTGCTGCCAAACTACATGTACATCCATTCGCCACTCCATTCTATGCCACTCCACTCTATGCCAGTCCACTGTATGCCACACTACTCTTTGCTATTTCACTGTACAAAACCCCACTCTCTGCCACTCCACTCTACGGTAAGCCACTGGACACCACTCAACTTTATGCCATTCCACTCTACGTTATTTCACTCTACGCCACTTCCTCTATGCTATTCCACTCTAGGCCACTCCACTCCACTCTGCGTCTCTCAACTGTATGCCACTCCACTCTACGCTAGTCCACTGTACTAAACCCCACTGTATGCCACTCCACTCTACGCAATTACACTGTACACCACTCAACTTTGTGCCACTCCACTGTACATTATTCCACTCTACACCACTGTAGACAGTATTTATATAGCGCACTATCACCCAACGGGTATCCTGGCGCTGAAGGTGTACGTAGATGTAATGTGTCATACTATATTCGAAAATGAGAGTTACAGATAATTAGAAGCCTAAGGGGGGAGGGACAGCAGGAGGAGCACTGGAGAATCCAGGTATTACGTCTAGGTGGTCCTTTCCCTTGGGAATAACCATGTCTTTAGTTTCTTCCTGAATTGCATTATGTCTCTGCTCTTCGTGATGTCAGATGGAAGTTCATTCCATAATCGCGAGGCTGCAGAGCTAAAAGCTCTCCCTCCTGTTCTAGCTCTCTTGAATTTAGGGGCATTAACCAGATTTGCTGTGGCCGAGCAAAGGTTTCTTGTGGGCATATACCACGTGAACTTTTTCTGTAAAGGCCTAGGACCCAGACCATTTGCTGCCTTAAAAACTATGCAGAGAGATTTAAATAATATTCTCTGCTGAATCGGTAGACAGTGAAGATCCCGTAGGGCCTGAGATGCTGAGGATCTGCGCTGCCAATTTAGGGCCAATTTTGCTGCGATTGTCTGGATCCTCTGCAACTTCATTATTGAGGAGCTGGGAGCTCCAAGACACAAGGAGTTGCAGTAGTCTAGCCTGCTCAAGATAGCGCTCCTCACTACCTGTGTTCTAGCAGAAGCTGGTAGTAGTGGGAGAATCTTTCTAAGGGCTCTGATCAGCGAGAGACAGGTGCCCACTGTTTTGTTTATTTGTGAATCTACTTGGAGATTGTTATCCATCATCACTCCCAGATTGCGCACTGTTTTGGTAGGTGTTAGCACGCTAACCGTAGGGGTGAGCCGGAAGTCAACAGGGAGGGGGCGGCCTACTTTGCTTGTCATGCAGTATACAACTTCAGTTTTTTCTCCGTTGAATTGGAGGAAGTTGTGCCTAAGCCAGTGTGTGGTGATAGTCATACATTCGTGAAATCTATCCATAGAAATTTTTTGATCTCCCTCCAGGGAAAACATAAGCTGTGTGTCATCAGCATAGTTGACCAAATCTGCTCCAAAAGATTTGATGATGGGGATAAGTGGGCGTAGATAGATATTAAATAAAATTGGGCTGATCGCTGAGCCCTGCGGGACCCTATGTTGAATAACTGTCTTCGGAGATGTAAAAGGTCGAATGCTTACTGACTGTGATCTGTCCGTTAGATAAGACTGAAGCCATCTTAAGGCCTGACCCTTAACTCCGATGCTTTCTAGTCTCTCTAGCAGAATACTGTGATTAACCGTGTCAAATGCCGCTGACATGTCCAGCAGCACCAGCACAACCGCTTGGCCATTGTCAGCGCGCATTCTTAGATCATCGAACATAGTTATTAGGGCTGTTTCGGTACCGTGTTCAGGGCGGAATCCAAATTGCAGCTCGTCCAATAGCCGGTTTTCCTCTAGATATTGGGACAGAGATTTACTCACTATTCGTTCGAGAATTTTTACTGGGTAGGGCAGCAGTGAGATAGGTCTATAGCTGGACATCTGGGCTGGGTCGAGCGTTGGTTTTTTGAGTATTGGGGTAACTATTGCATGTTTCCAGCAGTCTGGGACTTCTCCGATAGTTACTGATTGACAGCATATCTGACGCAGCCGGGGAAAGAGTTCCGTCTTATATTCCTTCCACATCCTCTGTGGGAAGGGGTCCAGTGGAGACCCGGAGGAGACTGTCATAGCTATATTATGAAACACTTCCTCTGAGGGTGCTTGGAAGCGTTCCAAGGTAGGCTGGCTAGTTCTGTCTGGGTGCTCATCTTGCGTCTCTCGCGCAGTTAATTCATTCCCCACCTTCAGGGGTAGGTTATGGTCATCTTCCGCTCCAGTCTGATTCTTTGAACTGAGGCCGTTGATAATTTTATTGATCTTTTCATTGAAATAGGTTGCTAGATCATCACATAGCTTGTGTAGCTGTGATCTTATTACCTATACATGTAGGCTTGGAGAGATCCTTAGCATTGCTGAAGATAGCTCTGGCCTTATTTGGTGCTTGCAGGATGGTTTTTGCAAAGTAATCTGCTTTTGAACTAGCAATTGCCTCCTTATATTTGTTTAGTTGCGTTTTATAGCTTTTTCTGTCTATTTCAGCGTATAGCCGCCTCCATTTCCTTTCGGCCAGTTTACATTCCTTACGCTGAAGCCTCAAGTCCTCCTTATACCAGGGGCAGATGGCTTATCTCTGTTTTTCAGCCTCTTTACTGGAATTCTTTGGTTCAACGTTTCCACTATTTGATCATGGAGAGTGAGGTAGTTCTCTCCCACCGATTTTTTATGATCAAATAAGTTTGGCCCCGTTATTAGTGGGAGTTGTTTGTTTTTTAGCAGTTTGGGCCATTCCCTACCCTGTCGATAATTCTCAATGTGGGTCCTTTTGCTAGTTGCTCTGGGTAGTGCTAATGAGAAATGTACAAGAGAGTGGTCAGTCCAGCATAGTGGAAGGGTTTCAACCATTCTGGCTTCTGTAGGGTTGGCGAATATTAAGTCCAGGATGTGGCCTTTTTGGTGTGTGGGTTCGCAAATTAGTTGTTTCATATTAAGGCTCTCACAGGCTTGCACTAATTCCCTTAGAGGTGTATTGGATTCTCCCTTGTCCCAGAGGTTGAAGTCACCTAATAAAATCAGTCACCTAATAAAATCAGCCTTGAGTGAGAGAGTGACATATACTAATCCACTCTGTGTCACTCCACTCTGTGCTATTCCACTGAATGCCACTCCACTCTACCTGACTCTTCTCTACGCTATTCCACTCTACCCCACTCCACTGTATGCTATTCTACACTACCCCACTCCACTCTATGTCACTCCAGTCTAGGCCACTCCACTATATGTCACTCCACTCTACACTATTCGACTCTACGCAACTTCCATCTGTGCCACTCTACTGTACGCCAATCTACTGTACGCCTCTTTATGGCATTCACCTCTACAACAATCTATACCACTCCACTCTACCACACTCTACGACACTGTACTGTACGCCACTCCACTCTACAACACTCTACTTCATTCTATGCCACTCCACTGCGCTCCACTTTCCAACACTTTCCAACCTGCCAGTCTACTCCACTGTACCATACAGCACTCCACCCTATGACACTTTATTCCACTCTACCATGCAGTGTGTTCTCAGAAATAATGTCATTTGAGATGTCATAAGTGTTGCTATCAATGCTATCATTTCACATCATATAAGTTATGTAATATGCAAGGGTATAACCAGTGTATGGAGAAGGCGCGAGTTTAGTTAATGTAGTGTGGTGAGTGAGGTGACAAAACTGTGTACGGAGGTGCACAACTTATGTTGAATTGAAGGTGGTACATAATTTATAAATTTAAGTTATAACTATATCTTTAGAATTTCTAATGTTTGTATAGTTTAAGCTGAGTTTGTATAGAAAAAAAACATTTTGAAATATGTAAATGTATATATATGTATATGTATATATATATATATTTTTTTTTTACATATACATATATACTATATATATTTTTTTTTAATAAGAACTGCCTTTTGTGCCACTACACAAACGTTTTGCTTGTTATAAAATGTGTATTCAAAGTCAGACCTGTTGACTTTACCAGTGCTTTATTATAATTACCGATTTTCATAATATTATATTGGCCCTTTGTTAGGCATAGTAAATAAACATAGCAGATTTTAAATACCATACAAGGACACACAATCAATGTAGAAGCTATGTTTAACACATGTGACAAAGAAGAAATCTATATTCTATGGCAATATGAATAAATTATCTGCATATATTCTTTTGAATCAAAGAGTGCAATTTTCACCTTGTTGGATTACGAACGAACAAGAAATCATTTAGCTTTTGTATAGGCGCAGTCTTTGGTGGTAGAATTTTTGTGTTTTTTATTCGGCTAGACATTTCTAATATTTTAAACCCAGTGGCCGTTCTCGGGGGGACTTTCAATTCATTGAATGCAATCATTCTTTTATTACAACCCTCGCTGTTATATCTTCTTAATCATGTTCAAGGATTTGTACATTTCAAGTGCGCTTTGCTATTGTATTGCTTTCGTCGTTTCGTGCACATTATATAGCTCTATTGCCAATTACTGTCAAATATATATATTTTTAAAATTAATGAGGGTTTTTTACCTTTCAAGTCATTTTTGCATGGCTTTAATATTAAACTTGTTAATGTTATTTTTCAACCTTGGATATATTATTTTGCTTTCTCTTGTTAGGAAACACATGAATGCTTTGCCCAATTGGCGAGATAATTACCAGAATAGTTTAACAAAGCTCATCTGAATAAAGTATCTGTATTCTACAATCATTCCCCTTGTAAGACTGTTGCACTCCCACAAAAGCATTTATGTATCCACCACTCATATAGCCAGACAGTGAATGCAACACGTAGTCACACAACCATGAAATCATTCACACACCCATTTACTAATCTATATATCTATGAGAACTAGTTCATCCTTAGAGCCTGGGAGGACGTGTGCAGAATGCAATCTGCACCACAAGAAGAGTTTAAAGAGGACTACTTCAGCACTCTTGAAAAGGGAGAAGCCTGATTGTAATGACCTCAGAATCAGGGCCCCAAAAGGTAGCGGGTTTCAGAAGGATGGAAGGGAGAAATGAGTGGGTAAAGTCTCCAGGGGAGAGAGGGGATCCCTCAGAGACAACCCTCTCTATTGGATAAGGTGCAGGTAGTGCTGTTTCCTTCTAAACCCAGTTCCCCGAGGACCTCAAGGATAGACAGACTGAGTGGGATCTGAGGCTACAACTGAGCCAGCAGGGTGCAGAGGAGAGAAAAGGTTAGGCTAAGAGAAACTTTGAGTAAAAAAGGGTCATGCTGGCTGAAGTATTAAGAAGGTGCACTTGACGGCCAAATAGGTATTAGACTCTAGCTGAAAGGGTGTGAGCACCACTACTGTGTCCAGTGCAGAAGGAAGAGTTCATATATTCAGAGACTATTCAGAGACTAGTCAGAGACTTGGTGCCTGACTTTAAGGAGGGCTTTGGTATAGACAGGTTATTTCTGACATAAGAAGTAGATGTAGTGGTACAGAGGATCTCTTAGGGAGATTGTAGAGGTGCCTTTTAAGTCATATTTGTGGTTGTGGGATGGACAGCATACTGGCTCTAAAGAAGGGGAAAAGCTTCAGGTATCCCACTATAAAGATGGTCCTGGTCAGTAAGTATGAATTAACCCCAGAGGAGAGCAGGTTGAAATTCAGTGTTAGTCAGAAACTGTGTGACTACTACTGGGAGGATTTTGTGAGGTAGTTGTGAAATGTATGTTAAAAGTACGGTTGTCTTTTAAGAAGGTGTTTCTAACAATTTTATATGTTTTCTTTTTTTTCCAAAGAGGACTGAGAAGAAGCAATTTGAGGAACCTTTTGTCCAGACACTTATTGGAGTTTTGTTATCTTGCTTCATCTGATACAGTTCAATGGCATCCCCATAATCTCTTTTGAATGTAGTTGATGGATACTGTAATGCTCATCTATTTCTTCAGATTTGCTTCTATCCACTTTTTCAAACTGTCCAGTTGTAGGCAACATTTCTTCCATCGTGCAACTTCCATGTTTGAGAACATCTATATCTTTATAGTATACATTATTGTGTTTACGATATAATGTAGCTTTCTTCACCTTATTTACATCCACTAGTTCCTGACAGATTTTGCTATTTTTCGTGGGCACACCATTCACTAGAATACAAAGGGGTTCTTCCAAATCTGTCACCACACCCACAGTTTTAATATAGTGTTTCGCATCTAAAGGAAAATGCACAACTGTACCTTTAAGCCCTTTGAGAAGCTCAGTGGATGATACCTTTAATGTTAGAGTTTGCTTCTCTCAGAAAGTAATGTAAGTGACCCCATGCATATTCTGCACAACTCAGGGTTAGAAACCAAGCTAGTGTTCCTAAATTTCACAACATATACTTAAGCTCAACATGACGATGATACCAGTACTCATTTGTCCCAATATTTGCAGAGGTAAAATAAAAGGACAGCAGCACTGTAAGTAAATGGGTGGGGTTCTACTGTATCAATTCAATCCTGGCAAATAATACAAATAATACTACTCTCCCATTTATACACAGAAGCATGTCCACACCTCCCTTGTACCTCTTCACCTATTTCTTCATCAACATTTCTAGGAATAATCTCTTCTTTTCCTAAGGTGCTACATTTTGTTTTAAAAGTTCAAGTTTCAGTGTGTTTATGTATTTGTGAATAGTCAAATAAGTTATGTTATGCTTGTTTGTTAATTGTTTGGTTTAAATTGCATTGTAATATGTTAAAAAATATACTTGTAAATGTATAAATGTATTTATTATTAAGTTAGTGTAAGGGTCACAAACACACCCATACAGGATATATGTACTCACAAATGTTTACAGTCATTCACACAGATACAGTAGTAGAGAAAGTGGAGCTACATAAGTCATTTTAACAGTGAGTAATCATCTCACTCAAATATTCACAGGCTGCTGGTATTCTGATGACCGTAGCTGATGAACGCTCTCCCAAGAGTACTTTAGTGGTGGAATATTCTGCAATACTTAGTTTCCATAAATTGGTTTTAAGTGCTTCCAATTGGAACTCATCCCATGTGAATACTTCTTGGTGGTGCTGCTGGGAAACTATATGACGCAAATGTTACACTGCACATATTTAGCGGCAGAAGGTAAAGTAAAGTGCTAACAAACATCACTTTCGTTTGTGCTGTTGTAGAGGTATACATGCATGTGTTTGAAGTGACTGTGTAGAAAACTATATTTGTAATTTGTAATAATGGTTAATAATAGTTAAATAAGTTTTGTTATGTTTATTTGCAGTGAGTGCAATCAACAGGGTTCCTTAATTGCAATGAGATAGAGTGCAGATTTGGGACTTTTTCCTACAATCTTTATGATTGTTTTTTCCCCAATGTTCAATGATGTGTGCTTAAAAAGTACATTGTTGACGGTGTATGAGTAAAGAAGCTGAGAACAGTAAAAAAGGGAAATGAAATGCTTATTTATATAAATGCATACCTTTACAGTATGAGAAATGTCTAGTTATTTCTTAGAATCATGGGCCCCATGCATCATCCGAAAATCGGGTCGCAAACGGGCAAATTTGCAGAATCTGCCCCTTTGCGACCTGTATTTTTGCATTTGGGATGCATCATCCCAAATGCAAAAATCGCAATTTAAGGAATCGCAAAATTGCGATTACTTAATTGCGATTGCATTTAAGGAATCACAAATTGCTATTCCTTAAATGCAATGCACTAAACTGAAAAACATAGCGATTTCGCTAATAGGGGTCGCAAATTACCATCAATCTGAACTTGATGGTAATTTGCAAAATTTGAAAAATGCACAAAAGTGCATTTTTCAAAGTGCCATGTGGCGCACACATATGCCCTTACGGCATATGTGTGCGCCACATGAGCCCAGATGCCAAATTTGGGGGTGCAGCAGGGTGGCCTTTAAGGCCCCCTAGCACCCTTCAAATTGCATTCGCAATTTGCGAGTACCTATTTGGTACAGCAAATTGTGAATGGCTTCCCATTCATTCCTATGGGCCTCTAGGCCCATAGGAATGAATGGAAAGGCAGTCCTTAATTAATTAATTAATTAAGGAATTTGTAGGAATCGCAAATATTTTTGCAAAACCTACATGCATAGGCAATTGTGATTCCTTAATAGCGATTCCTTAATAATCGCTACTAAGGAATCGCAATTACCTAGCTTGATGCATGTGCCCCTATGTCTTTATGCATTGTTAGAATTGTAAGTTACTTATGTAATTCTATTAACTGTAAAACTACTAAATATTTCTGTTTTTTTATGCAGATCAATGGCACCATCTATTGGGGTAATGTAATTTACTAATCCGTTCTTGCAGTGTTGTTCCATAACTTACAATTTTGAGGATGCACATTCAAGGACAGATTGCTACAGTTACTAACACACAAAGGCACACATCAGTACAGCAACACACACCCATCTACTCACAGACAGAGGTACTAACAGATACAGGCTCACCTTGATAGAGCCACTGACACACCTAGACACACATCGATACAGTTACTAACACACCCAACTACACACTGATACAGCTATTGACACATACAGCTAAATGCTAATGCATCAAATAACACACCTAGGCACACACTGATGCACAGAGTGACATACCCACTTACTTACAAATGCAGACACTGACACAGCCAGCAAACAATAATGCATCCAATACCACACCCAGGCATACACTGACACATCCAGGGACATACCTATGCACACACCTACTATCCCAGACATACAGCAATGCAAACACTGACACACACATCCAAACAGTAATGCATCTAATAACACACTCAGGCAAAACAGATGCATATGCTATCACACCGAGGCACTCACTAATGCATACACTAACATACCTAGTCATACACTCATGCTCATACTGATACACCGACTCTCACACTGATATAGTCATTGACGCATTAAAAACACAGAGTTAGCTCTTTGTGTAGATGATGGTTTTAACAAGAATTAGGGTTTTTTCAAGAAGGGTTTTAACAGTTTTTAAAAAAATTTCTTTTTTAACAAAAAGTGAACAAGGTGATAAAAAGGGTAAGGATGGGGAAATGCAAAGAAACAACTGACTTCACTCTTGGAAAGGTGGCCCGTTGGGTTTAAGGCTGGCCTCCAACTGGCCAATGAGCTCCTTGAGTCCATCGGAAGCCAGCTGGAATGACTAGCTGGTTTAATTTCCAACCGCCAGCATTGCAATGAACACATTCGGAAATTAAACCGAGATGCAGCCCGGTAAGGCTCTAACTGATGGTCGGAGCCTTTCCGGCCCGCATCGTATCCGGCCCCTTAGTATTAAAAATAAACCCTACAAATTTCCTAAAAAAGTAAACAGTAGGACATAATATTTTGGAAAAGAAATTTGAAAAACATTTGAAATTCACTGAAAAAAACAAAGGTTACAGGGGCATTATAGTTAAGAAATAGAATTTTAACAAACCTAGGATTTCAGTGAAAAAACCTAAGGGTACAGGGACATTATAGTTAGGAAATAGTATTAAAAAACCTTAGAAATTCACTGAAAAAACAAAGGTTACAGGGACTTAGGCTCAGATTTCACTCTTACAAAACCTTAGAAATTCACCAGTTATAGTTATCTGAGACAACTATAACTTATGTCCCCGCAATGCACTGCTTATGACCTCAAGTATTTCATAACTCATGACATGGTCAGTGACATCACTGATGACATCACAGATGACATGTCAAATAACATCACTGATGACATCATCCATAGAATTACTGATGCACCCACTCACACCCCCATTGAGCCTTTCATACACCCACACCCACGCAACCATTCACAAACCCATTCACAGACCCATACAGCATTTAAAGAGTGGTGGAGAATGGGGGCGTGGCCTCCAAAGACCTCTTGACAATCCCGCTGTGTGGGACTTAGTGGAGGTAACAGAAGGGGTTTCTGGCCCACAAGGACCCTCAGCATCCAAGGGGATTTCATCCCCCAACCAGTAGTGCACCAGGAGGTGTGCTTGCAGAGTGTGGAGAAAGGGGGCATGGCCTATAAAGTCCTTTCAGCAATCAGGCTGTGTGGGAATTACAGGAGGTAACAGGAGGGCTTGTTGGCCCCAAAAGACCCTCAGCAGGCAAGGGGATTTCATCCCCCAACCAGTTGCTCACCGAAAGGCGCATTTGCAGTGTGCTAGTGAAAGGGGCGAGGCTCCCGTGACATACCTTTTTTTATTATTTACCCTGGGAGGGGGCCATATGGCCCCTGTTAGAAATGGGATCTCTAGTTGGCAAGGGCTTGCACCTTTGTCCAAGTAGGGACCCTTCTTCCTAGTCAGGGTAAGGGAGTTACACTCCTAAAATAACCCCTGCTCACCCCCTTGGTAGCTTGGCACGAGCAGTCAGGCTTATTCTAGAGGCAGTGTGTAAAGCATTTCCACATAAGCTACAGTAATACAGTGTAAGCACTACAAACTGACACCACACCAGTTTAGAAAAATAACCAATATTTTTATATACTCAAGACAAGACCAATTACGCCAAAAATCCACAATACAGTACTTTAAAAGTGATTACGTTGCAAGATAACTTCTTCTTTGTAGGAATAGTTCAAAAAAACAAAGTTCGTACGAGTCGGTAGCTCCGTCCGAGTCTACCGCGATGCTGAAAACCACAGAGTCTAACAGTTCCAACTGACCGCGTCGATACGGGCCAGCAGAGTCGTGAACAGACTCGGTCACAGTACCTTTTCTCGTTGTGGCGGGCATGGAGTGTGCGAGCCGGTCGGCGTTCGTCGCGGTTGCGGTGCAAAGCGGAGCGGTGCAAGGTGCGGTGTCCCGCGATGCGGTGCAGGCAGCGGCTCGGTGAGCGTCGTGCAGACGGAGTCGGTGAGTCCAAGGCATGCGGTGCAGGGCGAGACGGTGTACGATGCGGTGCTGACAGGTTGCGATGCAGGCGACCAAGCCGGAGTGCGGGGGCTGGCGTCGGACAGCGGTGCGAGTCGGAGCGGTGCGGCGCAAACGTGTGAGCGGTGCCCCAAATGCGATGCGGTCACGACTGTTGAGCCAGTTGCAGCGACAGCGTCGGTCTGGTCCGGCTGGCACAGTGAAGCGATGCGATGCGAACTGCGGTGCCCACAGGTCACGGTGCAAGCAGCGGCTCGGTGGCGATGGCGTCGGACGTCGTCGTCGGTGAGACCAGGGTTGCGGTGCGAGATGCGGACGGTGCGGTCTGCGGTGCTAACAGGACACCGGGCCAGCGATGGAGTCGGTGGACGGAGTCGGTTGCGGTCCCCTTCCTCTGTGGCAACTGAAACAGCGTTCCAGAAGTGGTACCCAGAGGCTTGTGAAGTCTTTGCAGTCCCTGAGACTTCTTAACAGGAGGCCAGCTCGGTTTCAGGCCCTTGGAAAAACTCAGCACAAGTTTATAGAAAGTTCAGTCCAGTCCTTTCACTGCCCAAGACAGAAGCAGCAACTGCAGGCCAACCCAACAAAGCAGTCACTCAGCAAAGGGGCAGTACTCCTCCTAGCAGCTCTCCAGCTCTTCTTCTTGGCAGGTTCCTTGATTCCAGCGAGATCTAAATTCATGGGGTCAGGGCCCCAATATTTATATCCCAAATTCCTTTGTTCTCTGAAAGCAGAGAGGCCTTTGCCTGGCCCAAACCAGTTCTGGTCAGTCTTGGAGCACTTTGTTGACAAGCCTCCGTATTTCCTTTCAGGGTGAAGGCCAGGGACATCAGACGCACCACAGGAGGTGGAGCCAGCATTGTGGAGGGAAGGCCCAGCCCTATTCAGGTCCCAGGTGTACTCCTCCCACCCATCTACATGTAGTATGGCTATTCAGCCCTGTGCTGACTCACCCTGTCTCCCGGCATCCCCCAGCCCCTGTCACTCACACTCCAGACAAGGAATACACAACCTAGCAGAAGCAGGCTTGGATGGTTAGACAAGAAAATACCCACTTTCTAAAAGTGGTATTTTCGAACACGGAATGTTAAAACCAACTTCACTAAAAGATGCATTTTATCATTCTGAGTCCAGGCATCCTAAACTCGAATTTCTACCATGTTCCCTGGGTCAGTTAGGATTATAAGCTGTAATAATCAAAACTGCCCATTCTGGCCTATGAGGAACAGGTAGCCTTGCAATAGTGAAAAACGAAGTAGGCTGTATTTCACTATCAGGACATGCCACACACACCAGGGCAGGTCCTACCTTTCACATACAATGCACCCTGCCCACAGGGGTACCTTGGGCCTACCTTAGGGGTGACTAACATGTAGAAAAGGGAAGGTTTAGGGACTTGCAAGTGTGTGCACTTGCCAAGTCGACATGGCAGCCCCAGGCTGCACGCAGGCTCTGCAATGGCAGGCCCGAGTTACACTTTACTGGCTGTCTGCGTGGGTGGCACAATCCAGTGCTGCAGCCCACCAACAGCATTTGATCTATAGGCCCTGGCACTCGCAGTGCACTTTACTAGGGACTGACACATAGATCAAATAGGCCAATCATGGAAATACCAATCCATACACATTTTATACGGGAGCACTTGCACTTTCCCACTGGACAGCAGTGAGGAAAGTGCGCAGAATCATTACACCAGCAAAAACAGAGTCAAAAACCAGGAGGTCAGAGAGCAAAAAGTCAGGGGAAACACGCCAAAAGATGCCAAGTCTAACACATGTCCCCTCCAGCTGAAAGTAGGGAGAACTACCCAACCCCATTGGAGTTCTCTTCACTAAGGCGGAAGAACCTGGACAGACCATCTGCGTTGGCGTGTTCTGTACCAGGACGGTGTTCCACCATAAAGTCCATTCCCTGTAGGGAGATGGACCACCTCAGCAGTTTTGGATTCTCACCCCTCATTTGCATCAACCATCTGAGGGGCCTGTGGTCTGTCTGAACCCGGAAGTGAGTCCCAAACAGGTATGGTCTCAGCTTCTTCAGTGCCCAGACCACAGCAAAAGCTTCCCTTTCTATGGCACTCCACCTCTGTTCTCTGGGGAGTAGTCTCCTGCTAAGGAAGACTACAGGCTGATCCAGGCCCTCTTCGCTCAGTTGTGAGAGCACCGCTCCCACACCATGCTCTGAGCGTCAGTCTGCACGACGAATTCCTTGGAGAAGTCAGGTGCCTTGAGCACGGGCGCCGTGCACATGGCTGCCTTCAGGGCATCAAAAGCTTTCTGGCAGGACTCAGTCCAGATCACTTTCCTGGGCTGCTTCTTAGAAGTCAGCTCTGTTAAGGGGGCAACGATGGTGCCATAGCCCTTAACAAATCTCCTATAGTAGCCGGTGAGACCTAAGAAGGCTCTCACCTCGGTCTGGGTCTTGGGGGCTCCCAAGCCAGAATGGTGTCAATCTTGGGTTGTAGGGGCGCCACCTGGCCGCTTCCTACCTGGTGTCCCAAGTACACCACAGAACCCTGCCCGATCTGGCACTTACTGGCCTTGATCGTGAGGCCTGCACCTTGCAGAGCCCTCAACACTTTCTCAAGGTGCTGTAAATGTTCTTCCCAGCTGGAACTGAACACAGCAATGTCATCCAGGTAGGCGGCACTGAAATCCTCCAGCCCAGCCAACACCTGATTGACCAACCTCTGAAAGGTGGCAGGGGCATTCTTCAACCCAAAGGGCATCACCCGGAATTGGTAATGACCTTCTGGGGTTGAGAATGCTGATCTCTCCTTGGCCCCATCAGTTAAGGCAATCTGCCAGTACCCAGACATTAAATCAAACGTGCTGAGGAACCGGGCAGCTCCCAACCGATCAATGAGCTCATCAGCTCTGGGGATGGGGTGCGCGTCAGTCCTGGTGACGGCATTGAGCCCACGGTAGTCCACACAAAACCGGAGTTCTGGAGTGGCACCGGGCGCAGCAGCCTTTGGGACCAAGACCACTGGGCTGGCCCAAGGACTGTTGGAGGGCTCAATCACCCCTAACGTCAACATCTTAGAGACCTCCTCCTTGATGCTGGCCCTGACTCGGTCAGTCAACCTGTAAATCTTGTGCTTCACAGGAGGGCTGTCACCAGTGTCCACGTCATGGGTACACCAGTGAGTAACACCGGGGGTCAGAGAGAACAGTGGGGCGAACTGTCCCAACAACTGGTGACAGTCCCCCGCTGCTCCTGAGTCAGTGTAGGGGAGAGGATCACACCCTCTACTGACCCATCATGCTCCTTGGTAGACAGGAGGTCAGGGAGAGGCTCACTCTCCTCTTCCACCCCATCATCTGTCGCCAAGAGCATACTCACTTCGGACCTCTCGAAGTGGGGTTTGAGGCGGTTCACATGAAGGACCCTCAAGGGGTTCCTTGGAGTCTGCAAATTCACCAGGTAGGTGACGTCACTTTTGCGCTCCACCACCTCATATGGCCCAGTCCACTTGTCCTGCAAGGCACAAGGTGCCACTGGGGCCATGACCCACACTTTTTGCCCAGGTTGAAATTCGACCAGAGTGGCATTCTGGTCATACCATCTCTTCATTTCTTCCTGGCTTGCTTCTAGGTTCACCTGAGCGAGTTTCCTGAAGCGGGCAGTTTGGTGTCTAAAGGCCAGCATGTAACTAAACACATCCTGGGGAGTTTTCCTGGGAGCTGCCTCCCAGCCTTCCTTTACCAAACTCAGAGGTCCTCTGACAGGGTGGCCATACAGGAGCTCAAAGGGGCTGTACCCAAGAGACTTCTGAGGCACCTCCCTGTATGCAAAGAGCAGGCATGGCAAGAGGACGTCCCACTTACGCCTCATGGGTTCTGTTAGACCCTTGATCATACCTTTCAAGGTCTGGTTGAATCTCTCCACCAGACCGTTTCCTTGTGGGTGGTAAGGAGTTGTGAACTTGTAGGTTACACCACACTCCTTCCACAGGGATGTCATATACTTGGATATGAAATTGGTCCCCCTATCAGAAACCACCTCTCTGGGGAAGCCCACACGGGAAAAGATCCCCATTAACGCCCGGCCCACCACTGGCGCCGTCGTTGTCCTGAGAGGGATTGCCTCCGGGTACCGGGTGGCATGGTCCACCAAGACCAGGATGTACCTGTTGCCCATGGCTGTCTTGGGATCCAGTGGCCCCACAATATCCATCCCTACCCTTTCAAAGGGTGTTCCAACAACAGGAAAAGGTTGGAGAGGAGCTTTGACCTTCCTCCCACTCTTACCACTTGCCTGGCAAGTTTGGCAAGACCTACAGTGTGCATCTGACTGCCTTCGCATTTGGGGCCAAAAGAAGTGGGTGACAAGCCTGTCAAAGGTCTTGTCCTGCCCCAAATGTCCTGCCAAAGGCACGTCATGAGCCAGACCCAGTAGGAAGGTCCTGAAGCGCTGGGGTACCACCAGCACACGGGCTGACCCAGGCTCAGCAACCTTAGGCTCACTGTATAGGAGACCATTCTCCCAGTAGATCAGATGTGACCCGGACTGATTACCAGCTGCCTGGTCTGCAGCCTGCCACCGCAGACCCTCCAGAGTAGGGCACTCGTTCTGCTCCCTGCAGAACTCCTCCCTGGTGGGACCCCCTTCTTGCTGCCAATGGGTCAGCTCAGAGATGTCTCCCAGTTCGGCTACCTGCTCCCCTGTAGGCACCGGGGCGTCCCCCTTGAGGTCCGCCTCCTCCCGGTCCATGGGAACTTCGGGGGCCGGTTTCCAGCGCCCCCTGCCCTTTCTCTTGGCAGGGACTTGGGCCACTGTTTCAGGCTCCAAGTCCTCATGATCACCCTTCCTGGCTGCCATTGACCGAGTAGACACGCATGCCCACTCTGGCAACCCAAGCATCTCCAAGTGAGACCTGAGCTCAACATCCTTCCATAAGGACTGCTCCAGGTCGTTACCTAGCAGACAATCTACAGGCATGGTGGGGCTCACAACCACCCTCAAGGGACCTGAGACCCCCCCATTCAAAGGGAACCTGCGCCACCATACACTGGCGCTCAGAGTTGTCTACAGCAACTACTTGGTGGAATGCCCCTGGGACTACCTGCTTCTCAGAGACCAGGTGACACCAGACTGAGGTCACACTGGCTCCAGTATCTCTGAGAGCCTCTACCCTGTTCCCATTAATGGTCACCCAGGTGCTATATTTCTTTGTGTTAGGGGGCACCTGGTTTCCTGGGATCATCTCACTGTCCCCTAGTGAGACAAGGGTCATTTCTGCGGGATCCCCACCCTCCTGTGGGCCCCCCTCCTCCCCAAGCGCTACACTAGCCAACATTTTGGACTGTCCACCGGTGGGTGGCTGTGTCCCCTTTGGGCACTTGGGGTCCCCCTTAAAGTGACCTACCTGGTCACATGCATAACACTTGCGGGGCCGGTCTCAACAGGCTTCCCTGTAGAGACCCCTTTCTTCTTATCACCGGGGGCTGGGAACCTTTACCCTGGGTACTAGTTTGGGGCCCTTTAGAGAACTCCTGTGCTTTACCCTTGTCCCACCCACCTTTCTGCTGGGGACCCTGCCCACCTTTGGCTGAGTCTCCCCCAAACGCTTTCTTGTGGACCCTGGTACTCACCCAGCGGTCCGCCTCCATAGCAAGCTTCCTGGGGTCAGTTAGCTTACTATCAACTAGGTGCTGGCGCAGATCTGCAAAACATAGACTAGACAAGTGCTCCCATGCAATCAAATTGTAGAGCCCCTGAAAATCTGTTACATTACTGCCCTTCACCCAACCATCCAGCGACCTACAGAACATATCCACACATTCCAACCAAGTGTTGGCCTCAGACTTTTACTGGACCTGAACTGATCCCTGTACTTCTCAGGAGTGAGCCCATACCTAGTGAGGAGAGCGTCTTTCATGTCAGCATAGGTGAGGTCCTGCCCCTTACCCAAAGCTATCAGAGTATCCCTAGCTTCCTCTGGAAAGAGAGGCCACAACCCCGCTCCCCAGTTCCTTTCAGGGGCCCCATTCATATGAATAGACGACTCGTACCCTTGAAACCACCTTTGTATGTCATCACCCTTTTTGTACTCTTTACCTACATTCTTGGGGATGTGTACAATCCTGTCTGTGTGTACTGAAGAATTGCTGCCACCATCTGAACCGGATCTACTCTTTAGCTCCAGTTCCTTGATCATTCTCTCATGATCTAGTATCATTTTCCTTTCCTCCATGGCTATTCTTTCTCTTCCCTCTCACTTTCTATTCTGAGTTTCTCCAATTCAAACCTCCTTACTTCCCGCCTGTCCTCCAGCTCCTCTGGGGACAAACTACTGCTGCCTGGCCTGGAGGGTTCCCCCTCCCAAAAGCACATCCACCCTAGGATCAGGCTCCTCCACCTCTCCATTGAGATCACCAGATTGCCCACTGGCACCTCTGGCTGCTACCCAGGCCCTCAGCGCCTTTTGTAGCTCATCCTTCCTGGTGAGGCCTCTGACCTGGACTTTCAGGTTCTTGCAAATCGATTTTAACTCCTTGACATTGTAGGCTTCCAATCGATCCTCCTCAAAGGCAATTTCTACTGATGCAATTGATGATACTATTGATTCAGGCATGTTGAAGTAGCAAGTTCAAACTGGCAAAAAGAAAAAGAACCTGTAAGTGGTACGTAATGGTCTGCGATATGGTAGTAGTGCACACCAATCACTGTAAGTCAAGTGCAAACACAAGTCCTATCCTCACCGCTGACAACCAATGTTAGAAATGGGATCTCTAGTTGGCAAGGGCTTGCACCTTTGTCCAAGTAGGGACCCTTCTTCCTAGTCAGGGTAAGGGAGTTACACTCCTAAAATAACCCCTGCTCACCCCCTTGGTAGCTTGGCACGAGCAGTCAGGCTTATTCTAGAGGCAGTGTGTAAAGCATTTGCACATAACCAACAGTAATACAGTGTAAGCACTACAAACTGACACCACACCAGTTTAGAAAAATAACCAATATTTTTATATACTCAAGACAAGACCAATTACGCCAAAAATCCACAATACAGTACTTTAAAAGTGATTACGTTGCAAGATAACTTCTTCTTTGTAGGAATAGTTCAAAAAAACAAAGTTCGTACGAGTCGGTAGCTCCGTCCGAGTCTACCGCGATGCTGAAAACCACAGAGTCTAACAGTTCCAACTGACCGCGTCGATACGGGCCAGCAGAGTCGTGAACAGACTCGGTCACAGTACCTTTTCTCGTTGTGGCGGGCATGGAGTGTGCGAGCCGGTCGGCGTTCGTCGCGGTTGCGGTGCAAAGCGGAGCGGTGAAAGGTGCGGTGTCCCTCGATGCGGTGCAGGCAGCGGCTCGGTGAGCGTCGTGCAGACGGAGTCGGTGAGTCCAAGGCGTGCGGTGCAGGGCGAGACGGTGTACGATGCGGTGCTGACAGGTTGCGATGCAGGCGACCAAGCCGGAGTGCGGGGGCTGGCATCGGACAGCGGTGCGAGTCGGAGCGGTGCGGCGCCAACGTGCGAGCGGTGCCCCAAATGCGATGCGGTCACGACTGTTGAGCCAGTTGCAGCGACAGCGTCGGTCTGGTCCGGCTGGCACAGTGAAGCGATGCGATGCGAACTGCGGTGCCCACAGGTCACGGTGCAAGCAGCGGCTCGGTGGCGATGGCGTCGGGCGTCGTCGTCGGTGAGACCAGGGTTTCGGTGCGAGATGCAGACGGTGCGGTCTGCGGTGCTAACAGGACACCGGGCCAGCGATGGAGTCGGTGGACGGAGTCGGTTGCGGTCCCCTTCCTCTGTGGCAACTGAAACAGCGTTCCAGAAGCGGTACCCAGAGGCTTGTGAAGTCTTTGCAGTCCCTGAGACTTCTTAACAGGAGGCCAGCTCGGTTTCAGGCCCTTGGAGATACTCAGCACAAGTTTGTAGAAAGTTCAGTCCAGTCCTTTCACTGCCCAAGACAGAAGCAGCAACTGCAGGCCAACCCAACAAAGCAGTCACTCAGCAAAGGGGCAGTACTCCTCCTAGCAGCTCTCCAGCTCTTCTTCTTGGCAGGTTCCTTGATTCCAGCGAGATCTAAATTCATGGGGTCAGGGCCCCAATATTTATATCCCAAATTCCTTTGTTCTCTGAAGGCAGAGAGGCCTTTGCCTGGCCCAAACCAGTTCTGGTCAGTCTTGGAGCACTTTGTTGACAAGCCTCCGTATTTCCTTTCAGGGTGCAGGCCAGGGACATCAGACGCACCACAGGAGGTGGAGCCAGCATTGTGGAGGGAAGGCCCAACCCTATTCAGGTCCCAGGTGTACTCCTCCCACCCATCTACATGTAGATCTGGCTATTCAGCCCTGTGCTGACTCACCCTGTCTCCCGGCATCCCCCAGCCCCTGTCACTCACACTCCAGACAAGGAATACACAACCTAGCAGAGGCAGGCTTGGATGGTTAGACAAGAAAATACCCACTTTCTAAAAGTGGTATTTTCGAACACGGAATGTTAAAACCAACTTCACTAAAAGATGCATTTTATCATTCTGAGTCCAGGCATACTAAACTCAAATTTCTACCATGTTCCTTGGGTCAGTTAGGATTATAAGCTGTAATAATCAAAACTGCCCATTCTGGCCTATGAGGAACAGGTAGCCTTGCAATAGTGAAAAACGAAGTAGGCTGTATTTCACTATCAGGACATGCCACACACACCAGGGCAGGTCCTACCTTTCACATACAATGCACCCTGCCCACAGGGGTACCTTGGGCCTACCTTAGGGGTGACTAACATGTAGAAAAGGGAAGGTTTAGGGACTTGCAAGTGTGTGCACTTGCCAAGTCGACATGGCAGCCCCAGGCTGCATGCAGTCTCTGCAATGGCAGGCCCGAGTTACACTTTACGGGCTGTCTGCGTGGGTGGCACAATCCAGTGCTGCAGCCCACCAACAGCATTTGATCTATAGGCCCTGGCACTCGCAGTGCACTTTACTAGGGACTGACACATAGATCAAATAGGCCAATCATGGAAATACCAATCCATACACATTTTATACGGGAGCACTTGCACTTTCCCACTGGACAGCAGTGAGGAAAGTGCGCAGAATCATTACACCAGCAAAAACAGAGTCAAAAACCAGGAGGTCAGAGAGCAAAAAGTCAGGGGAAACACGCCAAAAGATGCCAAGTCTAACAGCCCCCCTTTCCCTGGGCCAATTACAGCCCTGGGGACCCCATTTCCTGGGGCCAGGCATATTTTGAATGGGGAGGGGGCCACACAGCCCCCTCCCTGGCTGATTTCGGCCCCAGGGACCTCAGGAGGATGTGGATCCTCATCTTGGATGGACGATGTAGCTTCAGCCATTGTCTAAAAGCACAGCATTGCTGCTTCTAAATCCTCCTTCTAGAGACTTCACTAGAAAAGTAACTGTATTTGGGTGTTTTTTCCCTTTGAAAGGTTTGGGTCCTAATCTATCCAATCAGAAGACAAGGTTTGGGTGTGCTTCCACATGAATTTTTGAGTCTGGCCCCGTAAATGCAGGGATTTGTGAAACTGGTAAAATTGGTACATTTAAAAAAAAAAACCAGATATAAGATGATTTATATATATAAATATGTTCACACTGATGTTATTAATGGCAATGGAGGGGTGTATCTATGGGCAGAACTTCTAAAATGTTTGCCAAATCCATGGATTTGGACCCACGGATTCATTCCAATCACATGATCAGGCGTAAAAACCATAGAGTAGGAGCCTGTCTATATTTCTGGACCTACGAAAATACTACAGTACCTCAAAAATATTTTTAAAAAGTAATGTAGTAAATAATTACATTAAAAAAACTTCATCTACTTTACATTAAGTACATATGTGATTTATATATTTAAAAATACATAAAGCCCTTTCCTTTGTTTATTATTTATTTCCTGGGCCATTTATGGCCCCGGGGCCCAGTCTTTTTTTTTTTTTTATAATAGTTATTTAAAGGGGGGCACGTGCCCCCGTTCCTAGCCATTTAAAAAAAAAAATCTTACAATATGGGAGGGGGGCCTGGGCGACCCTCCTCCCGGGCCGATTTCGGCCCAGGGTACCACATCTGCCGGGGCCCAGACTGTAGTGAGGGTGCCCTCATCCCAACCCAGGGCACCCGCTACCGATGTTGGGGACCACAGGGGGAGCCTGAAAGCCCCCGTGGTCCTGTGCCGGCTGCCCGCATCCTGAGGGAGCCAGCATTGCTTTGGGATCCAGGGAGCTGCTTACATGCAGCCTCCTGGATCCCAAAGCAATGTGTCTGTTTACCTGCTCACTTCACAGCGGGCAGGGAAACAGCCACATGCTCTGCTTTCAGCAAGCAAGAGCATTTTGTGCTTTTGCGTGCTGAAAGCAGAGCTCTTGTTTACTGTGGCTTGGTGCGAGTGGTGCCTCCGCCAAGTCATAGCAAACTGCAATGTCCCGGGGGTTGAGCACCCTGGGTCATTGCTGGAGCTGGCCCTGGGGGGTGCCGGTCCCCCGGGCCATATAGGGCTCCTTTGTGTATTAATTCCTGGGGAGGTGGCGGTCCCCATGGTGGTGGGGTGATGCCTTAGAGCCTCCCTTGCATTTTGTTTAAAAAACAGTGTGCCCTATGGTGGTGGTGGTCCCCGGGGCTGCAGGGGCCCCCGCATTTCAATATGTCTAGCCCCGGGGAGGTGGCAGTCATCGGGCCAGCAAGGGGCGCGTGCCCCTCTGTATTTCATTACGTCTAGCCCCGGGGAGGTGGCGGTCTCTGGGGCTGCAGGGGCCACGTGGCCCCCCTGCATTTCAATACGTCTAGCCCCTGGGAGTTGGTGGTCCCTAGGGCTGTGGGGGCCCCGCACGGACCTCTCGCATTTCTGTTATGTGTAGCCCCAGGGAGGCGGTGGTCCCTGGGGCTGCAGGGGCCTGTATCATTAGAAAATAAATCTGCCCTGGAGAGGTAGCAGTCCACAGGGAACGGGGGCGCCGCTAGGGCAACCCTGCATAAATATTTTAAAATGTCCCGGGGCTTTAGGTGTTCTAGGAGGGGGGCTATATTAAACAAAGCGCTGGAGGTTGCGCTTTGTTTTTTTGGGGGGCATGGAGTGGTGGATCCAAGGTGACACCCACCGAAAATGTTTTACAAAATGTTTTTTTTGGCCCTGGAGGGTGCCTGTGGGACCCCCGACCCACCAAGAAGCCTAGTTGCAAAGAAGGTGTGCTTTGTGGTGAGGTTGCTAAAGTGCCACATTTGTGCAGTCAATGGCACCCAGCACACAAGGGAAATAAGCAAAAGCATAAATTTCCCTTACCACCCTTTGACTTCTTGTGGGTGACAGTGGAATGACAATAAAGTGGTGCACTCTTCTGTTGATGCAATTTAGTACCTGATGCAAGTGGCCTGTGAGATGCCAATGGTGTCAGAAGAAACCCTCTGGAAAGATCAAGTACCCATGAAATGTAGGGATATAGATACATTCTGTAATATCACCCCCTCCGCATTGGGATCAAATATGCCGGAAAAATATGTAACCCAGGATTTCTCATCTACATGGCAATCCAATGTTGGTGCTGTGGATGGTTTGAGAAAAGTCCCTAGGATTTTTTGAGATAGCAGCTAGATGGAGTTGTTCCCACGCTTCTTACTTTAGAGTTTTAATTCTGATCTTCCTGGCCTCATTATGTTGGAGATGGAGAAGCTTGACTAAAGCCATATCTCTAGGCGTAGACCTAAGCGCCTGGAATAAAGCTGCTAGGGACTTGGTACATGATTGATCAAACCATCTGGGCCCTAATTTTTTGGCAGTGGGAATGTTTCTAGATAGATGATACCTGACCTCCGATAATATAGATTCAAATGCCGTAGTTACCGGAGCTGGGTTAGAGGCTGTTTCCAGGCACATTAGAATGTCATTTTGCCTCTTTGCAACGTCCATTTTAAAGTCATCCCATTGGTTCTTGTTATCATGGGTATAACATGCCTTGGCTGTTCCAAGTGAATTCCTGCCCAGTCCAGCTTGCCAATGATGGCAGCGTGGTCGCTAAAATTTAGGTACTTAATCTCGATGTTGGAAATAGATTTTTTAAGGGGTACCACTGTAATTATGTAATCGATTGTGGTACCCTGGGTGGGTGTGCCAAATGTATTTTGCAGCATACCTGATGGGATGTCAATCGGGTTACAAATCTCTAAGTTATTAATCACTAGAAGTCTGTTCAGAGCTTCCCCATACTGATTATGATTAAAATGATATAAAGGCTCGCCTTCGTCATCATTAATGCCATATGCTGCTGAATTTGAAAGCTGATATCAGTGTGCGTTGAAGTCACCTATCCATAAGATATTTGGAATATGTTTTAAAGTGCTAAGAAGATTATTAATGTCTTCCTCCAGCTGGTCTACAACCTTTTTCATGTCTCCTGTGAAATTATTATTATAAACGTTTGCTAAAAAAATTGTCTCCATCTGGGCCTTTTAAAAGTAATAGATGATAAAAAGGGGAGACGTTATGATATGACACGACTTCCAGTCTCAGCGTATCTTTCAATAAAGTTAAGATCCCTCCCCTGGCTCTTCCTGATTTTGATGGGAGGGCAGCGGCATAAAAAGAGTGGTAACCATCTAAATTAATCGGCTCGGTCTCCCTTGTATCCTGAAAACAAATCAAGTCATTAATAGTGACAATATTGTCCAATCGGGGTCTGAAAATTTGCTGCTCAGGCCAGCAATATTCCATGTCATAAATGTGATGGATTCGGTTTGAACGTGTATTACATTTACGGGAATGTGAATTTCAGAATCCAGTAAAGAGGAATTTTGAACAGGAGTGGGGGCTCACCTGTTCAATCTATGTCAATCACAACCCTCTAGGTCTGTTAACACGTTGAATCGATTGTATGTAGGAAGGGAGATGGGAGGCTGACCCAAGGAGTGTTGGAGGGGCTTAAGTAGGGGGAAGGGAACGGGGCCCGGGCGGGGGGTTGTTGTCCCTGCAGTGTGAATGTGGTAGGTTTGTAAAAATACCCCAGCGGTAAGGCGAATATTTGTGTGAGCGGCAATGGACCAGTCGGGAGCCGTTGAAATAAATACCGGACCATTTGGAGGGAGTTAAAATTGACCACCACACAATCACCCTCAATACATTTCTCTGAATCTCCCATCCAACCTACTCTTCTGGCCATTAAGATTTGTGACAACATCACACCCCTACCCCCTGCATATTTACCAAACCAGTGACTTGCTTTGGACATCAATTGTTGTGTGGTCTCCTTTTGGGTACTGTGTAATTTGGGGACATTTCCTAATATTACGACATAGGGGCAGGCTGCCGGGGGAAGTGCCAGCTTCGTATGATGATCATTTATGCCCTTTTTACCGATTCAGTCTTTCAGTCTGGTCTTGTGTCGGGTCTTGTCGGTGGCAAGGTCGTATCCTTAAATGTTCCTTGGGATGTTCCTTGAGATGGAGTGCCACTATGATTGTCACTGGTTGGTATCAATACCAAGTGGTTAGAATTTTGAGCAACAGGTTGGGGCTGAATAGTGGAGGGGACTGGTGGCATTCCCCCTAATTTCTGTTCGCTCTCGTTGGGCCCGGGTTACCTGAACAATTAATATGGCAACACAAGTTGTGGTAATTTTGATCTTCCCCCGCAGAGCGAAAATTCGCTATATTAGCCTCGATTCTGGAAAGTCTGTCTATCAATGGTTGAAGTAAAACTGTAATTGACTTTAAAATCAGGGAATCCGAGAAAGGTGAGGAGAGTGCAATGGGTTCTTGGGGTGTGACAATTTTTGCTTTAGTTGGCCTCCCCCCTCCTTTTTTCTTCTTTAAAGGAGGTTCTGATGGTCCCAGGGGGGAGAGTAAGACATTGTCTGTACAGGAGATCAGGCGTTTGGACCGAGTGGTGGTTGACTCTGGGATTGGGAGTAAGGTATCTGGTACAGTTACAACAAGGGGCTCCCTAGTTAAAGGATCTGTCAGATTGGCGGATGCACCCATTTCCCCAATTGATAGCCTACGTTCGATGGATTGGATCTCCTTATCCAATGCATTGGTGGCTCTTAAAAGGTAGGAGTCTAAGGTATTCGTGGACTCACCTCCGTTGGTTGTGATGGCTGATTTCCATTTCCCCATCTTAAGGACAAAACCTGGACCTCCTGTACAGCTTGAACTGCACACGTTAGAGGGGGGGCCCAGCCCAGCCTCCTCCGGGCTCTGACGGGTGCAGACGGCCCGCCCTTGGCCCGCGCTTTGCCTGGGCACGGCCCAGGCACGCCCGCATGCATCCCGCGCTGTGGGCGTGGCTGCTGCCCTTTGTGCACCTCCGGACACGGAAAGAGTGTCTTCGGAAGCTCACGAGCCGCAAAGGAAGTCGGGACTGGTAGTCCCCTGGTCCCGGTAAACTCTCCTTGCTCTCCTGGCGTCCCGCGCTGCGGGAGTGGCTGCTGCCCTTCATGCGCCTCCGGGCATGGAAAGAGTGTCGTCTGCGGCTCACGGGCCGCAAAGGAAGCCGGGACTGGTAGTCCCCTGGTCCCAGTAAACTCTGCTGGCTCTCCTGGCGTCTCTCTCACAACCGGTTCTCTTCTCTGCTTTTGCCTCTTAACCGACTTCACCAGACTAAACGAGAGTAAGGAAAGGCTGCTCTCAACATTTCAAAGTTCTAATAAACAGTCTCTGTATTTTTCTCTTCCCATACACATACATGGAGTGGGCAGGGGAAAACGAAAGGCAGAGGCTGTGCTGCAGGTCACATCGGAGCCTTTGCCCTCCATCCTCCCTAGCTCAGAGTCACTGGAGCTTCGGAGGGAGAGAGGAGTAATGCTGCTCAGCTCCTGGGTGTCCCTGGCTCAACTGAACAAAAGAAAAAGCAGTTTAGCCAAACTTGGGAGAACCAGCGGATGCCTTCAGCCCCCTTTCACAGCTCTTGCTGTAAATGTTCAACAGCTAACAGTCGTGGCTATGCGCACAGCTGTTAGATGCTGAACAATCACAGCAACAGCTGTGAATCAAAGGTGTTGGAGCTTTGGGGATTTCAACTTCCTCGAGCTACAATGCCTTTGTTTTTATAATTAGGACATTCTGCCCTCTACGGGTGGAATGTTCTAATAGCCTTATAGCCTGCCGTAGCTGAGCTATACAGCCCAATAAAGGCCAGCTCCCTTGTTAAAGGCCCTCGCATTTGGCTCGGGCCTTTAATGCTGGAGGGGCCTTTAATGTCCGGTATAGCCCACTACGGTGGGCTATAAAGCTATAATATACAAATATTTTACCAATTATTTTAACAAGTGTAATAAAAAATGTTTCTCTTCCATATACTTCACTGTACAGCGATATCAACCCCGAATGTGGAGTCTCCCTTTGGTAATGTAAAGGGAAAAGTAAATAAGTTTATTACATTTGGAAAACATTTGCAAAAATATGTTTTTCATGATGAATATCCATACATTTGAATATTCTTTTTTAAATATTTATTTTAAATATACAGCTATTGAAAACAAATGCTACAGCCATTAAAGTAATTCAAGTATATCTCATGAAATGTCTTGTTATGTTAATTTTTCATTTAAAAAAGGTGCTTGAAATATTTTAAAAGTGATAATTATGTACTATTTTTTAGATATTTTTAAACATTAAATTATATTTATTTATACTTTTAACTATTTAAATGAATTTAATTTAATTTACCATTGTTTCCTTTGGGGTTTTATTTTAATTCACTAACTCTATTGATTTCAAAGGCATTTGCAGTACCAGTGGTTGGCCAATGTGTGGTGCTAGACTTACTTCAGTCCTGAGCTAGAGTAATTAACTATTGTTTTGGGTCCCTTTTTAATTGCAGTAACTTTAAAAGTATAGTTTGTCAATAACAATGGGCTTACTCTTATGTGGGAGGTTACATGTCCCTCCCTAAACCGCTTCCTGAGACTCCATTAACCCCTTCTTTCTCCTCCCTTAACCTCTCTGTGCCTTTGGGAACACCACAGTTCACTGGTGCTACAGATGAGGTACAGTTGCCAATGTTCACTGCCTAGTGGCATTGTATGAGATGTGTTTAGAATCAATGAACAATTTGATTCCACAAGTCAGCTCTGGAGTCAAAAAGATTGAACAGTTTGTAATGATAAAATGTATCACAGGCTATTAATAAATCTGATTGGTAGTTGGTGATTTTTGGAGGTGTGTTTTGTGAGTTTTTATGACACATGTTGCTCACTGGCTATACCTAACCAAAGTAAGTTAGTATTAGGTCAAAATAGTTGCTTGGATGCTCATGTTGAGTTTTGACTTCTTCCATATGGAGCATGATCTTGCCCATTTATAGGGAGTTGGGCAGAATATCCTGCAATAGAAATGCATTGATCGGGAGATGCTAGGATGTTTTAAACAGATGAAAGTTTGTTTTTATTATATACTCTGGATTGGCATCTTCAAAATAGTTTGCGGGTGTAAACTGCTTTATTATTTTTGATATTTCTTTAGATGATAATTTTTTTATTGTAGGCTCTGAGTAATTCATGTCATTTGTTTGCTGAGCGAGCTTGTGTGCACTTGACAGGAGGGCATGTTTTCATAAATGTATTTTCAAGAGCATCTGCTGCATTGGTGGACTGATTTGTCACCTGTTATAATTCATTTTTTTCTGTTAGTATAGCCTCTCTTTGCCATTTCTTCAACCTTTGGTTTTGACAGTGATCAATTGGATGTTGAATTATGCCAAGCTGTTTCTGTATTACATAGATTTCTTTTTAATTCACAAAGAGGGTCTCTGGGTGAAACTAAAAGTTTTGTCTAACATTCAGTTCAGTCACTAAGTTGTGGTATACCCTTTCTTTGTAACTCTGGCCATTTCTGATCTATATACATTTCCTCCTTCTCCTTGATCATGCCCCACAACTCCATAAACCTGCCTTGCTAACACACAATCTCTATTTCTTCCCTCTGTCCCATGCTCACCTGAGAAATCACTTCATTCTCCTGGGAAATCCCTTCCTTCTCCTAAAACAGCCTTCACTCTTTCTAGTTGTACGCCCCACAACCTTGACACGCTTCTTGTCTCAGCCCTCTTCCATGTTCATATCTCTTATCAGTCTGCTCCTACTACATCACTTTTGACAGCACCATTTCCTCTCCTTCCTTACCATCGTTCTCCCATACACCCTCCAAGGAACTTTCTGGACTCCCAGTTACCTCTCTCCATCCTCCGACATCCCAGGGGCCACACTGGAGCCCTTCATCCACTCACACCTTGTGGGTTCCAAGATCTGGATCAGCAGAAGACTTCTGCTACCCACCTTCTTCAAGGAAATCCTGCGCTCCACAGCTGCAGGATCATAAAGAAACATTTCTCAATGCATCATCAGATTTCTCAGACTTTTCAAAGAATTTCACATTTTCTAATATCTGCTCATTCAATAATCTTTTCCAGAGATTCTAGTCCTTCAACATCACATGAATCATGAATCTTTCCCAGTGACCTCAAATTCTGCTAAATCAATCATTTGCAAAGAGGCTCTACATCAGTAGCCATGACAATTTTAAATCACCCACTAAGGGGCATTTTATGGTCAAGCAAATTAAAAGCACAATTTATCCTCAGCTGATGGACTTAATTGAAAACAGAAAGCTCATTTGTGACACTCAAGTTGGCCTCAGTTAATGTCACAGTGTAGAATCATTAGGGAATGGACACTAGGAAGGTCTATTGATGCACCTTCTTCTTTTATTTTTGCAGAGAGAAAAGTGACTGCTCCCAGTAACCAATGTGCAATTCAGCACAGACTATGTGAAAGATGTCAAATGTCTCTTTATAAGGTCCCAGAGAGGAGGAAAACGCCATCAAAGAGAAAAAAGAGAGAGAAAAACCCTGTTGGCAATTGTATATCTCTTGATTGAAAATGGACATTAGAATTAAAGAAATCAGCAAATAACCAAATTCCAGTCTGCATCAGGAAGACAAAAATAACCAAGCAAGAATTCAGGTACAGAAATCCCAAACATCAATTTGCTGAGAGCAAACATCTGGGCCTAAAATAGTAGGGAGGGGGCAGAGAATGCAACGAAAAGAAAGGGAACAAATTCACTGTGACTCATCGTCCTCTCCTCACTGCTCCTTCATGTATGATTAAACAGGAACTTACATCACAGGAAAACACTCAGACTAAATCTTAGATTGGGATAGTTTGAATAATCTTCTATCGTCAAACCACCATCTTGAGAAAGGCTTGCTAGAAGGCCTGCTATATCCCTTTTCAGAAAGTCATGGTGTTCATGTGGAAATTGAAAGACCAGGTTTGACATCCTTGTTTCCATGCTGGATTCCAGGACCCCACTGCTGCCTTTCATGCCTGGTGCTCCAAGTAACTCATGGATCAATTCTCCAGAGATTGTGAGCGTGGAGAAACCAGAGCAATTGAGACAGCATGAGCACTTAGTGTTCACTGAGAATGATGTTCTATGAACACATGGGCTTGGACAAAAAGGAGCACTCCTTTGCTTCTTGAATGCATGCAACCTTGAATAAGATCTTCACATGTGTCCTGGCACAGATGCAATGAGAACCAGCTCTCAAATAGAAGTGTGAAGTTTTTCCTTTGAAAGCTTCACAAACTTCAAAAAGGATGTATAGTAGTGTTTTAGATGAAATGTGATAAAAAAACTCCTTGAGTGTAGGAAGTATATTGCAAAAAGACAGATGAGCATATTCCTCTGCAAAATGTATTTGCCAATATTTTTTTGTCAATAAGGGAATGTTTTAGAAGTTGACAAAACTTTGTAACCATAATAAAATGCAAAGTTAGCATTTAAAAAAACTAAATTGTGGTTGTAACCAGAGTGCACAAAATACTCACATTCTAGGATCTGAATTCTCTTTACTCTGAAATAAGAGATGTATTGCGATGCTTGGCAAAAATAATGGCCATTTCAAACATCAAGGATGGTATTCAAGAAGGTTTACCAACAAGGAGAAGGTTTTTGTTGGTATGTATTAGCCTAAGTTCTAACCAGACTTCAATTATATATTATAAGCTTGTTTTTAACACTGCTAACCTTTCTACTAAACTATTTTCAAATTCCACCATGGATGATTTGGCTTCATACTAGTTCTGCTTTTCAGCTTCTCGCTTTGTGAAGGGACAAGTATTGAAGCATGTACTTTTCAAGATAGCAGCAGAAATGAAACACTCTATTGCTCAGGAGCAACAGGGGGGCACTGCAGTACATTTCACCTTCAGCTTAATCTTACAGATCTAGGGGCCTGATTTAGAACTTGGTAAAGGGGTTACTCCATCACAAATTAGAACATATGCAGTGGAAGAAAGAGCATGAGTGGAGAGACTAGGCCTGGGCGGTGAACTTCGCTCCGTTCGCGGAGTTTGTGGAGTTTTCTGCACTCCGCGGAGTGCAGAAAACTCCGCTTTGCGATGTGCAGTGAAGTTTTTCCCCGCACACGATCGCGAACGGTAAGTTCACGATTGCGAACGGTAAGTTCGCAAACGCATGCTGCCGCTCGGGTAGAATTCCTACCCGAGCGGCAGGAATACCAGCACAAACTGCAGTTCGCACTGCACTCCGCCACTCGCGGAACTTCGCAGAGTTTTTTTGTAACTTCGCAGAGTTCCACGTAGCAAATTCCGCGAACTACGCCCAGGCCTGGGAGGGACAGCAAATTCAGTTCCAGGAAGGAAGATTTATAGGTCCCATCTGACCGAGAGGAGAATCCTTCTGACCATTGGGAAATGCCCACCAATGTCACTTAACCTCAAACCCTCGAACCTACAAGTAAATAACCTACTTCAGCGTGAGTAAATTGCATACTCAAGTTTCTCTGACTCACACCTGTGGTTACAACTTGGTAAACAAAGAGTAAATTATGCAGGGGTATTATACACCTTAGGTAGGCATAGATCAGGAAAAGGCCCTAATACAATAGGTTTAGATGTTGACATGGAAGTGAATATCTGCTACAAATCTATATTGAGCACACTGATATAGTGGATCACTGACACAATATCGTGGTGAACAATATCGTTGACAAAAATAGTGTGTCAAAAATATAATTTGCCACAATATCATGCTCCAGCTTATAACGGTAAGTGCAAAAATATTAAAGTAGTAAATGTTAAATATTTTAATATATAAATGTGTTATAAATTAATTGTATTCCACTAATATTTAATACTTTATATAGCTGTACTTAGATAAAAACACAAACTCATACATATATGCGTTTGCATATATATCTGTGTATATATACTTAATTTTCAGAAAAAGTGTGCCAGTGATTCTAGTTGTGTAAAATAGTAATACTCTGACCCCCACGCATTGATTTTGCGGTTCCCCTGGAACCCTACAAAGGCATAAAAGCATTTTTTAAAAATTCACAGCGATTTTTGCAAAATATTTGTGAATATTACCATGACTTTAAAAATAAACAAGTGCAGGCTCGCGTGATTGTTTAAATTGTAGCCCCCATGTGGGTCAGGTCCCAGGAGCATGTGAGGATTAATAAAAAAATGGAGGGGGCGCATGGGACCTCCCTCCAAGGGCTTAAAAATGCCCCGGGGACCACCACCTCCCCGGTGCTAATTGTAATAAGAAGCAGGGGGGCTGGGCAGACCCCGGGGACCAACACCTCCCCGGGGCTACAAATTAAATGCTTGGGGGGCCGTGTGGACCCCCACCCTGGGGACTATCACCTCCTCAAGGCATTTTTTTTTTAAAAAGAAGGCCATTCTCGGCCCCGGGTACCCCCACCTTCCCAGGGACCACCACCTTCCCGGGGCAGTGAAAAAAGGGGGATGGCGTGGCCCCCCTCCTGGAGCCCCAGGGTTGGCTCCTGCTATATCCTGGAGTGCCCAACCCAGGGCAAAGCTGTTTGCTGTGACTTGGCAGGAGCTTTGACAGCTCCCGCCAAGTCAAATCAAACACTCCACTTCCAGCAAGTGGGAGCTTACAAAATGCTCTTGCTTGCTGGAAGCAGAGGTTATCTCACAGACAGGGAGCTGCATGTTTAGCAGCTCCCTGTCTGTGAAGCAATGCCAGCTCCTGCAGGACGCGGGAGCCATCAGGGACCGCGGGGGCTTGAGGCTACCCCCCCCACACAGCCTTGGGGGAAAATAGCAGAAAAAGGCAAATAAAAGTGAGAAACGAGCAGGAAGAGGCAGAATAAAGATCAGAAAGCAGAAAGAGTCAAAATAAAGGTCAGATATTAGAAGAAAGAGTCAAAATGGAAGTCAGAAAGAAGCAGCAAGAGACAGAATAAAGGTGAGAAACTAGTAGAAAGAGGCAGAATAAAGGTTCCTGCTCTCTTCCAGTCAATCAACATAGTGCAGTAAGTTGTCTTGCTGCATTGCATTGCGTCACTTGCTAGTAAATCTGCCCCTTTGGTGCAGAGGTCCATTTACAAAGTGAAAGACATACAATAATAATGTCTGTTTTCATGACCTAGTGCCTCTTTTAATGCTCTATCCATCCACGACCAAGGAGCTGACACAAAGGAGGCAAGGCCTCCTTCAGTATAACTACAGCCCAACAGCTGTATATAGCAGTCATTGCTTGTTCAGTGGGGATTTTTCAGGAGAAGTCTTTATACTGTCACAGCAGGTGCTCTTTCGGAATTATTGCCCGTTGCTAGTCACCTTGCCATGCTACAGCAGCATGGCGGAACAGCTGGCATTGTTTTTATTTTTAAAAGCCAAACCTCCAAATCAGGGGTTTGCTTTTGAAAATAAAAAATATACGATCCTAAGGGAATGTGAGCTGCCTTGATGATCCCCTACAGGAAAAAATATTGCAGAAGTGGTATTAAATGCCCCGCCCGTCTGTGCCACAAGCTGTGCTGCAACTAAGGCTCAGCCAATGGAAATACAGGGAATCCCTCTATCTCTAAATGACGCATCGGAAGTGAGATTTCTGTATATAGACAATACAATATTTGGCAAATGCCTTTCACCACCCAACTTTACATAAGGCCTCTAGAAACCTTAACGAAACAACATGATAGAACTCTTTTTTGTAATACCCTTCCACTGGATTGTCTATTGCAAAGGTCCTCTTCAACCACCTTTAGCACTTAATACAATGCATCATTTTTGACCTGTCATGAGGGTATAAGAGCAAATTTCATGTGAGCACATTACAAAGTCCAGGCTGCTTCATGGGCTTCATTTAGGTGGTTCCCGAGTTATACTAGACTTTTAATTTTTTAGTTTTGATGGAAGAATATGTAACCAATTTCACACAAAAATGCTACACCAGTGCTTAGTTTGAGCCATGATACACCAGTGCTTAGTTTGAGCCCAGCACTTATTTTTCCTCATCAGACTGACCCAGGACGAGAGAGAGAAAAACGCGAGTGAAAAAAATGCACATGGAGGAAAGAAGGAGGAAGAGGAAGTCGGAAAGAGTGTGACAAAGGGAGGAAGCAGGGATGAAAAAGAACCTGCAAGAGTGAGATAAAGGTGCAGGGGGTATCTGGAGGTCCATTACAGAAATTTCAACTTCTCTGTGAAGAAACGTATTCCTCTTATGATCTAAGATACAGGGTCGGATTGGTAAGGTGGGCACTCGGGCAATGGCTGAGGGGCCAGTATCTGAGTTCCCGCTGTGGGCTGCTTTTTTGGGCAGCCTGGGGCCCGATTTGGGCGGAGTCTGTGTTGTTCGGATGCCGCCAGCAGCCCAGTGGGTGCCTGAGTGGCCTTTCTGGAGGCAGATGGGTGTCCATTACCTCCCTTTTATCAACGGGCAGAGGTGTCACTCCTTTTCTCTCGCTGGGCCGGCCCATTAATGTATGCATATTGAGCGGGGTAGGGGGCCTGGACAGAAGTGGTATTACTTGTATTCATGTGTGGTTCACCAGTGTGAACTAATCCGTGCATTTTTTTTTAATCAAAGTAAAGTTAAGAAAACATGCCTCTGTCAGAGACCCCCCCGCCCCCCCCTTCTTTTTTATAAAGTTTCGCAGAAGCAGTGTTTTGCAGAAAGGCAATATGCAAATATGGGCCACTTTTTTTTAGCGTGCCTGGGCCTATGTTTAATCCCAATCCAACCCTGCTAAAATACCTTATCTCATGAAATCATATGTACTATGGATTCACACTCTCAGCAACACATGTATTGAACATCACATTTATTCACATTATATATAATCTTTCTTTTCATATTCTGTTGTATATCTTAAAAATCAATAAAAGCCTTCTGAAATCAAAAAGATGCATGAGGTGCAATCAAGACTATGCAGCCTTTGAATTTGGCAAGCAAACATTCAATTGCGCCTGCCACTGCCTTCTGAGCAAAACTTTGGGCCCGGCACTTATTCTTTTACAAATTAAGCGCAGGTTACCACACAGCTTGAAAGTGTAAGAACCATGCATCTTTTAAGTCCATAACGGAATGGACACGGAGATACAAAAGTTATAAATGTAGTTTTTGGTGAAAAAAACAAATCTGACAGGAATATAATCATTTACGCACTGCTTTAACACAGCTCATATAAACAAAAATAACATTTGCCAAAAACTTAGTATTTTTAACAGAAGTGTAAATTGATCAACAGCTGTTGTGCAATGATTAGAAATGGACGTGTTTGAAGATAATTGCTTCAGAAATCCGCAATCATAATTTAAAATGTTTCACATGTCTATAGTGTAACAAGCAGAAAATATGTTGGGTGATTGCAATTTCTTAACAATTTATTTGTGAAGAAAATCATTTTGAATTATTTTTTAACTTATGGTTCATTCTTTGTAACTAGTTAATGTCTGTGAACCATCTCCCCTGGTCCACTGCCAGTGCCATGACGCATGGCTCTGATTTTCTAAAGTGTTTGTCTGGCTTAGGACAATCTTAAAGAAAGATGATCCTGATACTGACTGGCAGGATGTTAAGTTTTCTATTGTGGCTTCTGCGATTTTAATATTATCCTGCAACAGTGAAAAGACCTATTAAATCAGACATGAACATCACTTAGGGGTACCTAGGGGAATAGTTTATATTTGTTTATTTTAGTTAGATGTGGTTTATCTAGCAGACCAGACTGGTTGGGCTAGCAGAGCACCTTACCCAGGATATCCACAAACAGTCTCAACTGTGACATGCGAACTATACATACAGCAATGCATAAGTCAAATATACTTTTATTTGATTTCATTAAAAAATCATAAAAGGGTGGAAAAACCACCCTGGGTAAAACATGCATAAAATATAATTTTTTTTTAAAAATATGAAAAAGCACATAGAAGATAGTCAGAAGACAAGTAGCGATATTTTAAAAAGTATAAAAAAATACAAGCAGTGCAATAGAAAGGTTTCGGGGCTGAATGTTCTAAAACTACTTGAGTTAGTTGACGGAATCCATTTTGTCCAGTTCTTTTGCCACGTTTTTCAAAAAGTTTATGGCACTGCAGGACAGTGGAATTGATGAGCCCCTGAGACAATGAATCACTGCTGCTCTACAAGTTCTTATTTGTTCCTTCCTGAAGACCTCCCGAAGGACCGTTTTGCATGTTTCTGCTAGGACAGGGCAGATGCATATTAGATGCAGTAAGGACTCATCCCCTACTCCGCATAGGCGACATTCCTTTGATTGCCATGGGTATTTCGATTTCGGGGTTAGGTCCTTTGATGGATATGACCCAAGCCTTAGTAGCGTGAAGACGTGCTTTTTCTGATGAGGAAAATGGTCTAGCAAATAAGGTTGGGGTTGCAGCCTCTGGTATGTCTGTATCACGGTCCAGGCATGGGATTTTTTTGCTAGGGCTGTTTTATCTAATGATAAAGAATTCCGTTTTATGGCTTTGTTGACCACAGATTTAAAGCTGGGGTAGGTAGGAGCAGTAAGCCAGGCCTCCTCTAGCTGCAGTGCCGAGAGCGAAGCCTTCAGAACTTTGAAGATTGAATTATTAAGCCTGGCTTGACTTTCGATCTCTACCCAACAATGATGAGCGAGTGTGTTGTCCTCTGCGTCCCTCATCCTCCAATAGTACTTGACTAGTGCACCTTGTCTATCGGGGATCTGGTTTCTTAGACCATATTCTAGCCGAATTTGAGCTTGCGGAATATGGCGGGGGATTGCAAATAGTTTCTTGAAAAGAATTGATTGTGCTAGGTTCAGACCTGTGGCGTCTTTGCCGTTCAATATTTCTGTACCATATGAGATGGAGGGAAGGAATTTTGCTGCAATAACCTTTAGTAGATGACCGGTGGAGCAGCCTGCAAGCTTGTTTTTTAAGATTTTAGTATTAAATCTTTTTTATTGAAAGATTGAAGCACATGCAAGACAAATATACATGCAGATATAGCCATCACTTCTTTTAACAGTGCTGAATCCAAAAATCGAAGAGGACAAGCTAGGTCCGTCAGCGTTAAAGTAGGCTTATGCTACTGTAGGATAGCCCTGTATATGCTGTAAATAACAAAAAACATAACTATACGAAAACCCCTAAACCCTACCCGACCCCTTCCCACCCCCCACCCGTGTTCCAAGTCCGCCACCTAAACTGTCTAAGCCATTCCCAATCACTCGTCTTAAGTCATCTGTTCCGTATCAGAGAGGCGCAATAAGCGGAGGTAGCGAGGGCAAGTGACCTCCCGAAATTCAGAGGCCAACAAGGACAAGAAGGGCTGCCACAACTCGAGATACCTGTCTCCCTCCCCTGCCATAGTCAGCGTTAGCTTCTCCATACCAAGTACTTGCCATAAGCGGTGGAGCCAGCCATTGAATGTTGGGACTTGCTCGGTCCGCCAATGTGAGAGTATATTTTGTATGGCTGTGCCCAGCGCAATCGCTATCAAGCGGCCTCTGCGAGAGTACAATGGATAAGTCAAAGGATTTGGGAGGCCCAGGAGGACGTAGGAGGGGAATCGTGGGATTTCTGTGTCAAAATGAGTATCTACTTCGTCCAGTACCTGTTTCCAATAGGCTTGGAGGTGAACGCAGTCCCAAAGTAGGTGTACCAATGTGCCCACCTGTCCACAACCCCGCCAACATGTCGCTTCCCTAGTGTGGTCCATGGTGTGGAGACGCTCAGGAGTATAGTACCAGTAGGTTGCTATCTTAGTGAGGGTGTCAGTGAGACCCATGTGGTATGCGGAATGCCGTGCTCTATAGTATATGCCTCCCCACTCCTTATGGCTGAGTGTCCGGCCCAATTCCCTCTCCCATCGTGCCCTACCGGCGTTGTAAGTGTGAGCAAATCTGGCCTGTAACATCTTGTATAAATCGGAGATTAGTTTTTTGTCTGTCTTACGCGTAATAAGCCAGTGTTCATAGGGAAGGAGTTGTCGATCAGCCACAGAGCGGACTTGATCGCGGGGGCACCCAATGCCGCACTTGTAAGTATCTAAGTCTCTCCGACTCTAACATCCCATATTCTTGTGTAAATTGGGAGAAAGGGATAGCTCCTTCTGCTGTATACATATGGTAGAGGAATCGACACCCGGAGGGTCGCCACCTCGCGAACGCCGTCGTGTCCATGCCCGGAGTGAAATCTGGGTTATCCATCAGGGGAGTGAGTGGGGACGGGAAAGTGGTAAGTTCGTGTTTAATATTGGTTTGGTCCCATGTCTCCATGGGGACCCTTGTGATATGTGAAGCATATAAGTTAGGGGGCCTGTGTTGTTTGTGAAGAAAGGGTACTTCCTGCAGAGGTCTGCCAGCCACCGCCTGGTCCTGGAATAACCAATGTTTCTCCGATTCCCATCTGCTCCATTCCACCAGTAGACGCAATTGTGCAGCTTGGAAGTAGAGCAGTAAATCGGGGAGTCCGAGTCCCCCCCCTTCCGGGGGAAGCATTGCCAACCTCTGCTTCAGACGCGGTTTCCGACCGTTCCATATGAACTGGGCCAATTCTGATTGTGTTTGCTGTATCCAGCCAGGAGGTGGCCTGAGAGGGATGGTACGAAACAGATATAAGATCTGTGGAAGAATCGTCATCTTGACTGCGGCTACTTTGCCCAACCACGACAAAGGGTGATGTTTCCATTGCCCCAGTTCCCGCCGAATTTTCTGTCGCAGTAGGGTATAGTTAATGATTGCCGTTTCCGACAGCGAGGGAGCCAACTGAATCCCCAAATATGGGATCGAGTCAGCTGCCCACTGGGCAGGGAGCAAACTCTGCAAGTGTTCCCGAGTGGGTTTCTCCAGAGACAAGTCCAGGGCCACCGATTTGTCCATATTTACTTTGAACCCGGCAGTTCGTGCAAAGAGCTCCAGGTCCGCAAAGCATGCGGGCAGCGCCTCCCGCGGGTTAGCCAGCGAGATCAAGATGTCATCAGCGTAAAGACTGATTGTGTGGACGTAACCGCCGAATCTGATCCCCGTAACCAACGGGTTGAGCCTCAACCTCTGCGCCAGTGGCTCCATGTAGAGAGCGAAAAGGAGGGGCGACAAAGGGCACCCCTGCCTTGTTCCTCTCTCAATAGTGAACCGGGGAGATGTGTATCCATTGACTCGAACCGTGGCCATCGGAAACTTGTAGCAATTCAAGACGTACGTGCGAAACTTCACGCCCAATCCCACTCTTTCCAGGACTTGTTCTAGATAGGGCCAGTGGACCCTATCGAACGCCTTTTCGGTGTCGACAACAAGCATCATATATTCTACCTGTGTGCGTGTTGCTTTTTCAATAAGGTGCAAAGCCCGTTTAGTGTTGTCAGAGGTTTGGCGTTCCGGAATAAAGCCCGCCTGATCCGGATCAACTAAGCCATTCATGTGAGGTGCGAGGCGGGCAGCTAGAAACCCGGTATATAATTTGAGATCTACATTAAGGAGGGAGATAGGGCGGTATGCCCCACATTGTGACCTGTCTTTCCCTGGTTTAGAGATGACTGCTATGGAAGCCTCTAAGAGGTCCCCTGGAATCGCACCGGGCTCCGCAAAGGATTAAAAAGGCGAGTGAGGAGAGGAGCGACTTGGGTACAGAATGTCTTGTAGAAGGCCGCGGAGAAGCCGTCTGGCCCAGGCGTCTTCGCTAGCTTGAGACGTGAGATGGCAGCGATAACTACTTCTGGTCGAATATCTCTGTCGAGATAGTCAGCTTGTTCCTTAGTGAGAGCTGATAGGGGATGGAATCAAGGAAGGCCTCCCCAATGGAGTCCTCCAGTGGAGAGCTAGCATAGAGGTCGGAGTAAAAATCACGGAATGCACCAGCGATGCCGCTGTCCTCCGAGACGCGACGACCGTCCTTCCGGAGAATCTCTTGTACTTTCTGCTGTTGTCGAGTCTCGCGCAACTTATGAGCAAGCAAGCGCCCGCACCTATCTCCTCCTGTATAATAAGCGTGTCTTAGCCGCAAGGCCGCAAACTCTGCCCTATCTTGGTCAATGGCTGCAAGTTGTTGCCGCACAGCTTTAAGTTGCCTCCACACTCGAGGGGCTCCCGTTCTCTGGTGCATTTGCTCCAGTTCCCTAGTCTGTTGGGTGAGTTCTTCCCTCTTGTTCCTGCGCTCAACATTATCTGTGGCCGAGATAGCTATTAACTCCCCCCGTATGACTGCCTTCAGTGCTGCCCACTGTGTAGCAAGAGGGGTGTCAGTGTTGCTGTTGTGAGAGAGATAGTCAACTATGACGTGCTGTATCCGTGTGACCACATCTTTGCAGTGTAGTAGGGTCTCTCTAAGACGCCATGTCCTAATGGGGCGTCGGGTCGGTGGGAGGGAAAGAACAACTGTCACTGGGGCATGATCAGAGAGGGAGGCAACACCCATCTGAACCTCTGTCGCTAGCTCATGTACAGGTGTCGATGCCAGCAGGTAATCCAGCCGGGCATATGTCTTGTGCGCATTAGAATAGTATGAGTACTCATGTTCTTGAGGGTGAAAACTACGGCACAGGTCCCTAAATCCTAAGTCATGTAGACGGGTCAGTCCTTCTGTGGAAAGGGCGCCTGCTTGATGTGTGCATTGACATGATCTATCTAAGGTGTTGTTTAGAACTAGGTTTAGATCTCCCCCCAGGAGGATGTGGCGATCTGGTGTGCCGGAGGCCTCTGTAAGAGCCGAGTGAAAGAATCGCTCCTGGCCTTCATTGGGCGCATACACTGAACCAATAGTGAACGTGGCATTTCCTATGGCAAATCTATAGGCCAGCAGCCTGCCCTTTATCTCAGCCTCTTTGTGGAGGACCCTTCCCTTAAACCGCTGAGCCACCAAAATAGCAACCCCGGCCATTTTAGTATTACCTGACGAAAAGTACTGAAGTGGGAATTTCCGGGACCGGAGGCGGTGGCAATCTTTCGACAAAAGGTGCGTCTCCTGCAGTAAACAGATATCTGCTTGGGTTTGTTCTAGACACAAAAGGACCGCTTTGCGCTTCACAGGGTTGTTAAGACCTCTCACGTTTAAGGTGAGTACCTTAATCTCAGTAGCCAGCATTCACCCTGTTAAAAGTACGAAGAGCCATGGGGGAGCGCCACGGCTGATACCATTAAGGACCAGGATATGTTTCCAGCCCAGAGAGCCCAGGTGATGTGGGCCTATGCTAGTCTTGCGAGGAAGGTGGACAAGGAACACTGAAACCTCCCTCAGAACAACCCTCCCCCCAGAACAAACCCCCCCCCAAAAAAAACCAAATCGAAAAAAAAGGAACAAAGACATTTTGTCCATCATCCGTAGGTGATTGGAAGAGTGGTAGATTGGGGTAGTCCGTCAAGATCTCAAAAGCCCCCCTCCCGCCAATGGCCCAGGGGAAAAACAAGCTAACAATTGACCGTATAATATCATGAGGTTCAGCCAGGTTGGAACGAGGTCATCTCCGTCGACACCGCCTCCAATGCGGCTTGCTGGCCCTTCATGATATCTGCTGCTGGAGGCTTCCTCGTACCACGCCGTCATCCCTGTTGGCGCCACCGGGGCTTGGAGTCATCTAATTCCACTGTGTGGTTCGCCGTGTCGTTCTCCTCGGCAGGAGGGTCTATACCCAGTAAACGGCAGGCCTTCGACAGGGATCGTAGCTGATAGAGTTTATTGTCCAGTCTAACCACCAGGCGGAATGGGTGGCCCCAGCTGTAGGAGATGTTGCGTGTCTGTAAGTGAGCCGTGATAGGTTTAAAGGTTCTACGCTTCTGCAGGGTGAGTGCTGACAAATCCTGGTATAGGACCGGCGACTGTTCTCGAAATAGCAGTGGATGGAGCTGTCGCGCTTTTTGGAGAATCTCTTCTTTAGTGTGGTAATACTGCACACAGACCAGGATGTCCGGCGGTGGAGCCGAAGGGGCACGCGGGGGGCCCACTCTATGTGCCCTGTCTAGGCGGAGTTCCGTTTCCAGAGGCCTTCCCAAGATATGATTGAATAGCTCCCTCGTGTACCTGAAAAGGTCTTTCGTGTCGTCTTCGAGTTTCACTCCACGGATCCTTATATTATGCCGTCGGGAACGGTTTTCCAGGTCCTCAAGATGGGTCTGGAGATCAACCTGCTGATCATGGATCCGAAGGACTTCCTGCTGCAGCGCCGCTATTTCAATATCCCTTCCGTCGCTTTTACCCTCCAGCTCGGCCACTCGCTCACCTATACCGTCCATGTCTCTGCAGACATCCTTTATTTCCTCTGTAAATTCCTTCTTTAGCGTGTGGATGTCCTCTCTTAGTGCGGTAAACAGTGACTCTAGGAAGGCCTTGGTAATCGGTTCCGTTCCTTCCTCCCGCTCCGGGATGGGCTGGGCCGCACCCGAGGCCATGCTGGCGGATTGTTGACTCGGTTGGGCCTTGGCGAACAAATCTTTCAGAGTCTTATCTTTACGCCCTCTGGACGTAGACATTTCGCGCTTCAGGCACCAAAGGGCTGTGAGCCAAGCGCAGACCTCCGGGAGGCAGGACCACCACTGCAGGGAGTGACAGGGCTGGTGTGACTGCCCGTTCCGCTGCGTGGTGCATCAGTGGATAATTGGGGCCAATGAACGGTGGGGTCAAGTGAGCCAAATGTTGCGCTGCCCTTCCGGGTGTGGCACCACTGCACCCTCAGCTGTGTAGACCCTACAACAGGTTGGCGCCCTCACCTCCGTCTCGGCCGACACCCGGATCCTCCGGCGGTTCACCGCCCCCATCAGCAGGTGCCGGCACCTCACACTCTTATCCCGGCGCGGTACTCACAGGGTGGCACTGCGCAAGGCGCCCGGGATTCTTGACTATCCTCTCGGGATCTCTGGTGGCAGATCCAGCTTGGAAGAGGTGTCCACAGGCAGGCGTCTCAGCGTGGGGGGCCCCCCTGAGCTTCTGGGAGCCCCAGTCAGTCTCTTGTTCGTCTCCCGGGACCACCGCTCTGCTAGTTGGCCTTGGCGCTGTCTGTTCCTGCCCCGACCGGGCTTTCAGCTTCCCCCACTCACACCAAGGCCAAACGTCTGTCCAAGCCGCTCCACACCACACCGACACCTCAAAGGCAGCTCATGCGCTTCCACGCCCAGGCGAGCACCACGCAGCAGTCGACAATCCTGTAACTTCTCACCTCCCGGTGCCCCGCCGGGGCTCCCAACTGCTGCACGGGTCGGTTTCCCCCTTCGAGGGGAGTCTTCAGCCCTCTATTGATTCCCCCCGGCAGAGGCCAGCAGGGCCGGACCTCTCAGAGGGCCCACGGTGCACCGAGATCAGGCCGTTATTCACTCCACTTATCCCCAGCGTCCCCTGTAGCAGCCCTGGTCAGCTCCTCCTTACTTGGGCGGTGTGTCTCACTTCTCCGCTCTGCCCCGGTGAGGCTCACAAGGCCCATCCCCAAGCGGGCTCGCTTCACCCCAGGACCAGGCCGCAATGCGTGCAATCAGTTACCGGTCGTTACCACCGGTGCTCCGCCCGCCGGGTCCGCTCTCCAGCCTCCACCTTCTCCGGCGCCTCCCGGGCACGCTATCTCTCTAGGCCAATCCGGGGAGCAGGACCAAGCCGGGGTGCAAACGTCCCCTCTCTGCGCACCCCAAACGCGGTAGTCCGATGGTCGTCGGATTCCCTACCTGCCGCCCCCCGGTGGCTCCCCGGAGGCTGCAGGGATACCGCTGGGCTCACTCAGCCACTCCGGCACTGTAGGTCGCCAGGGACTCCGTGGGGTCATCACCCGCGTCCTCTCGGGCCCGCTCTTCAAAATGGCGGAGCGGGGCACCCGGCCTCCTCTCGTCTCCCCGCCGGACCTCCGTCGGACCGGCCCCGCAGCTCCTCCACCTGGAAACACTCACCCGATGAGCCGGGGTCCCCGATGCCAGTCACCGCTTCAACCAGTCCGTCCGGGGACCGCTTCGCCACCGTCCGGGCCGCTCACCGCTCCGTCCGCAGTCACAGGCCTCACGACAGGGCCCCGCCCACGGGTCCCACCGCTAGGGCTCCGCTAATCCATCCGGGAGATCGGCACTCCCGGGCACCACCACTGCCCCGGCTGACAGCTTCGGCAGTGCCGGAACCGAACCGGCTCCACTACCCGGGCCGACAGAACCTGTAACGGCCAGATAACCGGTGCTGTAGCAGGCCGTCGGCGGGAGCTTCGGAGCAGTGCGTCTGCTCACGGCGCCATCTTGGCCACGCCCCGTTTTTTAAGATTTTAAAGGCGAACTGCAGCTGTTTGGATTTCGTGCGACCTTGGTCCAGATGTGTCTTGAAGTTAAGGTTACGGTCAATTTGAAAGCCTAGGTATTTGTACGAGTCCACCTCAGTCAGGGGTCGCTTGTCCAAGGTCCAAATGAATTTACGGTCTTTCACTGCTTTAAGATGTTTGACAAAGCGCATCACCTTCGTTTTTTGGTGGTTGATGGTTAATTGAGCCGAGGCGGTGTAAGCTCCAAGTTCGGTGATTAATCGTTTCAAACTTACTGGCATTTGCGCAAGTAGAACGATATCATCCGCATATTGAAGGCTAGGTGTAGGTATTTTGCCACGTTTTGAAGGGTCGGATTGAATCGACCGAAGGTGCTCATCCAGGTCAGCGATGTAAATGTTAAAAAGGCAGGGCGCCAGCACACACCCTTGTTTTAACCCGTTAAGAGTTGTGATCTTGTTAGTTATACTGAGCCGGTCTCCTTTCCTGATCTGGACCCACGTCTGAGAATACAAGTTGATTATGGCCTCCAGCAACTTGGCTGGAACCCCCCAATTATGCATTTTTGCCCATAACGTGGCTCTCGAGACTTTGTCAAAGGCCGCTTTAAGGTCGATGAAACATGCGTACAGTGGCCTTGATTGCATAAGTGCAACATAGGTCAAACAGCAATGAATATGTACAAATTCTTAGAGGCATTCCTCTAACTGATCAAACATGTACAGTAAGTTATATTTGTAGGGATATGCACCCTGCCCAAGCAGAAAACACAATAATATTCAGAGTAAGTCACAAACACGTCCTAAATTAAACTGTGCTCATTCCCTGGTAGCTTTGCACAGAGCAATCAGGTTTAACTTAAGAGGCAATGAGTAAAGTATTTGTGCAACACTTCAAACAATAACACAGTGAAAACACCACAAAAAGACTCCATGGTGGGTTAGACCAATAGAGCTTAATTTTATAAATTAAGCAAGACCGAAATGACAAAAATACATTAGGTAGAACTTGAGTTATGAATTTTTTTTAAAATAAACTGCAAAATAGCACTTAGAAGCAATAAGCACTTATGTGGGTTATCTGGTCATGCTGCACCGGGATAAAGTCAAGGGTTCAGGCCAACTGAGGTGGAGCCCGGGCCAGATACAGAGACCCAGTAAGGCCCGCTGAACAAAAGTAGCTTAATCCTGGTTGCAACGATAAAGATGTGGGATGATGCCGAGCGATGTGTCGGTTCCATGGGTGAATCGCTGGTTGTGAAGGCTATGCGCTGGGTTTCTCCACACAGTAGAGGTGATGTGCCGATCTTCTCCACACAGTGATGGCGATGCATTGGTTCCGAAGCGACTGTTCCGAAGGTGATCCACTAGTTCCAAGTGTGATGCGCGGGTCCTGTTCCCACAACAATGGTGATGCATCAGTTCTGCTCACACAACAGAGGATGCGTCAGTTCCGCTGGAGCAAACACCTTAGGCTCTAAGGGTCCAAGACTGGGGTGGCACCACTTGGTAGGGCAGACTCACAGCTTGCAGTGTCCAGGTGTAGGAGCAGGATGAATGGAAGTCATTTATGTCTCTGAGATTTCAATCAGGAGGTAAGCCAACAAGCCCTTAGAGTCACTCTGGGTTCTGGGTTGGAGAGAGGCAGGTACAGTCCTTCTCACTCCCAGGCAAGAGGGCAGCAGGCAGCAGACCAGCACCAAAAATAAGGAGTCCAAAAGAGTAGCATTCCAGCACAATGGCAGTCCTTGTAGCAGCACAGCAGTGTTTCTTCCACAGGTCCAGAAGTGTACTGAGGTGGTGGTATCAGAGGTCCAGAACATAGTCCCAGTTGTGCCTTTGAAGTGGGAGAGACTTCAAAGAGATGCCTTTGAAGTGCACAGAGTCCCTGCCCTTCCTGCTGTGGCTCCCGACTCACTGCAGGGGGTTATACAGCCCTTTGTGTGGGGGAAAGGACACAGCCTATTCAGATTTAAGGAAGGCAGCACTCAGCTCCGCCCCCCATCAATTCAATTAATGGCCCATTGAGGCCCATCAAGTCACACTTAAGCTCCCATTGTGTGTTGCTGTCTAGAGGGAATACACAAAGCACAGCTGCCACCCCATCCCAGACATGTGATGAGAGAATGGCAGCAGGCACCAAATGACTAATGCAAGAAAATGCCAACTTTCCAACAGTCAAAAAACAATGAGAAAACCCAACCGTCACTTTTGGATGGTGTGATTATTTACACAGACTAAGGTCATTCGCAAATTCAAATGGTCTTAAGCATTTATTAGCTTCTCTTTTACGACTTTATTTTAGAACTGATTCATTTAATTTGTAAAGCATGTCATTATATAAGACACACCACCTTCACAAACAATTACATTTACTAAACAAACAGTTTACGCAAAAAATAAATACATACAGCATAAATGGAATTACATTCAGGTTAAATCCAGTCACTGTTAGATGCAACAACCATATGGATAATTGAACCATACAACTTTCCTTTTAAACTGCTAAGGCTGTTGCCTACTGGGTACACATGTCTAAGCTGGAAGGGCAAGACATTTTTTTTAAACTTGCTCCCTACAATGAGTCCATTTTTAATAATTGAGTTGACCCAGTAGAAGTGGATGCCGACGCGCTTGGAGCCCCATCTTAGTTTTGGGGTTCTCCTCAGGGCCGTAGGACTGGATATAACCTGGAAAGAGAAATCCAGAACACTTCATTTGTTCCTATTGCAATCTCCGTGCATGTTTAATCTCACTACATTTCTCTTTGTTAGATTTGGACTGTTACCTGCTAACGTCCTGATTTTCAATGCACTTAAAGGTTTTTTAGTCCTTGTTGTTATTACAATTTTCTGCGGGCAAAACACAATTCTAAACACAAGAGGAAAAATCTAAGTTTTAATCTTCTTCTCGGGATAGATGAGGTTTACTTTAGTCCAAGTATGATGTGACATTTTGCCTTATTTCCACTTACTTCAATTGTTTATGGGATGTGAAGTATTCACTAGAATTGTCCCGCCGATGTGGTGCGGTTTATTAATATACCGGGTCAATTTTTTCAGTTAAACTCCTCATTTGGGCTCATATAACTGTAATCAATGAACAAACATGCGATGTTATTAGGGGCATTTTCAGAACTGTAATTTAAAAATCGACTTCACCATCAGTTAGTATTTTTAATTTGGAGTCCAGAGACACCAAACATGAACCACTTATATCTTCTCATTTGGAAATTGCACTTAAAAAATTAATTAAGTTAATCCCAATGTTATCCTATGGGAGATATGGGTCTTGCAGTGGTGAAAAACAGGACATGTAAAAACTAAAAGCAAATGTCCAACTTTTGAAATACATTGCACCCTGCCCTCTGGGCTGCCTACGGCCTACCCTAGGGGTGACTTATATGTATTACAAAGGAAGGCATGGGCCTGGCAAGGGGGTTATCCTGTCAGGTCGACATGCCAGTTAAAACTGCACACACAGGCTCTGCAATGGCAAGCCTGAGACATGTTTAAAGGGCTACTAAAGTGGGTGGCACAATCAGTGCTGCAGGCCCGCTAGTACCATTTAATGTACAGGTCCTGGACACACATAGTGCACTTTACTAGGGACTTATAAGTAAATTCAATATGCCAATAGTGGATAAGCCAATGTTACCATGTTTTTAGGCAGAGGGCACATGCACTTTAGCATTGGTTAGCAGTGGTAAAGTACCCAGAGTCCCGAAAGTCAAAAAAAATTACTTCAACAAAAAACGGGAGGAAGAAGGCAAAACCTTTAGAGGTGACCCTGCAGAAAGTTCCATTTCCAACAATCAATGACTATTTTAAAGTGCCCTGAGGAATAAAAGTCCCAGTTCTCTGTAGGAGTCACATTTGGTGTTTGCCACTGTTAGCAAGTCAGTTAATGTGTTTGTGTAGATTTAGGTTTTTGTGCGCCATAAAGCCCAGATATTTACGACATTCCGCTATGAAGTGTTTGCTGTCAAACATGACAAGTGTGTGAGCCATAATTGTACTGGTATGTTGTATATGCAAAAAGAACAAATGATGGACAGAAAGCAGAACAATGTCATACATCCACCCCAGTACAGAGATCTGAGCCTAAATCCATAGTTTTTTTGCTCCCCATGCCATACCAGTTTGAACCCAGCCATATGCAAATCAGTCTTGACCCTGCGCCCAACGGCAACAGTCCAGCCCGAACTGCCAGGCCAGGTCCTCCCTAGACTGGAAACAAGCATCCTAGGACCGCTTTCGGGGTTTCACCCCTCATCAGCCAGGATAGCTTGACTCCAGTGGTATGGAGAGCACGGGACCCACGTCTGGGCATGCCCGTCCCACTCGGGGTGACAAATGCAAAAAAAACGAATGACTGACAGAATGCAGAACAATGTCATACATTCACCCTAGTACAGAGATCTGGGCCTAATTCCATCGTTTTTTTGCTCCCCATGCCATTCCGGTTTGAACCTAGCCAAATGCAAATCAGTCTTGACCCTGCGCCCAATGGGATCAGTCCAGCTCGAACTGCCAGGCCAGGTCCTCCCTGGACTGGAAACAAGCATCCTACGACCAGTTTCGGGGTTTCACCCCTCATTAGCCAGGATAGCTTGACTCCAGTGGCATGGAGAGCACAGGACCCACATATGGTGACAGGAGTAAGCCAGAGCAAAATTTTAATTATGCTGGCATACTTTCGGGAATTTCACATTACGCTTGGCATGGTGAATTACTGAAATTATACCATTTTGTATAATTATACACTTTTCGCAATAAAATATATATTGTGAAAGTGCCATTTAAGGTAAACATTTACCACAAAAGCACAGGAACAAGAATGCAAGTAGTTGTTTGTGGTATTTTTGTTTTGTGTACTATTCTGCAGCACAAAATGTCAAAAATAATGAAGAAATGAAATAAGGAATAAATTAGGAATAATGACAATCTCTGTTATTGGTTGTGCAGGTACCTTTCCATATTGTTATTAGAATTTTCATGATGTATGTTAAAAAAAACATGTATTACCTCCACATCAAAATTATGAAGATCTTTAACATGGGGCACTTGCACCTTGTGGTTGTGTATATGCACTTACTAAATATCTTGAGTAGTATTATGATGTATGTGAATCAGGCTAATGAATTTATCAGACCTTCATAGTTTCCATCCTCTTTGCATTTTTTTTTTTACCCAAAAAGAACATGTATTAACTATAGTGAAACCAATAGGATTATGACGCGCTAACAAGGAGAGCGGGTGGCGGAGACGCGCACATCATCACGCCGTGAGGGAAACGGCCAACGCGGTGTGCATCTGCCCTTGCCTGCCTTCCGTGAGGGGAACGGCTGCTGTTAACTACCTCTCCCAGAACCCCCTCAGCCTGACACCACTTGTGATGCCGCAATACGTGCCTGGAGGTGCGATTTAAGCAGCCCTTGCCTCCCGTAGCGCGGGACGCGCTAACAAGGAGAGCGGGTGGCGGAGACACGCACATCATCATGCCGTGAGGGAAACGGCCAACGCGGTGTGCATCTGCCCTTGCCTGCCTGCCGTGAGGGGAACGGCTGCTGTTAACTACCTCTCCCAGAACCCCCTCAGCCTGACACCACCTGTGATGCTGCGATACGTGCCTGGAGGCGTGATTTAAGCAGCCCTTGCCTCCCGTAGCACGGGACGTGTGTGGGCGTGCCCGGGCCGCGCCCAGGCCAAGGGCAGGCCCGTCTGCGCCCGTCATAGACCGGAAGAGACTGGACTGGGCCACAGCCCTAACATTTGCCCCGAAAAGGTACTGTGACTTTGACCTTAGCTTGTATCACCAGAATTAGTAGGGAGTATTGTTATCACTAGTGCTGATGTAATATACTTAGTATATTACATATTACAACACATATAAGTTGACACACATAGTAACTAAACCTATCCGATATCAGAAAGGAAATTCTTCCAAGGGCAGATATCACTAGTCATCCGGGAAAATACAACTATGGGGAAGAGAAAAACGTTGAGTGCATCGAACAAGAAGGGGCCTCAATCAGGGATCCAGCCACGTCAGATCCTGCTCAGTTATTTAACAGGCGCGGTGGGGGCTATAGAGCGCCAGATCACAACTGTAAAAGAGGCAATGAAACCAGGACATATAGGTACTAGGGGAGAAATAGCCATAGCACATACATCAAGTGAGGGGGCCGTTCTACCCATCGCAGTTTCAAGGCGTACTCAAGTTGAAAATGGTTGCATTATAAACACTTCTGACAACATATCAGGTAGTGACCTTGAGATTGATACACAACCGCCTACTAAGCGGGCTAGGAACCCAGATATTTCCACACATATTATAGGGGAAACGGACTTAACGGATAGAGAGACACCCCTTAAAATTTATAAAAAGATGAATAAAAAGGATAAACCACTATCTAAACAGCTTTTAGTTAAAGGGGGAAAATCGACAGATAGTGCCAACACACGTACACAGAATGAAGTGATAAAGTTAAAAACCAAAGTAGAAGCCTTAGACACCTTCCTTAGGGAAAGCTTAAACAATCTGAGACATAGAATCGGTTCGATGGAGGAGTTGTTGTCTAAGTGTTTAGCCAACACACAGCTTCCTGGCAATGGGGTAATCACAGCTCAAACGGGTAATCAGGACAACCTTATTAATAACCAACGGCGTCTATATTTCCAGCCTGCCACCGGCAGCCACGACCAAATACCGCCTGCATCAAACAACTCTGTCCAACCCACCTCTAACATTAAACTCGTGGCACCCTCATCCACTATCCCCATAGTCCCAGCCATCCCTAAGATCTCTAATGTTTCAGGGCATTGGAAAGAAAACACGGTGGAGAGACATCTAACACGCCTGGATTTACCGCCAGCGACAACACCATATGTGGTGGTTCTAACTAATGTCCCTACATTACAAAAAGAGGGAGATGAACTATGGGAGAGGTTGAGGAACAAGTCATTGCAATGGCTTGGGGAAAGGACCGGTCTCACCGAGAGGTTATTTGACGAATTTAAGATGGCCAGGAGAGTGAGCTGGGTGGGCAGGGGACGGAAAAGCTTGCCGGGAGACTGTGTGGTGCTGACTTTTAAAACCCCCTTTTTGGTGGAACTGATTCTGAGTAGAATGGGGAGCCAATCTACTCTAGGGTATGGTATTAATATAGTTCCATTAGGTTACTTCTATAAGCCAACATTTAACATTACACCAACTAACAAGGCACCACCACCTATGCACTATAGGCATTGGTCTAACGTCCTAACACACAATCGTTTTGATGCATTAGCTAATCTTGAGGCAGCGGATTGACAGCAAATGCTAGCCCCAAGGCAGTGCGACACACTAGGTATAGAGGAGTCTCCCCTTAGCGTGGGACATAGGTTGCCTTTGTCCACTAATGAAAACATCTATCTTTATCATGAGGATAGGACAACGAACGCGGAGGCCATTATAGACATAGCATTGAATACGACAGTTTTGCCTATTTCACCCCCTACTACACAATCTGGCCACACATCAACAACCTGGGACGAAGGAAGGGGGAAAAATCAATGCCTAGGTAGGGAAAACAACTGCCAGTTCCTGTTCTGGAATGTGGCAGGATTAAATTCTAAAGTAACGAATTCCTTGTGGTATGATTTTGTCAACAAGTTTGAAATCTTTAGCCTGCAAGAAACCTGGACGGAAAAGCCCATTCATATCATGGGCTATAAAACTTTCCACACCCCAGCAGTCCCATCACCATATGGTAGAGCTAAGCGTGGATTATGTACTTATGTCTCGAACTTTTTGAACATAGGAAAGATTGTTCTAAATGTGTCAGACCAGTATTATCATATCATCAGTATACATATTGATAAAGCATTTTGTATTGTGTTAATGAATTTTTATAATAATGCTGCACCTAAACTGTTCGAGGGAATTATGAGACGCTTGAGTGGGGAATTGCATAACTTACAAGTTTGTTTATCCAAAGAAGTTTGTATTATTTGAGGGGGGACTTTAATTCTGATATATGCCAACATGCTGATAAAGGGATCTGTGGCATAACTTATGAAAAGGGCTCAAGTATCCCCCATTTTCCCCACACAAGGCGAGGAGATCTCTTAAATGATATTATGTTTGAACTCAATATAGGCTTTGCCAACAATTTATGTTCCCCCATGGTACCTTTTCGTCCGACTTTTAATGGGCGAGGTACCTTCACAACAATAGACTTTGTTTTAATCTCATGTAAATATTCCACCCACATTAAGGATTTTAGGACACACGAGATTGCACTAAGCGATCATTTTCCTATCAGTATGGAAATGAAGGTGCACGACAATTTTAAAAAGACTGGAGGTAATTCCACATACTCTGTGGAAAATATTACCCTAAACAGACAAAATGTTTATGCACTTAAATGGGCAAAAGTGGATCCAGGGATTTTTATGAGCAAAGTTGTGAAAGAATGTAGTGAAGAGCTCTTAATCTGTTTAAATGAGAAGTCATCACATCAGGAAATTGTAAAACATTTTTTAGACATTTCTAATTTTGACAAAGATACTCTATATGTGAAAGTAAGAAAGAACAGAAACACTAAACAAGGGTGGTTTGACAACAATTGTACAAAGGCTTATACCAATCTTAAAAATGCACTCCATGCCAATGTGAAAGATCAAGAAAATATTAGAAAGGCAAGAAATTAATATAAGAAGGTTATAAAGGCAAGAAAGTCCGCATTAAAAGAGGAAGCTTGGCAAGCCTTACATGATGCATCAGTTAACCGTGACCCATCAGCCTTTTGGAAGGCAGTTAACGCCCCTTTTTTGGCAGAGACTTACAATGCCACAATAGAGATAGCAATAGCCGAACGCGATTGGATCTCACATTACTCAAGGCTATATAGAAAACCGGTCCAAGAAGAACAGGTTATTCTGGCAACGGAGGTAGAAATTGACCACTCTTTAATATTCAAAGACTTACCTTTACATTTTACCCTTAGCGAGGTTAATTCTGCCATCAACTTAAGTCAGGGGGGGAAGGCTGCGGGGCCTGACGGGATCCCAGTAGATCTTTTTAAATCCAATGTAGAATTTTGGGGCCCACTATTAACGCAGGTTTTTAATGCATGCTGCTCACAAGGCTTCTTACCGACTTGGTACGATTCCATAATTGTGCCTATTTTTAAAAAAGGTGACAGGGCAAACCCAGCCTGTTACCGCCCAATTTCATTGCTGTACTCTACAGTTAAGATCGTGGGACGAGTCCTGCTAGATAGGTTACAGCTATGGGCGGAAGAGAAGTCAATATTAAGCGATCTTCAATATGGCTTCCGTAAGGGTATGGGCACAACAGAACAGGGTCTAAACTTACACATCTTGATAGATAAGTATACAAAGGTTAAAAGAGAAAGTTAATACCTAACATTTGTCGACTTAACAGCGGCATTTGATTGTGTCATCCACGAGAAGCTTTGGTCAGTTTTAGAGGGAATGGGAGTAGATGCTGTAATAGTCACTTTTTTAAGGCAGCTATACCTGGGGGCAAGGGCCAGGGTTCGGTATGGAAGGGGGGGAGAGTGCTCTAAGCACTTCAAAGTGATGAGGGGCGTAAGACAAGGGTGCATTTTAGCCCCGTTTCTCTTCTCACTATACATAAACGATTTAGAAACCATTCTGGTCCAGGAGTGCAAGGACCTACCACCCGTCCTATCCCAGCACTCATGTATGCGGATGACGCGGTCCTTATGGCCCGCACTCCGATTGCACTCCAAAAGGTAGTCAATATGTTTGTCAATTTTATGTCAGGTTTGGGACTTACTGTTAACTGTTCTAAAACCTTCACAATGAACTGTGGGGTCGGACTAAAAAAGAAGACAAAAACCCTTTTTATACATTCTAAGCCAATAGATAGTGCTACAACCTTTCCCTATTTAGGAATTTTATTCGACCAATCAGGTTCCTGGTCCCAGACGATTAAGGCCAGAAAACTTTTATTTACTAAATCACTGATGGCTTTGCTAAATTTTTGCAGAAAATTAGGTTGACGCCCCCCCCTGCCAAAATGCTACAGATTTATAGAGCAAAAAGTGTGGCTATCGCCACCTATGGAGCAGGAATCTGGGGTTACGCAGGGGTAAATATACTACAATCTGCTGAAAACAAGTTTCTTAGGTCGCTCCTGGCTGTCCCAGACAGTACATCAACCTATGTTTGCCATCAAGAACTGGGCTTGCCTTATTTGGAGGACATAATTAAGATCCAGCCAGTCCTCCTGTGGCACAAAGTCTGGATCTCAGAGGAGACGGCTTTTAACCGCCATATTCTAAAAGATGCTCTGGCGATGGACGGAGAAAATGGGATAAGATGGTTAGAATACATAAAAATGTTCTTGACTAAATTAGGCCGTCCTGAATATTATAAAGACCCACAAACAATGAGCAACGTGTCCAGGAAAGACCTCAAAGCGAGTTATATATATCATCTGGGCGAAATCAGAAACACTTTAGAACTAAAGAAATCTACGGTTCAAACGTATTACATGACCCTAGCAACTACTGCCATACAACCGTATATCGTATTAACAACTAATGATTATGATAGGTTTCTGTTAACCCGTTTTAGATTGAACATTTTATACAGATCCTTAAGTTTTCCGGTACCGAATGACTGGTCAAGAGTTTTAAGCAAATGTCCGTGTGATGATGTCTCGATACAATCGACGATACACATAATGTTCTTCTGCAAATTTTATTCAAACCCGAGAAGAACATGGATTATTCCAGTACTAAAAAGATCCGGTTTGAGACAATGCCACTCAGCATTTCGTTTCCTGCAATTGTTAGATAATGAATTTACCATTGCCTCTGTTACTGCATTCTTAAAATATGTTTTTAAATATCGCAAATCTATTACGATATGATTTTTATAACATTGTACTGATATAAGAAACGGAATTTTAAATTTGTTTTGATCTGTATATATGAAATTTTATGGTCAACTTTATTTGTTACTGAATAAAGAAATTTGATTTGATTTGATTAAAAACAAATACCCATTACCATGGCTATCTGTTCTTCTAGATCAAACTGACAACAATTTTCACCAAACTTAAATCTAAGGAGTGTGCATCATTTGTTTAAAATTTGAGAAGGTGATGAATGGAAAACTGCTTTCTCACTAAGGGGCTGATTACGATGGCTGGCGGACGCACATCTGCGGTGCTGGCGGAAAATGCCCTTTTCCGCACTCTATCGGCGGTCCTTGCGTCCGCCGCATTACGATGGGCACAGATAGCCCATTTCCCGTCTGCTGCGGTGTTTCGGGAACCACCAGGAATCCCCTTCCGCAGCGGTGGCGGACGGAGCCAAAAGGGAGGGACCGCCTTGCGCAATGCGGTTACGACCGCTGGTTGTATTACGATGCCACAAACAGCCCACCACACCGCTGCGGAGAATCCGGCCAATCGAGGATGGCGGTGGCAATACTGCAGATAGCTCCATGTGTTCCTGTCCGCTGGGGAAACGGCGGTCTTTGGCCTTACCGCAGCAAATCCGACTGCCGCGGACAGATTTTCAGCTTTTCCGCCGCTGAATCCTGGAATCCGACCACCGCGGTAGGGTGTTTCTGGCGGTGCATCCTAATCTGGCCAGCGGTTTTGCCATGGTACCTGCGGGCTGAACTTTCCCGCTAGCACGGCGGTCGAATGCTTTTCCGTCCGCCATCGTAATGAGCCCCTAAGTTTGGTTTATTTGAACATCAGGTCATTCCTTTCAGACTCTATAATATCCCAGCTGCTTTTCAAATTTTATTGATGAAGTGCTGAGACGATTTAGGATATGTTTTGCCTAGTGTCTTTAGAAGATATTATTGTTTACTGACATTCTCTGGAAACACAACAACAATATGTGAAGGCAGCTTTAAAAAGACCAAGGAAAGAGAAATCATTATACGTTTGTGAAATGTGACAAGTGTGTACTCAATGCCATTTCAGTAGAATTTTTGCAGCACATATTTAACCAACAGGGGGCAAAGTATATGACAAAGTTTCAGCCATAATTCATTGACCTACTCTTCCTTCTGTAAAATCATTTAAGGGCTTCTTAGGCTTTACTAATTTTTAGGGAAGATTAATTGATCAATTTCCTGAGATAATCAGATACATTACCAAACCTCTTTGCAAAGGGGCTACATTTACATGGTCCAGAGAATCTGATCAAACTTTTTGCTTTTGAAAAAACACAGTTCTCATGCTACTATTTAATAACATCCAAATGCTGAGATCCCATTCATTGTAGAGAAAGACATTTTATATCATGCAATGAGAGCCATTTTGTCACTAAGAAATGCAGGTGCATCCATTGGCCTACTATTCCCACAATATTTCACCAGATAAATGAAATTACACCATTACAGATAAAGAACTTTCAGTCATCAGTGAATCGTTTAAAGAATGGGGACATTAAATATTAGGAGCCAAGAATTCGGTGGAGATGTACACAGTACACAGAAATTCATTATTTCTGAAGCCTGCTAGGGCACTGAGTCCTATATAGTGGAGAAGAAAATTGTTCTTTTCTGATCATCATTTTATGATTAATTATAAACTTGGACCCATAACGGTTTGGCGGCGGCCTTGTTTATACAGAATCAGCATGAAAATGAGAATAACACTGTTAGTCAACGTTCATTGATTTTGCAAGTTGAAACTCGATAGCTCTAATTAATGTAGAAGTCTTTCTAATAAAAGGAAGCACACATGTTTTTCACTGGGTTCAGGGAAGTGTAGACATTAGCATAACTCCTGTTTGAACCAGATTATTAGGTTAGTATAACTGTTACAACTCTCTAGTGCAATGGCGAGATGAGGGAGGAAGAATTTACTAGCTTAGCCGATTGAGAGGAATTGTTGTGACAGGGTCCACTAGAAACATGCAGAGCAAAAAAATAGGTCCCAAGAAAATAAGAGCGACTTCGGGGGCATCGCCATTCCCCCACCGTAATACAGACGCAATGGTCTTTCGCCCGCCCATCTGCCCCTGAGAGGAGAGATAGCCCACTAGACACCAGCGTTATATATACACACACACACACACACACGAACACACACACACATGCACACGCACACACACACACACATATATATATTGACTAGAAAAAACAAAGATTAAAGTGACGTTATGGTTAGATAGGTAATATATTACTTAATGTTCCGACAAAACATAGAAATTCACTGATTTAAACAAAAATGAAAGTTAAATTATATTTAGGTGAAAATGTCAGTAAAACATACAATTTGAAAGTAAAAAAAACCAATAAAATCCACCAGCTATCGTTTAATGTTCTAACTACAGCTTGTGACATACTTCTGACACTGAAACATATTTAATCAGCTACATCTAGACTATTTTCTATAGCGTCTGTACTGCTAATGAGTCTTTCACAATCTCTGCCCTCCTAATGGGGCTTGCGTGTGTGTAGGGTGTGGCTCTTCTTGAAGAGTTGCACACAGGATAAAGCCTGCACGTAGTAGAGCCTTCAGCCCCTAACAGGGTTTGAGATTGCAGGTGGTAGGATCTACTTGAAAAATTGTGTGCAGGGGTGATAGCTGTGCGTAGTAGGGGCTTGGGGACGCAATGGGGCTTGAACAGCTGTACAGAGGGTGAAGGATATGCAAAGTAGGGACATATCCACCTAATGCTACTTTTGTCCCAGAAAGGAGTGGCCTGTCCTTGAACAGCCATGCTCAGGGCGAATGCTGTACATAGTATGAGTTGGACCACTGGGGTTTGGGTGTCTGGAGGGAGTAGGCTCTCTGTGAAAAGATTTTCACATGTTGAAGGCTGTGTGTAGTAAGGAATTGGGCATCTAATGGGGCTAGGGTGTCTTGAGGTAGTGGACTCTCCTTCTGTGCACAGTGCGAAGGATGTGTCAAATAGGGGCATGGCCCCTTAATGGGGCTTGCATGTCTAGAGGGAGTAGACTGCAGTTTAATTATTTAATATGAGCAGATGTTTATGTCATTTATGCTTTACATGATTGTGCGCCATTTAGTACTTATGTACATACTTCAAAGGCTGTACTGGTTCGTAGAGTAAAGTGTAGGGTGGATGATGTTATAGTGATGTCATCAATGATGTCATTTGAGATATCTTCAATGATGTCATTAACCTGTCATCAGTAATGTAATATGTGAGGTCATAAGCATTGCATGGTGGAGGTGCAAGTTATAGTTAGCTCATTAAACTATATCTGGTGAATTTCAGTGTTATTTAGGTTAATATTGTGTGTTTTAACTGACATTTTCACCTAACTCTAATGTCACTTTAACTTTTGTCTTTTTCAGTGATTTTTAAGGTTTTTAATCAAAAATAGCTAATTCTTACCACCCTTATCCATGACGTCACTTTACCCTTTGGTTTCGTCAGTGAATTTCACAGTCTCTTTTAAGTTTTAAACATAAGGTAAAATATTGCTAACATACATAATTGTACATGGTAGGCCCTTGGCTACATAACATAGCTTGAGTATGTGAAGGGAGTGGGCTGTCTGTGAAGAGCTGCACAGAGAGTGCAGGCTGTGTGTAGTAGAGGCTTCCCACCTAATGGGGCTTAGGTGTCTGAAGGGAGTGAGCTGTGCACACATTCTGCACACAAAGCGCAGACTGTGCACAGCAGGGTTTGGGGAGGGTCTGGCCTCTTCACAAATACCTCTGCACAGGCCAAATGTTGTAGATGGTAGGGTTTAGTGAAGGGCTGGCCTCTTCACTAAAACCTCTTTACAGGATGAAGGCTGTGAGTAGTAGGGTTTGGTGAGGGACTGGCCTCTCCACAAAGACCATTGTACAGGGTAAAGGCTCTGTGTAGTAGGGTTTGGTCTCTCCATGAAGACCTCTGTACAGAGTCAAGCTGTATGTGCAAGGGTTTGGTGAGGGACTGGCTTCTTCACGAAGAGCGCTTTACAAAGCGAAAGCTATGCATGGTATGGTTTGATGAGCAGCTGTCCACTCCATGAAGACCAATGTACAGGGCAAAGGCTGTGTGTAGTAGAATTTGGTGGTTGACTAGCCTTTCTATGAAGACCACCATACAGGGCCTAGGCTGTGCATAGTAGGGTGTGGTAAGGGACTGGCCTCTCCGCTAAGACAGTTGTATAGGGTCAATAATGTGTATAGTAGGGTTTGTGGAGAGTCTGACCTCTGCACAAAAGCCACTGTACAGGGCTAAAGCTGTATGTAGTTAAGTCTGGTGAGGGCCTGGACTCTCTGCGAAGATCTCTCCACCCAGTGAAGGCTCTGCATAGAAGGGTTATGTGTGGGACTGGCGTCTTTGGAAAGACCATTGTACAGGGAGAAGACTCTGCATAGTAGGATTTAATGAGGGACTGTTCGCTCCACAAAGACCTCTGTACAGGGTGTAGCCTGTGCATAGTAGAGGTTTTTCTTTTTCTTTAGTTTTTTTGTCTGAGGGGACTACCATAGGAGCCTATGAGACCACAAGGGGCTCCTGTGAGACTACCATTTGATTGCTGCAACCCCAAAAACAGGAGTCATGTGGCAACAGATATCTATATTTTTTATAACCTTATTTTCTCAGAAACTGCTCAACAAATCACAAAAAGCCCATTTTCTGAGTAAAGATCTATTTTTTTGCCAAATTTGGTGTAATTCTGTTCAGCCATTTTGTCTGTAGCCTTGTCTACAATTTGCAATGACAATTACATGGTGCAAAAGCGTTTTGGGACCCCACAGTTTTCTCGACCCTGCTTGACAGATCACACCAAAACTTTATTTGAAAAAGCTGAGGTGGATGAACATTTTTCGGAAAGTTTCACAGTAATTAGTCAAATGGTTCCAAAATTATTAGAAAAACAAAAAACGCTCTTTCTATGGAAACTCTGACCTACCCTGTGTAATATCTATCTATCTATCTATCTATCTGTCCGTCCGTCCGTCTGTCTGTCTGTCTATCAATCTAGGAGACTGTGAGAAACATATATATATATAATCCCACTATGGTAATGAACTCCTTTGCCCAGAATGCATTGTTTTTTGAGGGTGGAGTCAATGACATTAAATATGAGCAGCTGTGGGGTTTTGTGTTGATGCCAGTGATCAAGGGCAGTTGGCCCGAAACATGTTTTTTGACTTGGAGGAGTAACGCGCTGTTTTTGCTTACCTGCAATAAAGAAAGGATATACCTCTCACTGTGTTGGCATTCTCAAGCAGGGAAACCTTTTGTTGATGGATTTAAATGCGGCGCTCCTCATCGCGAGAATGCCCCCTGCATACTTCGCTGGCCGCGGACCCGTATAAAAAAGGGTTCCGTGGAGTTGGAGGTTTCAGCTGTTGTAGGCGTGGATACTGTGCGGAACACTGCGGTTTCTCCTCCATGCCAACCCACTATGGGGTATACAGTTCTTTGACACAGAACCGCCTGCTACCACTATGGAAAAGAATCCCACTATGGTAATGAACTCCTTTGCCCAGAATGCATTGTTTTTTGAGGGTGGAGTCAATGACATTAAATATGAGCAGCTGTGGGGTTTTGTGTTGATGCCAGTGATCAAGGGCAGTTGGCCCGAAACATGTTTGGCACTTTTTTTGACTTGGAGGAGTAACGCGCTGTTTTTGCTTAGCTGCAATAAAGAAAGGATATACCTCTCACTGTGTTGGCATTCTCAAGCAGGGAAACATTTTGTTGATGCATATATATCTATATCTATCTATATATATATATATATATATATATCTATATCTATATCTATATCTATATCTATATCTATCTATATCTATATCTATATCCAAATCTCCGTTGACTTCCAGATCCCGCTCGAGACAGAACGGACACGGACCGCCGATTCATTTGCACAAATGATAGATTTATTGATTATTGTCCGCCATTTCACGTTTCGGCTGCCCACAGCCTTGATCACATGATATATATACATATATATATATATATATATATATTTCTTTTTTTTTTTTTTTTTTTTAGACCTGGTACCATTGGCGTGGGTCTCCCTTCCATTTTTTCGCTATACCTCCTCTGTTGTTGACATGTTTTTGCTGGTTTAGATGCTTTGGGCACTTTGCCACTGCTAATCAGTGCCAAAGTGCAAGTGCTCCCTATGATAAATTGATGTATGGATTAGTGACTCCATGATTGGCTTATTTGATTTACTGTCAGACCCTAGTACAGTGCACCGCGTGTGCCCAGGGCCTCTAAATCAAATGCTGCTGGTGGGCTTGCAGCACTGGTTGTGCCACCCACCGGAGCAGCTTGTAAAGCATGTCTCAGGCCTGCCATTGCAGAGCCTGTGTGCAGTCTGGTACTGCCATGTCGACTTGGTAAGTGCACCCACTTACCAGTCCCCAAACCTTCCCTTTTCTGCATGTTAGTCACCCCTAAAGTAGGCCTGCGGTTAGGGTGCATTGTATGTAAGAGGTAGGACATGCCCTGATGTGTGTGGCATGTCCTGATAGTGAATTACAGCCAATTTCGTTTTTCATTATTGCAAGGCTACCTGTCCCCATAGGCCAGAATGGGCAGTTTGATTATAACATCTTATAATCCTAACTGACCCAGGGAACATGGTAGAAAAACGAATTTAGTATGCCTGAACTCAGAATGATAAAATACATCTTTTAGTGAAGTTGGTTTTAACATTCTGGGGCCGATTCCGATCTCGGCCGGTAGTGCTCCGAATCGGATTCGGATTCACCGGATCCGATTCGGAGCCCTGTTTCCCGACCGAATCGTACGCGGGTCCGGCCGAGCGAGTACGATGCAAGGACCCGTGAAATCGCCGACCGACTCGAACGCGGCTTCAACACGCTCCGACCGACACGCATGGACACGACTCGCACAGCGCTATGGAGACGTTTCCCGGCCGGGTAAGTACGAAGCGCGCCGCGACCACTCCGATCGACTTGAGCCGTCCGGCTTGAAAAAGCTGTCGGAGCCGGACTTTGGGGGTCCGCGTCGGACCCCCCTGTACACGTAGCCACGCGAGTCGCACACAGGGGGGACCCATGGGTCCCCCCTACCTGTGCATGTACGCCGCGATGCGCATGGATGCGTACACGCTGTAGGGGGCGCCCCTGTCCGCCTCGCACCCATTGAGTCAATGGGAGCCCGCGTACGCGTTGTACGACAGGCTCCCATTGACTTCAATGGGAGTCTGACCGAATCGAGTCCGATAGCATGCTAACGCATCGTACTCGTTCGGTCGGACTGCTAGGGTCCGATTCGGTCGGAATTCTCTCCGGGTCCGGCTCGGTCGGAGAGATTTCCGGCCCGAATCGGAATCGGCCCCTCTGTGTTTGAAAATACCACTTTTAGAAAGTAGGTATTTTCTTGCCTAACCATCCAGCCTGCCTCTGCTAGCTTGTGTATTGTATGTCTGGTTTTGTGAGTGACAGGGGCTGGGGGACTCCAGGAGACAGGGTGAGTCAGCACAGGGCTGAATAGACCTATCTGCATGTAGAGTGGTGGGAGGAGTAGCACCTGGGCCTGAATAGGGCTGTGCCTGCCTTCCACAATGCTGGCTCCACCTCCTGTGGTGCGTCTGATGTCCCTGGCCCACATTGACAAAGGAAGAAGGTGTGCACTGACAGAATGCACCCAGAACTGGTTTGGACTAGGTACAGGACCCTCTGCCTACAGAGGACAAAGGATTTGCTGGTATAAATATTGGGACCCAGACCCCAAGATTTTAGATCACTTCTGGGAATCAAGACGAACCTTTGCTGAGGAGAAGAACCAGGAAGCTGAAGGAGGAGACTACCCCTATGCTGCGTGTTGTTGGGGTTGGCCTGAAGTGGTTACTTTATTGCCAAAGAAAGGAGAAAAGGACTGAGTGTGCTTTCATCATCTTGAAGAAGATCTCCAAGGGCTTGAACATTGAGCTTGCCTCCTGCCTGAAGTCTCAGGGATACAAGACTTCACCCCCAGCTCCCCTCCTGAATTCCCTTGCTGGGAATTGAAGTGCCTACTGCTGTTGGGCCTTCTGAGAGACTGCGTGTTGCTGGGAGCTGGAAGCGCGACGCAATGAAGAGGAAGCGTGTTGCCGCCGCAGCAGCTGTCGTCGCATCGCGGAGTAAGCCTGCCGCCACTGCCGCATCACCGAAGCGCCTCGCATCACCGGAGAAATGTGCCGCCGCCACAGAGGACACTGGTGCATCACCAAAGAAGCATGTCGCAGGGCCTGTCGCGGCTCAGAAGATCGCAGAGTCGCCGCACGGCCGTCGGACGTGCATGCATCCCGTCAACGCTGTCGCACCGTGAGCAAGACGCCATTTTCTCGCATCGCACCGGATCATCATCGCATCGGAACCGGGCCGCAGTAAGAAACCGACGCATCCTCCTTTCTGCGTGTAAGGAATCGAAGCATCACCTTCCCTGCAACCCTTTTGTTTGTTTTGCGTTACGCATCCAAAGGTACATTGAGAGTAAAATGTCGCATTTATCATCTTTATTGATCTGAGCTATTTTCTACCATTTGACAGTCATATTTTTCGTATTGTATTGTGGATTTTTGTCTTTTGGGTCTTGTGTTAAGTCTATATAAAAATACTTATTTTTATACTACAACCTGTGTGGTGTCCATCTGTAGAGTTGTCACTGGGTTACTGTATGTGTTCACAAATGCTTTACACACTGCCTCTGAGATAAGCCTGCCTGCTCGTGCCAAGCTACCAAGGGGGTGAGGAGGGGTTATTTTAGTAGTGTATCCCCCTTACCCTGACTAGAAGCAAGGGTCCCTATTTGGACAAAGGTACCTATCTCTGCCAACTAGAGACCCCCAGTTCTAACATTGGTGGCAGAGGTGGGATTCTGGACTTGCATTTGTGACTCATATACAGTAATTGGTGTACACTACTAGTGAGTGCAGACCAAACGCAACCACATACATTTCTGGTAGATTGTTTTTCCTGGGATTTCTATTTTTTGCCAAGAACTGCCAAGTTTAGTCACCATGAGCAAAACAGCATCCATCGCATCTGTGGATTTAGATTTTGAAGAAGAAAAGCTGGAAAGTTACAACGTGAAACTGCTAAAGTACTTCTGCAGGAAATTGAAAGTTGCTACTACAGGTCTCACCAAGAAGGATGAGTACCAAAAGGCACTGAGGGCCTGGGTGGAAGCAAGGAGTACCCCTGAGCATGTGAAAGAGCATGAGGAGGGGGCTGAGAATGCAGAAGGGCATCTAGATGGGCACTACCAATTCCGGGTTATGCCATTTGGGATGAAGAATGCCCCTGCCACCTTTCAGAGGTTGGTCAACCAGGTGTTGGTTGGACTGGAAGATTTCAGTGCCGCCTACCTGGATGACATCGCAGTGTTCAGCGCCAGTTGGGAAGAACATCTGCGCCACCTCTGGGAAGTGTTGATGGCGCTGCGGAGGGCAGGCCTCACGATCAAGGCGAGTAAGTGCCAGATTGGGCAGGGTTCTGTGGTGTACTTGGGACACCAGGTTGGGAGCGGCCAGGTGGCGCCCCTACAGCCCAAGATTGATACCCTTCTGGCTTGGGAGCCCCCCAAGACCCAGACAGAGGTGAGAGCCTTTCTAGGACTCACCGGGTATTACAGGAGATTTTTCAAGGGGTATGGCAGCATCGTTGCACCCTTGACAGAGCTGACTTCCAGGAAGCAGCCCAAGAGAGTGATTTGGACTGACACCTGCCAGAGAGCTTTTGACGCCTTGAAGACTGCCATGTGCACGGCCCCCGTGCTTCAGACGCCCAACTTCTCAAAACAATTTGTTGTTCAAACAGACGCTTCAGAACATGGTGTAGGGGCTGTTCTGGCACAGTTAAATGAGGAATGCCTAGACCACCCTGTAGCCTTCATCAGTAGGAGGTTACTTCCACTGGAACAGAGGTGGAGTGCTATTGAGCGTGAGGCATTTGCTGTGGTCTGGGCGCTGAAGAAGTTGAGACCATACCTGTTTGGGACTCACTTCTGGGTTCAGACAGACCACAGGCCCCTCAGATGGTTGATGCAGATGAGGGGTGAGAATCCAAAGCTGTTGAGGTGGTCCATTTCCCTACAGGGGATGGACTTTATGGTAGAACACCGCCCTGGTACAGAACACGCCAATGCTGATGGTCTGTCCAGATTTTTCCACCTTAGTGATGAGAACTCCCAGGAGGTAGGGTAGTTCTCCCCACATTTCAGCTGGAGGGGACACGTGTTAGACCTGGTACCATTGGCGTGGGTCTCCCTTCCATTTTTTCGCTATGCCTCCTCTGTTGTTGACATGTTTTTGCTGGTTTAGATGCTTTGGGCACTTTGCCACTGCTAATCAGTGCCAAAGTGCAAGTGCTCCCTATGATAAATTGATGTATGGATTAGTGACTCCATGATTGGCTTATTTGATTTACTGTCAGACCCTAGTACAGTGCACCGCATGTGCCCAGGGCCTGTAAATCAAATGCTGCTGGTGGGCTTGCAGCACTGGTTGTGCCACCCACCGGAGCAGCTTGTAAAGCGTGTCTCAGGCCTGCCATTGCAGAGCCTGTGTGCAGTCTGGTACTGCCATGTCGACTTGGTAAATGCACCCACTTACCAGTCCCCAAACCTTCCCTTTTCTGCATGTTAGTCACCCCTAAAGTAGGCCTGCGGTTAGGGTGCATTGTATGTAAGAGGTAGGACATGCTCTGATGTGTGTGGCATGTCCTGATAGTGAATTACAGCCAATTTAGTTTTTCATTATTGCAAGGCTACCTGTCCCCATAGGCCAGAATGGGCAGTTTGATTATAACATCTTATAATCCTAACTGACCCAGGGAACATGGTAGAAAAACGAATTTAGTTTGCCTGAACTCAGAATGATAAAATACATCTTTTAGTGAAGTTGGTTTTAACATTCTGGGGTCGATTCCGATTCGGGCCGGAAATTTCTCCGACCGAGCCGGACCCGGAGAGATTTCCGACCGAATCGGACCCGTGCAGTCCGACCGAACGAGTACGATGCGTCCGTATGTTATCGGACTCGAGTCGGGTCGGACTCCCATTGAAGTCAATGGGAGCCGGTCGTACAACGCGTACGCGGGCTCCCATTGACTCAATGGGTGCGAAGTCGGACAAGGGCGCCCCTACAGCGGGTACGCGGCGAAGCGATTCGCGCCATACACGCACAGGTAGGGGGGACCCATGGGTCCCCCTGTGTGCGACTCGCGCGGCTACGCGTACAGGGGGTCCGACACGGACCCCCAAAGTACGGCTCCGACAGCTCTTACGAGCCGGAGTGCGCGGCTCGGTCGGACTGCCCGCGGCGCGCATCGTACTTACCCGGCCGGGAAACGTCTCCATTGCGCGGTGCGAGTCGAGTCCGAGCGAGTCGGTCGGAGCGGTTCGAGCCGGGAGCGAGTCGGTCGGAGCGGTCGGGACGCCCGGACGAGTCGGTCGGAGATTTCGCATCGTACTCGCTCGGCCGGACCCGTGTACGGTTCGGTCGGGAAACAGGGCTCCGAATCGGATCCGGTAAAGCCGAATCCGATTCGGAGCCCTACCAGCCGAGATCGGAATCGGCCCCTCTGTGTTTGAAAATACCACTTTTAGAAAGTAGGTATTTTCTTGCCTAACCATCCAGACTGCCTCTGCTAGCTTGTGTATTGTATGTCTGGTTTTGTGAGTGACAGGGGCTGGGGGACTCCAGGAGACAGGGTGAGTCAGCACAGGGCTGAATAGACCTTTCTGCATGTAGAGTGGTGGGAGGAGTAGCACCTGGGCCTGAATAGGGCTGTGCCTGCCTTCCACAATGCTGGCTCCACCTCCTGTGGTGCGTCTGATGTTCCTGGCCCACATTGACAAAGGAAGAAGGTGTGCACTGACATAATGCACCCAGAACTGGTTTAGACTAGGTACAGGACCCTCTGCCTACAAGGGACAAAGGATTTGCTGGTATAAATATTGGGACACAGACCCCAAGATTTTAGAGCACTTCTGGGAATCAAGACGAACTTTGCTGAGGAGAAGAACCAGGAAGCTGAAGGAGCAGAATACCCCTATGCTGCGTGTTGTTGGGGTTGGCCTGCAGTGGTTACTTTATTGCCAAAGAAAGGAGAAAAGGACTGAGTGTGCTTTCATCATCTTGAAGAAGATCTCCAAGGGCTTGAACATTGAGCTTGCCTCCTGCCTGAAGTCTCAGGGATACAAGACTTCACCCCCAGCTCCCCTCCTGAATTCCCTTGCTGGGAATTGAAGTGCCTACTGCTGTTGGGCCTTCTGAGAGACTGCGTGTTGCTGGGAGCTGGAAGCGCGACGCAATGAAGAGGAAGCGTGTTGCCGCCGCAGCAGCTGTCGTCGCATCGCGGAGTAAGCCTGCCGCCACTGCCGCATCACCGAAGCGCCTCGCATCACCGGAGAAATGTGCCGCCGCCACAGAGGACACTGGTGCATCACCAAAGAAGCATGTCGCAGGGCCTGTCGCGGCTCAGAAGATCGCAGAGTCGCCGCACGGCCGTCGGACGTGCATGCATCCCGTCAACGCTGTCGCACCGTGAGCAAGACGCCATTTTCTCGCATCGCACCGGATCATCATAGCATCGGAACTGGGCTGCAGTAAGAAACCGATGCATCCTCCTTTCTGCATGTAAGGAATTGAAGCACTACCTTCCCTGCAACCCTTTTGTTTGTTTTACGTTACGCATCCAAAGGTACATTGAGAGTAAAGTGTCGCATTTATCATCTATATTGAACTGAGCTATTTTCTACCATTTGACAGTCATATTTTTCGTATTGTATTGTAGATTTTTGTCGTTTGGGTCTTGTGTTAAGTCTATATAAAAATACTTATTTTTATACTACAACCTGTGTGGTGTCCATCTGTAGTGTTGTCACTTGGTTACTGTATGTGTTCACAAATGCTTTACACACTGCCTCTGAGATAAGCCTGCCTGCTCGTGCCAAGCTACCAAGGCGGTGAGCAGGGGTTATTTTAGTAGTGTATCCCCCTTACCCTGACTAGAAGCAAGGGTCCCTATTTGGACAAAGGTACCTACCTCTGCCAACTAGAGACCCCCAGTTCTAACATATATATATATATAGATTTCAAACCACAAGTTCCATCGGAACAAACTGGAGCACTCAACAGGTTCTGCACAGGTAATTTATTCGACATCCAGCAAACGCGTTTCGGAAATTCTCCCTTTCTCAATGCTGGTTAAAAATAGAGGATGTCACATTCAAATCGTTAGATACGTCTTGAAAGGTCCCTATTGGATAAACATTTGTGGCAAACAAAAGAGGACTGCACCAATTTCTGTCCAATACTTATTTACAAGCGGCCATATTAGCATGTGTTGTCAAATATTTGTAATCCCAGTGGAAATGTCACAAAATACGCTGCGGCCATAATTCCTGCATTCCTCTTTTTTATAATCAAACCCTCAATAGGTTGCCACTAAACTTAACGGAAGCAATGTCTCTTGCACATCATAAATTACTCCATGTGCCCTTCGTCCTATCCCAGGCAGGCATGCAACCACACACCACACATGGCCTTTTGCTGTGCACGGCCTGGGGATGGCTACAGGACCTGCATTCAACCCATTGTGAGCAGCCAACGCCACACCAACTCCACGCCACACATGGATTTTCTGGCATGACCAGTGTGTAGTTGGCCTCATAAGTCTTGGCCAAAGATCCAATCCCCCAGTGCCAATTTGTCAAAAATGGGGAAGGGCACATGGCCCCCTCCTGGAGCCTTTGCAGGACCCAGGTACCCCATCCCCCCGGGCAGTAATTTCTTTATTAAGGCAAAAGGTGTGCACAGCACCCCTCTATAAGCCTTTACAGTCCCAGGGACCCCATCCTCCCAGGGACTTTCCTTTAAGGGGATGGGAGCATGCAGCTTCCCCTTCCCAATCCTATACAGCCACAGAAACCCCATCTCCCAGAGCTTTTATCTTTTTAAAGGGAACCCTTTGTTGAACCCTCTTGGGCCCTGGGAGCCCTATCCCCTAGGGGCCTTTCTTTTTAATCAGGGGAGGGGGCATTTGGCCCCTTCTCCGAGCCACCATGAGCCCTGGGGTTTCCCAGGCCCTTCAGTTTTTCATTAAGCGAAAGGGCAACCCCGGGGGCCAAAACGTATACCTTAAGAGTAGGGGCACACAGCCCCACTCCCTGAGCCTCTTGGAGCCCAGGGGACCACACCTCCCAAGGCCTTTTTTTCAATTAGGGGAGAGGCCCCCCTTATATTTTATTTTGAAGTTAAACTCAGGACAGGGGACCAGCTCCCTGCAATAGCTGCCTGCAACATTTTTCCTCATGTTGAAGGAAGCCATCAGAGTGTTTGCTCCTGCAGGAGCGTAACTCCCGTTGGAGTGAATTGGTCCAGGGGAACAAAGCCTCCCGGGCAATTAGAACACTCTATTTTTAAACTGGGTTAGAGGGACACTTGCGAAAGTCCCTCAAACCCAACAATCCGGATATACACATATGTTTGTACACTAAAATCTTAAAAACTACTGAATGGATTTACAAAAAAATCACAAAAAGAACACTTTCTGGACCAAGATCTAGTTTCCTGCCAAATTTAGAGTAATTCTGTTCCGCTCTTAGTTTAGTGCTAGTGTTTAGTGAGTCCTTTGACTGCTGCATAAATGCCCCAATAATCTTGAAGACAAAATATGATCAATACTGTCCTCCTTATGCTGATTAATGGTTTGTAGAAAGCAAAACTTACAAAAATGCAAAGGATTGGTGAAAATTCTTTTGGAGGATGAGAGACAATTGGTAGCTTTGTAAAGCATGATATCTTGCTGTGCGGGTAACCACAAATACAGGTTTTGACTGCTTACTTTACAAGACTGACCCCAGCTAGAGATCATCGCATTTGACTAGAAAGTTTGTGATATTATCCTCCCCAGTTGAACCAGGCATATGGACCTCAGTTCCATTACTTGTAATCAAAACATGTTGCAGCACTACAGATTCATAATTTTAAAAGACATCAAGAGCTAGATGTATTAAATGTTTTAGCAGTCACAACCCCTCCAATTTCAAACCCAAAGGGTTTGTAACAGCTAAAAAGTTATTTTGTATGTATTGAACAATTTATCAATCAGTAATGTTTTACTGACTCCTAAAATGGGTTTAGAAATGGGTAACAATCGAAATTTGGAAGGGGTGTGTTGTGGGCATCCCTTCCAAATTTTGAATGAGTACCCTATGTATCAATGCTTTAGGTCCCCTTTGGACCACTGCCCCTTTGTGAAATGGTGTGGCAGCTCCAGGAAGAGTGCAGTGTTCCAGAGGACCAGTGCCAAATATCGAGAAACATTTTCAAAACTGAAAACCTTTTGTTTAAAGGAGCCCCATTTTTGTTTGACTGAGTGCTCTCTCTCTCTTTAGTGTAACACTTGGGAGATCCACACGCAAAACTAAGAAGAGGGTTGCCTTTCTTTGTAAAAAATATGTTTACTGGAAGTGGAGCCAATCCTATAGATCACTTCTTTCCTCCCTCTCCATTGATATGACTTTTATATTTCTCGTGCCACCTAACAATACCATTAATATGCAAGAGTGGCAACAGTTATTTACAATCCCTTGAAGCCACAAAAGAGGGCTGGGCAAAACATTGTGGCCTGAGACAAAAGAAAAATAATTGTCAGAGAATCTGCTTAAGACGTAAGTGTGGAGACCCTGAAACATTAATAACAAGGCTCTGCACTGGGTGGAGGACTGATGTTTGACAAAAGAGGCATCTTTTAGCATTAAAAATTGACACTAAGGGAAGCTGTGCATTTGCTTTTAGCACTAACACCAAACAATGTTCCTGAGTGAATTAAGCAATAGGTATTTGTAAAATGAAGTCTTTTAAAACATTGCCCAATTGCCTACACAAATGTCCATGGTTAAGAAACAGTGGTGACAACAAATGTTGAAACTTTCAGATCTTGTAGAAAAAGTTCTGTATTCTCAGTGTTGGTGATCCAAATTTCTCCAAATCTTCAGGGATTTCTCCATTAGGTGGACAGCTATGATTTTCAGTTAAAGATAGGTTTTTTGACCACTCTTTTCAGGACCTTTGGCAAATTCTCATCTTTTGTGATTCTATTAGCTAGCTCTCAGGCACAGAAACATGATCTGTTCTTGGGATCCTTTCCCATCTAACAACATTCAGGTGAGTAGATCAACAGTGCAGGTCTTCCTTGTTTAGACTTGGCCCTCCTTTTTTTCTTGGGGATGCAAAGAGATCTGCTCTCCTGGCTCTAGACTCATGCCAGAATTCCTGTTTCGAAAGAGAGATGGTATCAATCAATCCATAGTGCCCCACAATCCTCTTGTAGGTAAATCAAGAAGCCTTCCTCACAGAAATCTCTCTTCTTTCTTTCCTCCAGAAGCATTCTGTCTTCTAGAAATGGGAACCTTACCTTAAAGAATAACTCACCAGCGATTGGGGAGTTTCATTAAGCCTATAAAAGTAAAATTTCAAGCCATGCCCCACATAGCTTTTGAGGTTTTTCCTTTGCATTATGGTAAAAGTTATACCATACAACGCTGTTCTTTTGGTGGTCAAGATGGCCCAGGAGAACTTTTCAGAAAAGGTCTTATTCATTGTCTTTAGCTCCAAAAAGAGGCCACCCTTAACCCCTTCCCAGCACCCATCTGTAACCTCCCCCATGGGTAAAGGCTTCAGGTTGTTTACGTGAACACACTGTTAAAAATGGATTCACTTGGGGATAGTTCTCTTTCATGCCCTGATGCCATGCCAGAAGGCAGGTAGTCTTGGTGCAAGTCTGACATTGTGAAGTGTCAAAATTCCTCCTCTGTTAGCCCATATACTTGACACCTGCTAGTTAGTGTCAATGACAACGATTCCCAAGCCAGTGGGATCTGAATTGTTAAAACTACCTCAATTCGATTTCTAAGGGCCTGATTCACAAAGGTAAACTTAAACTTTTGTGTAAGTTTACGATTTTTTGAAATTCACAAAGTAATTTTATGAATAGTATCTTTAAGACTGCCTACCTTTTTATGTGCGGAGTCTCTTCCACGAGTGTGGAGACTCCGCAGTCATAAAGATACTACTCCTAAGATTCCTCTGTGAATTGCAAAAAATCATAAACTTACAAAAACGTGTAAGTTTACCTTTACTGAATCAGGCCTTAAGGGTCTACTATACACAGTGTTAGGTACCCTTTCAGTGTCAAGTAATCACGGTCCCTTGTCTTTCACACAGTCTGCATTTGGTGGGGTGGGAGGCAGTGAGCCAGGAAACTAATTTGTCTCTGGTAAATCACCAATTATGCAAGAAGTTGACACCTAGTTAAATGTTATCAGAAAATACTGAAACCCCAGCCATGTGGGATGAAATGTTCTTTAAACCAGTTTGAGGAAGGAAAATATAAAAATGTTCCTACATTTGTATTTCAAATCTTAGGTCATCAAATAATTGCATATTCTCTAATTGGAGCAATGTTATGAGAATTACATTTTAGGTAGGTTTCAAATCACTGGACAAGATCTACCAGCGTAAACTGTCTCAATACCCATGCTGCAAGAAACCCTTTATGCCCTGTCACTTTGGAGATCTAAAAGTTGATGCTACACCTTCGTTTTGAATCTGACTATTATGCACTAGTACTTTCAGCTTCACTGCACACTTATAATGGATTGAGTTAATAATAGCTTTATGCCTTTGATGTCAAAAATGGGTTGTGTTTAGCACTATACTACTGAAGATTGATATACAGTGTTACAAGCCTGCCTGTCAGCCAATTTTTAATTTTTAACCCTACATGTGAAGGGCATAACATTTCATGGCATCCCATATTGTGGTTTTGACCATTATGTACTCTGCTGAGGCTTTGCATATGTTTACTGTGGACTTACATAAAACACAAATATTCAGTTCTGCATTTGCAAATCAGTCACCATAGTTGTAGGGAAAAATAATATGCAATGGGAAGTTTGACCGAATCTTCTCATCCCCCAAAAGTCAACAATGCAATTAATTAAGGTTCAGAAAGGAAAAGAAAATCTGTTTGAGGCAAAAAACCAAATTCCTTGCGGGGAAGCGGATTGACTATGGTTTTGCAATTCAGGTTGGCTGGAATGGATAGAATTCCTATTTTAGGTTTAAACCGATAATAATTGATAAAACCCTGCCAAAGGGAAAATCAGCCGTCATCAGTGTAAACATAAAAACACTGATAACACATGTAAAAACACAAACTAAAATGCCATTCAAAGAAAGGAAAGTGAGAGATAATGAGTTCTTTTTATTCCTTTCTGAAGGGACTAACACAATGTAACTTTCCTGTACAAGAAAGACTAGTATAAGATAATTCTGCTTTTGTATGATTGTTTAGGGATGGCACTAAAATATTGTTTCTTCTTCCTTTTGTTTCCTCTAGTTTTGTGTGCTTAGATGAATAGTGAAGGGTTTACAAGTAAGGATTAGGTCTGATCTAATTATTTTATACACTGGATAATATATGGGAATGTTAAAATAATATATGACATTTTGTCAGTGGTTAATTCTTACACTGATTGGTGAAATGGCTGGTTCATAAGAATCCTGCCCAATATTTACTATCACATTTACCCACCCACAGAGAATGGACAAAACCCTTTGATACATCAGCCCCCTTTTGTAACAAGTCAGTATTGATATCAGGTCACCTGCTAAACACTTCAGGATCTCAATATTCAATGCAAGGTGAAATGACAGGTACCTTTGAAAAGAGTGCTGTCACCAAGGGTAACTAGTCACAATATCGGAAAAAAATTATCGACTGGACAGAATATCGAGTTTTTTATATAGAATGGACAGAATATCGAATTGCAAAAGTATAGTGGTGCAGAATATCGAAATTAAGGTAAGAAATATTGATTTTAATAATATCGAAGTTAGTAATATCGACAGTCATAATATAGTTGTTAAAAATATCGAATTTTTTTATAGTGTTTTAAGTGTCAGTATATGTGTTAAAAGTATGTATTATTTTTGTAATGTATGTTTGAATTTTTTTAAAGTAAAGAATTTTATGTTATTTAAATTTTGTGTAATTTAATTACGTAGCGGGTAGTGGGTTTATAGGGGAATAGGGTGGGAAGTAATTTAATTATAGTAAATTAAATATTAATTTTTAGGAATTATTAATTATTTTTAATTTAATTTTGCGTTTTAGTTCTGTAGCGGGTTGTGGGTTTATGGGGAATAGGGTGGGAAGTAATTTAATTGTAATTAAGTAAATATTTATTTTCATTTATTGGTATTGATAATTAATTTATTGTTGATTAATTATTAATTGGTAATTAATGTTTATTAATTGATTAATTGATAATTATATTAATTGTATTAATTTATTATTCGGAGCGGGTTGTGGGTTTATAGGGGAATAGGGTGGGAAGTAATTTAATTGTAAATATGTAATAATTTATTGTTATTTATTGGTATTGATAAATAATGTATTGTTAATTAATTATTAATTGGTAATTAATTTGTATTAATTGGTAATTAATTTTTATTAATTGATTAATTGATAATTATATTAATTGTATTAATTTATTATTCGGAGCGGGTTGTGTCTTTATAGGGGAATAGGGTGGGAAGTAATGTAATTGTAATTACGTAATTATTGAAATTATTTTTGTGTATTGATAATTAATTTACTGCTAATTAATTATTAATTGGTAAAAAATGTTATTACTTATTAATTTTTGGTATTGAAAATTAATTTGTTGTTAATTAATCATTGATAGGTAATTAATTGTTAATAATTAATATTTATTGGTATTTATAATTAATTAATTATTACATAATTTGTAATGGGTAATTAATTTTTATTAATTTTTTATTGGTATTGATAATTAATTTATATATATTTAATTATTAAATCATTACTTTCCCTACTGTTGCACTCATTGGAGGGGGAATAGTAATTTTTACCCCTACGCTATCCAACACTTTCCCTACTATTGCACTCTCTGGAGTGGGAATAGTAATCTTTACCCCTACGCTATCCAACACTTTCCCTACTGTTGCACTCACTGGAGTGGGAATAGTAATTTTTACCCCTACGCTATCCAACACTTTCCCTACTGTTGCACTCTCTGGAGTGGGAATAGTAATTTTCACCACTACGCTATCCAACACTTTCCCTACTGTTGCACTCTCTGGAGTGGGAATAGTAATTTTTACCTACACGCTATCCAGCGCTTTCCCTACTGTTGCACTCACTGGAGTGGGAATAGTAATTTTTACCCTCCCGCTATCCAACGCTTTCCTTACTGTTGCACTCACTGGAGTGGGAATAGTAATTTTTATCCTCCCGCTATCCAACGCTTTTCCTACTGTTGCACTCACTGGAGTGGGAATAGTCATTTTTACCCTCCCGCTATCCAACACTTTCCCTACTGTTGCACTCACTGGAGTGGGAAGAGTAAATTTTACCCTCCCGCTATCCAACACTAAAAATATTGAATATTTTTTAATATTATTAAGTTAACATATATATGTATTAAAAAATAAAAATGCATGTTTTTTTTTTATTTACATTAATTATTTATTAATTGTAAAGTTATTTAAGTATTTTTGAGTATGTTTTACTTAATTATATTCATTATTTAATTATTTTACATTACTTTTAAGACATTTAAAAAATTCGATGTTTTAACAAACTATATTATTTACAACGATATTTTGGATTCGATATTTTTGTACTTACCTGTTTGTAGATAGGAAGTCGTTATTCTGTCATTCTATATTTTCCCTTCGATATTTTGGCAGGTCGATATTTTGCTCCTCGATATTCTGTCAGTGATCCGTCACCATGCATATGGGTTAGTGGTGAAAACATGACACAAAACTTGCCTCATACCAGCACAATGTATAGCTGTAAGGTATTCCATTGCTATGTGCCACACCTTCAACTAATTCTGGCTTTACTCAACTGCTCTTTATTGCTCTGTGCTTTTGAACCCATACTTACAATGTTAGGAGCAACATTTCAAGTCCCACAATAAAATGTGATATATGTAAAAAGTTCAGGCCTGACTTAATGTGAGGCATTTGCCATGAGGACATTTGGTAGTTATGAATGTGCGCCCACCAGCAGTACCACCTTAACCTGGTCAGGCAGAGAGTGCAGAAAAACAGCAGCAAACATGCTTCATCTGCCTTAAAAATCACGGCTACAAATTAATCTAGTGTAATTTCAAAATTTGAAAGGTATCACAAGGTCCTAGGCTCTTGGCAGGGCTGAGCATCAGTAAATTTGAATCGAGCACTCTTGTTTTTTTAATCCATTAATCCATTAATAGTCCTGTAAGACAGAAAGAGTCCTGACAGAGTGGTGTGAAAGGTAATGATATGTGTGAGAGGGTAATGAGATGTGAGTGGGAGTGCAACACACAGACTTTCTATACTTAAAACAGTCAACATAAGTTCATTGGACATAATGCTAATGAAAAGACACTCAATACCCTGATTACTACTCCTTTGAAATAAATATATGCTTTATGACAATCACTGCAAAAAGCAACATGTTTTCTAAACACAGGAAAATCTCAGGTTTTGCCTATTTTTAAGGTCAGGCAGCTGAATAAACATAGATAAGCACTGATTTCTAAAGGTTAGGAAAACACTGTGAAAACACCAGTGAAGGTCACGCCAAACAATGAAAACAGGGCAGCCTAAATACTCTAGACAATCAGATTAATCATGGATCAACCAATCAGTTTGGACAATGTGCCTTGTCCCACTGAGAGGTAATAAGGGAAGAATTTTACCACAAGTGGACAGTATTCAACTCCGTTATAGAACTCTTTGAAGTGGTGGAAGGAACCCCAATTCCACCACTTTAAGAAGTGGTGTGGTCTAGTTCAGCCCATCCCTAAGCAATTCTTGGTCAGCAAGCACTATACCAAAATCATATTTATTATTCATATTTTTATTCGTATCCGTATTCTTATCCTTATCCTCATCCTTACTCGTATTCGTATTCTTATTTTTATTCTTATTCTTAGTATAACTATTGATACACAACAAATAACTCCACTATAGCAAAAGTTTTGGTTTCATGCCAACAAATCCTTGAAAAGGGACCATTTGAAAAATGTAGAAATATCAGATTGTACATTATACTCTAAAGGACTCTATATTAAGTAGACACTAGACCTGATTTCCAGACACTAATGACTTCATCATGTATGTCCATTCTGCAATACAGATAAAAGACAATATTATGCAATTGTGCTAATATTTAGTGAGCCCCTTAGCAGCTGCACAATAACCCCCTTTAACTCAAAATCAAAACATGATGTATACAGCCTTCCTTAGGATTAGTGGCTTGAAGGAAAAGAAAACGAGAAATAAATCCCCAACATTCACAATATCACAAGGTGTCTGTTAGAACAAAGTCTTCATTTCAAGTGGACTATGATCACATAACCCCCAACCTGGTAGAACTCCATTAGCTTCCCTTGCCAGCCTTCACCATCTTGAAAACCAGCTTCTTCATTTTCAAAGCAATGACTAATGGTACCCCCACTCACCTTGCAGACAAGCTCAGCATCACTAGGGTTTCTCGGTACACCAACAGCTAGGACCCAATCAGACTGCAGACTAAGAAGTGTAAAAAAGAAAAATACAAAACAACTGGCCTTTCCAACTATGCACATAGGATCTGAAATAACATCCCTGTATCCATCAGGACCACCCCAACGCTACTCCAATTATTGATTCACTTTAGGCTTACCTCGTACAATGTACAGTGCTCTGCTGCCCTTTGGCTTGGATCACACTATAGAAATATCATACATACATTCAATTGTAGCCCATCGTAATTACATCTTCTTTTTCAAATGGCCATTTCTGCTGCTTTTAAAACCCAAAGGAAAGCAATCAGGAATGAAAAATGGAAACAATGATTACCAAATGAAATTTCACAAACAATTGTAATCCCAATTATTTCCTGACCATGGTATTAACAGATCCCCATTATGTTAATTGTGAAACAATAGGCTGCAAGAAAATGGTCTATTAGTTGGGGTGAATGGTAGACCACTACAAGATATAATGTCTCTATTCTTGTTAGGTATTGTAAAGTTTCAGCAATTTAAACATGAGCTTAACATGTGGTAGCTATGGCACAGAGCAGACAGGCTTAACTTACAAAATGTGTGAAGCAATTAGAAGTACCAGACCAGTTAGAAAGCCAAAAACAAAAAACAATAACACCCCCCATCAAGGCGGTTCCTGTCAATGATGTCAAACATGACAGAGTCATAGGACAAAGTTACAATTTTTTTTTTCAAAAACAAAACACCAAAGCAAGATATTTTGGGGGAAATAAAAACAAAACAATGCCCGCCTCGCCATGTGGGTTATCTCCCGTGGCAAGGGGCAATTTTGCAGTTATCACTGCCCCTTACTGCGGGGTTTTGCTGGTAATGCCGTCCAGTGAAAACTGATCCTGCATGTCTGCCCATCAAACTCAGGGAGGCAGACATACAGGTCAACCTCCAACGGCCCTTGCTTCATCAGGCCATCAGAGCAAGGTCTGTAACCATGGCAGACACAAAGTAGTCTCTGCTGTCCTTACACCAAAGGTCCGCCCGCATTTAAATTGGGTTGGCAGACCATTACGTTGGTGGAAAGGATATTCCTCAACCGTTGCAATGGAGTACCTTTTCCACCAACATATTAATTGGAAATTAAAAATCCTCAGCTGGGCAAGGCAGCAAGCTGTAGCCTAGATGGGCTTGACAAGGCCAGATTGCCATCGGACAAGGTCCCAATGGAGTTATTGACTTTTGACAGGAAAGCTCTAAGGGGTAGAAATTCAAAATTTACACCCAAGGAAGGTCCCTTCCCGACGGGATACTTTTGGCACCTTTGCCTGGTGAAGATTTCTACCTTCGGATTTAGTGACTTTTTTGGTGCTTGGATTCCTCCAGCAAGGCCAGGCTTCAAGCTATAGCCAAACATCCTGCTGACAAGGATTTGCTGGTGCAGAAAAATCCTGAGTGGGAGCAACCTAAAACTTTGGCCCAGTGGCAATGCACCTTCATAGGATTGACTTTGGAGGTTTATCCCGATCCTTTGTAGCCAAAGAAATTTCTAAGTCCCAGGTTTTCCAGGATGTTAAGAGTAGCACACTTTGACACAGCAAAGGGTATCAGGACCTCAGGAATAGCACTTGAGGGTCAAGACTAACTGAAGCAGAAGCCACCAGCAGGGTCCAGGGCAAGTTCAGCTGAACTCCTCAGAAAAGGACTTCTAGTACTTGATGTTTCAGGATGGTAGGAGTAATGTACCCCGCCTTATGGGCATTTAAAACCTAGTTAGGGGTGACTTAATAATGTTTAAAAGGAAGACTTAGCCTGACAATAGAGATTATTTCGACAGGTTGAATGGCAGTTTTAAAATTGTACATGCAGGCTACAGTGGTAGGCCTACAGCAGTGCTTAGCTTGAACTGGTGGCTGCCGGTGCGGGCCCCAGCACTTATTTTTGTGGACCAGCACTTATTTTTCCCATATCAGATATTTACTGAGTGCAAGAGAGGGAAGTGTGAGAAAAAGGGGCGGTATTTGGCATGCCAATGTTTAATTGCACTGGCCGCTGGCTTCTGATTAGAGCTTAGGGTACCGGCACTCTTTCGCTCATAAATTAAGCACTGCCCAGCAGTCATCTTTTGTACTGTGACTCTAGTGGTGGCACAACATTTGCTGCAGTCCGCTAGTGACATTTACCTTACAAGGCCTGTGTATCCTTTGTACCATAAACTAGGGACTTGTAGGTAGGTTAATCATTCCAATTAGGAGTAGAACCAATTTTGACATATTTTAGGTGTCAGAGCACACTCAATCAATCAATCAATCACGGCATTTATAGAGCGCGCTACTCACCCGGGAGGGTCTCAAGGCGCTGGGGGAGGGGGTAAGTTACTGCTCGAACAGCCAGGTCTTGAGCTGCTTCCTGAAGGAGAGATGGTCCTGGGTTCGCCGAAGGTGAGTGGGGAGGGAGTTCCAGGTCTTGGCTGCCAGGTAGGAGAAGGATCTTCCTCCGGCGGTGGTTCTGCGGATGCGTGGTACGGTGGCGAGGGCGTGGCTGGTTGATCGTAGCTGGCGGGTGGGCGTGTAGAAGGTCATGCGGTCGTTGAGGTACTTTGGGCCCAGGTCGTGGAGGGCCTTGTGTGCATGGGTGAGGAGTCTGAACGTGATTCTCTTGCTGACGGGGAGCCAGTGCAGGTCTTTCAGGTGTCCGGTGATGTGGCTGTGTCGGGGGATGTCCAGGATGAGTCGTGCGGAGGCGTTCTGGATGCGCTGGAGTCTTTTTTGAAGTTTGGCTGTGGTTCCGGCGTAGAGGGTGTTCCCATAGTCCAGTCGGCTGGTGACGAGTGCCTGGGTGACGGTCTTCCTGGTTTCAGTGGGGATCCATCTGAAGATCTTGCGGAGCATGCGCAGGGTGTTGAAGCACGAAGATGAGACGGCGTTGACTTGTCTGGTCATCGACAGGGAGGAGTCCAGGATGAAGCCCAGGTTGCGTGCGTGGTCCGTTGGCTTGGGCGCGGTGCCCAGGGCCGGGGGCCACCAGGAGTCGTCCCAGGCGGAGGGTGATGAGCCCAGGATGAGGACTTCCGTCTTGTCTGAGTTCAGTTTAAGGCGGCTGTTCCTCATCCAGTCGGCGACGTCTCTCATCCCGTCGTGTAGGTTGGCTCTGGCGGTGGTGGGGTCGTTGGTGAGGGAGAGGATCAGCTGGGTGTCGTCGGCGTAGGAGATGATGTTGAGGTTGTGTTGGCGTGCGATGGCTGCGAGGGGGCTCATGTAGACGTGTGTTGTCTGCCCGCTGCTTCTGCAGGTAAGATCGCCCTTCCGCTTGTGGCCCCGGTGCCCGTATTTCTTGCTTGTCTCCCCATTTTCCTTTCTGTGCCCCTCGCTGCCCCATTTGCGTTGTGCCTGTAATTCTGTCTGTTTTTCTCCCCCCATTTTCCTTTCTGTGCCCCTCGCTGCCCCATTTGCGTTGTGCCCGTAATTCTGTCTGTTTTCTCCCCCCTTTTTCCTTTCTGTGCCCCTCGCTGCCCCATTTGCGTTGTGCCCGTATTTCTGTCTGTTTTCTCCCCCCATTTTCCTTTCTGTGCCCCTCGCTGCCCCATTTGCGTTGTGCCTGTAATTCTGTCTGTTTTCTCCCCCCATTTTCCTTTCTGTGCCCCTCGCTGCCCCATTTGCGTTGTGCCTGTAATTCTGTCTGTTTTTCTCCCCCATTTTCCTTTCTGTGCCCCTCGCTGCCCCATTTGCGTTGTGCCCGTAATTCTGTCTGTTTTCTCCCCCTTTTTCCTTTCTGTGCCCCTCGCTGCCCCATTTGCGTTGTGCCTGTAATTCTGTCTGTTTTTCTCCCCCCATTTTCCTTTCTGTGCCCCTCGCTGCCCCATTTGCGTTGTGCCCGTATTTTTGTCTGTTTTCTCTCCCCTTGTACTTTTGTGCCCCCGCTGCCTCTCGCCATTCCCGCCGCTGCGTCCCCTGCGGCCCCGCCCCCCTGACTGCCCATTCGCTGCCCCTGCCTCCCAGCTGCTCCTCCCTCCCACCTCCCCATAAATTGCTGCTAGAACACAGAAGCATTTTAGAAATCTCAGGGTAAAGCAAGTCCATCAGATTTAGAGAGGGGCGACTGGCATGCATGAGATTTAGGAGCGGTGCCCCTGTCAATTATGGGAGGAGAAAGGGAAATGTGTCTGAATACCAAAGCAGCTCAGGGCAAAGGACTGGCTGCCTTCTGATGATCCTGTCAGAAATCTTTTTTCTTTTTGGCGGGGAAGTGGTGTTAATCTGCGCATGTGTGTATCAGGCGAGGTCCTCACTCTCCCTAATGTAAAAAGCCAGAGCTGTTACCAAGTGTGTGGGGTGTGGGAAGTTATCAGCGGCATTCGAAATATCTTCCTTGGGGCGCTGACTGCTGTGGCCCAAGGCCTAGTCAAAAAAGCTCCTTTGCTGTAATTGCAGGGGCAGGACAGGCAAGTGGAGTTAAGGAGGGATTTAGAAGCACCAGGCTAAAATTAGCATGTGGGCTCCACCCACCTTTTTTTTCACCACCTGGTTGGTTGTAAGTAAGCTTTGGGGAGGAGTCGGGAAGGCAGCAGTTGCACCAGATTTTGAAAGCTTCTGTGTAGGGTGCGCATATGTGTACAATGGGTTTTGCATGACAATCCTGGAGGCCGCAACCTATAGCAGTTGTTTTCCTCTCTCTTTAAGGGAACACAGATTTGCCCAGCCAATACTGCATCTGACTAAGGTAGTGGAGCAGGGGGACCTCTGCAGATCGATGCACTCCCTGCCAGGATATATTATCCCAGGGTAACAGGTCTCTGGATTCAATTGTATTTTGTTAGTGTGTGTTTGAGTTCTTGCGCCATTATGAATGTATGTATTTTGGTAGTGGTGGGTGCAGAGGGGTCTTAGGCTGGTTCAGGCAGCAGTGCAAGTGAGTGGAGTATTGTGGTCTCTGATCGATGCTTGTACTTTGTTCTGCTTGTTCTTCACCTGGACCTGGTGTACGTAGTGATTTTAACTTAACTAGGACCATATGAGGCATGAGGAGAGCAGTTTGTTCTGTTGGGTGCATTAGCAGTGGTTGTGCCAGGCGCTTCTAACTGCAGCATGTGAAAGCGTTGATCTCATTTTGGTGTAATAATTACACAAAGAGGGGTAGCTTTTTATACTGAAAGGTTTTGTGACTACCCTTCTACCCCTTAAGCCCCAGGCACATGCTGTGTACTTGTTTCTAACCTTTACCACCATTCATTGTGCTTAAGAAAAAAAACTGACTTGAAAAATGTCCAAATGTATGTGCTCCACAGAGGCAACTTTGGACTCCACAACATGACAGGCTCCTGGCATAGTCAGAAGGGTGAGGATGCTTTTAGCGGCAAATGCATTTGCGCTGGGTGAGCTTTCTAAAGAATAGCAGACTAGTCTTTGAAGCAAGTACGCCTGCTAAGATCTTGGAACAGAGACTCACTCACGTCTATTGCTGCAAATCTGCTGTGTGCTGACTGCTGCTATAGATGGAGACATCCAGTAGTACTGTCTTTTGCTTTTTAATCAACAACACAATGTGTTCTGGGATATTTACTCTACCATTTCCCAGTGTAGGTATGGGCCTACAAGTGTCAGACAACTAAGTTAGCCAGAAATGTAACTAACCTTGGTACAGCAGGTGCTTTGGCACCAGGGCCCAAAGCAGTAAGGGACCTGCTGCAGTCCCATGTTTGACTATCTTTTTATTCTACAGCTAGGTTGTCTTAGATCACATTAAGACCCCTGGCATCATTGCTACACTGCTGAAAACAGGGTGTGCTAAAGACGTCATACGAGGCTTGGGTGGTCTTTGCAGCTTTATACCAGATACAGCATCACTGACCGCACTACGTGTGAAGAGCAGGGCAGTCTGGTCACAGGTGTGTAGCTTATTGGTAATGTAACCATAGCCATAAATTAACTCAATGTTATCAAGAGTACTAATTCAGAATTGCCTAAAAGCTGTTTCCTTGGGGAAAACATTTGCAAAATGCACTATCCCTATTTAAGTTTGCATGCATCACTGACTCACTTCATTATATTTGGGGCAGGTGTTTACGTCTCACCACTTTTAAATTGGACCAGCCGCCACTGGATTTGTAATGAATTACATAGATTGCACGAGGCAATCTTATGCTGATATTTCCAGATTTGATAGGTGCACTGCTGCTGGTACTATTTTTTCTGACATTCGCCCCCACAAAAGACCTAACTAGCCATGCTAAATATAAACATATAAAATATAAAACAGTGCATTCTGTGGGACTACAGGATCAGTTTCAATATAACAGTAGGCCACAAATATCCTAAACAAAACAACTGGCAAATTAGTAGGTCTGGCTTTTGATTAGTAAAAGTGGTTCCTAATTGATAGATGACCTTGTGAGTTTGACCTTGGGTGAATGGGCGAGTCAGTCAATGCGAGGTTGAATGAGTAACTGGGTAAATATAGGAGGTTGGGTGAATGTGGGTCGTTTGGTGGGCGAATGAGCTGCTGAAAGCAATTCTTTTAACACTGGAGTGAATGCTAAGAAGTAGGCGCATTGGCTCCAATGTAGTGTGAAGCACAATGAGGGAGACTGACAGGCTAGCAAGAGGAAAACAGGGTATTGCATGTTCTGTCTTTACAGTCATCTTGAAAATTGTACATTCTGATATGTAAAAGTGACATTACATAATTTATCAAAGCAAAGAAAACGTTATTTTCTTGAAAAGAATACAGTTCTGAATTTTTTTTTATTCTCTCTGAACAGTTGTTAGCAAAACTCTTGAACATTTTAGATATCAAAATTAAGTAAATACCTTTGATGAAAACGAACGATTAACAGATCAGAAATATATCAAATTATTATCCCCCACAAACTCAAACATGGCTCCTTTACACTAAAGTTTAACAGACTTTTTTGTTGAAGTCCTTAAGAAGTTAAGTGATAGAGGGTAGTAGCAAAATGTTTGCTTAATAGACCTGAGAGTATCATGATGGGCTTCTCTGGCTCAGTGCAGAGCTGAGTGCCTGTTTTTATGTGCCTGCAGGGTGTAAAGTGAAATCATTTAACAAGACACTACTCCAAGTTAGTTTCAGATAGTACAGTCAGAAACAGTGAGCAGAGTGCAGAGTCTACCTCTTTCTGTTTCTGGGTTGTGCTGCCTATAATAATGCAGTAACTCTGCTCTTTTTACGTTAACTACAGCAAAAAACAGTTTGTAAGCATAAATGAAAAGCAATAGGTGCAAACTATCTACATTTAATTAAAAATAGAATTTAATTTGGGAGATATAAGCAGTGTGTTCTGAATGTTTTGCTGTTATGTAAGATGAACTGAGCATACTTACCACAACTCCAACACAGACCAACAAAATACGGAAGTAAATAGATCAGTGTTTTTGTTCAGTTTGGCTGCAAAAAAACTGCATAATTTAATGGAACAAAGGAAAAACTGAATTTGAAGCTGTGAATTGTGCCAGGGGAGGCAGACCTGAGTTGGGAAAAGGGCAAAGATGCTAAAGCAGAGAAGGGCAAGGAAAGGGGACGTTCAAATTCAAAGGGGCGAACTTCATAGGTTCACCCCGTGTTAAGAAAAATCTTGGAACTAACTGGTATGTAAAATAAATTATTATTATAGGACATAAACATACATACAACAGCAGGTCCTTTTTTACTTCAGCAAATTCTACTCAGCCTGATTCCAAGTCGGTCAGTTTTTTAATGTATGGATGACCTAGAGCTTGATTTTACTGTGTGGTAATTTTGCATGGTAAAACCATACAAGGCTTTGCCTGCAGTAGCAGCCAAGCCTTCTTCCTTATTTGTTTCTCATGGGAGCAGCATACAATGATTACCTTTGCCTAAAAACCCATCTATCACTTACCTCCATCTCCATCTCCCTCTACCGCACACAGCAGTCCTTGTAGCAGGTGGTAAATATATGTGTTAAACCCCATGCAAATTGGGGAATTTTGTGTGGTGTTACTGGCCTGAAAATTTTATGGGGTTTAACTTGTATTTGCACGTACTGAGTAGGACATATTGCACAGAAACAATAAATTGAGATATGAATTTACCAAAAGGTCAATCAATCAATCAATCAAGCAGCATTTGTAAAGCGCAACACTGCCACCCCTATGGGTATCTGGGTGCTGTTGGTTAACTTGAGGTTAACTCATCCCTGTACCTTGAAGCTCGTATTTAGGGTTCAATAAAGTCTTGTATTGACCTGAGGTACTGTTCTAAGTGATTACACTACAATTAAAGTAATCCGCCAATAATGGAGGCTGATGAAAGACACATGTGAACATACCCCTTGCACTGGCAACAAATAGTATACATTTGGAAGTGGAATGCTTATTTATTTAACCAAGCTTTGAAAAACAATGGAGAAAAATGATAATTTATGCATTGATAATAAGAAATAAGAAATTAATCTTGCCTCAATTTCACAATGTTAGCAACATTATTTTCCATAAACAATATACATGAGAAGTTACTCATAGGAAACTTTATCAAGCTTGACATAAATTAACAAGACTGAAGAAAAAATTAGCTTACTGTCCACAGTGAAACCATAGAAGAAAAAGAGAAGCAATATCATGGATTTTGACAAACATACAAAGCATTAAAGTGTGTCAGAGCCTTGCTGGAGGGCAAGGGCTACTGTGCCTCAATCGTGGTGCTGGAGGTCACTGCTATTGATGTTGCGGGCCCCGTCCTACTATGGCTCTACAAACTGGGCCAACTACAACACTTTTCCCTCTTGGCTCTCAAATAAAACCCTTTTCACTCTTGGCTCTCACAATAGTGGGCGAGCAGTCACAGGCTTCTCAGGGATTAGTATGGAGTGATCGAGCTCAGCACTCAACAATCACCCAACAGACCCAATAATGTCAATGTCTAGCCCAGTGTCTGCCTCTCAGAAAAATAAACTCAATTAAATACTACTCAATCCAATTAGTTATTCCAGGTAGTGCCCTGAGTTTTATTTTGCTTTGTAGTGCTACACCCCCAATTCCCATTACTACTTCCTCCTAGGTGGTCCTCTTTCTGGTGAATTCCTCCTTTAGAAATCAGGTGAAGCATAAATGAAGCACAGGTGAATCTTGTTAGCTCTCTCAAATCAAATGTACACTAAGTTCAAATACTGTTATCAGATATTACCCCATTGTGATGAAGATGAAGTCCTTGTTCTCCTTTTGCAGCTCAGGTGGCTCCTCTGAGTATCTGCTGTGGGGACCACCATGAGCAGGAAGTTCAGAAAGCTGTCGAGTTCGGGCTGCATTAAACTACACACCCGCCCAGCATCAATCTTTCAATGTTGTGCTCTGGCACAGTTGCCAGTCTGGCCACAGCAGTCTCTTTTAATTGTGGTGCTGCAGACTGTCTGGTCTGATGGCATTCACAGCCTTAAACAGGCCAACAGTGGTCTCAGCCGTTGCAGTCCTAATTGGGAAGGATGTGGGTGCAGCCCAATCTGGGTCTACAATGATAATGGCAGTTGCAGTCCCTGTTGCAGTCCCTGTCTGGGCCTACAAAGAGCATGGCAGTTTTAGCACCAACAGTGTCTATGATGGTCACAGCAGCTGTTGCACTGTGTGAGCTCACGATGATCACAGCAGTTGGAGCAGTTCCCACCAGGAACTGGGTTGAGAGATGAGGAAGGCTCTCCATCAAACTGGCTGCTCCCAACTTGCCCTCAGGCATTCAGCTCTCTCTGGATGTCCCTCAGCCACTAATAAGCCTTGGGCCGCTCTCCTCCTGAACAGTCTATTCTCATGCATGGCAAGGCACACTCCTTCCCTCTCTCAGCAGGCAGACAGGCCTCTAGGTGCATCAGAGAGATCCATGGCTACTTTAGCAGAAACTGCATACTTGATGTGATGGACCCTCACCTCTGAGAGACACCAATCCAAGTTGCACAGCAAGTCTTTGAGTACTCTGCAGTCCCTTCCCCAGTCATAACGGAATTGAAACTGGAACAAAGGAGGGAAGTGTGTCCCACTTTTATACCCAAGGTCTAGACAGTAGACATTAAGACACTGTCTCAAACTGCAGAACTGGATTTGGGTTGTTCTTCTTTCAAGTTTTCTCCTCCTGTTACTCTGCAGACACAGCCTTTGTGTAGAATAGTGCCTTGCGTACTAGATAGCACTGCAGTTGTCATCAAACCTATATCAAGCACAATAAAGGCACAATGAGGTTTAAGGTTTCTACTTCTGACTTTTATCAGCCCAACTTTAGCTGTAATCAGGGACAGACAAAAGTGAAGGATTGACCTAGAAACCTCTACACCGCAGTCTTACCCCTCAGCCCTACCATCTGCCAAATGGCAGTACTCAGGAAGAATGATCAGTAGCTTCTTACTAACAAAACACATTTCTTAAGGTAGCCCTATCTCTATCCTTGCAACTTCAGTGTGTGGATTTCCTCCCTCCAGCAACAGGAATGCAAAAAACATGCTTTCACTGTCTGGAAGAATAGTCCTCACCCTCCATCATGTGCTAGGCGAGATTAGCGGCAGCCAAAACAGACCTCACTAGCCACATTTTCTCAGTATCAGTCACACACAAATTGGTAGTGCACATATGTTACACACACTACACATGAACACGCACTTGACATATGCACGGGATGCCAGCTCAAGGTTTTAGACATACACAATAGTGGAATTTCATGCAAGTTACTCCCAGTGACACAAATAAAAACACCTGGTCACAGTATCGATCCTTCTAAAAGCATGTTATGCTGCCACCACCACATAATGCACTATGCCCAGAACAGGGACAGTAGTTCTCTTCTCATAAGAGGGAATGTTTGGTGCACCCTTCTAGATTACAGGACAGATCCAGGGCCTCAAATAATCAGGAACAGTCCCAGACTTCAGATCACACGCTTAGACTGCTGGGACATTATATCAGGTATACATCCACTTGGGTCCTAGGGCAGAAGAACACACCCTTATTCCATGCAGATATTGCCATCACAACAAAGTGCATTTTGATACTCATCTAGAGAATGCTTCAAATAATCATTTGGTTAATAGACATATTGTGCTGCTTTTAATAAGGGAAGCCTTCTTTAGGATAGCTTCTGCATTCACCCTATAATCTGCGCCAGGTGCCTAATACAATGCACCACATTAACTGCAATTAAAGCAGCACCTAGAAAGCACAATAATACATCTAATAATATGATGTTGAGACAGAAATACTCTAGGTTGACCAAAAGGAGATCAACACTGTCTCAAATAATTGGTAAATAGATAACTCATGCAAATCAGTGGTTGAAAGTAACTAAACAAAAGCCCACTCTCAGAGCCCACTTATCTATAAGTTGTTTAGCAACTGTTAATGCTAGCAAGGCGGATATAAAAATAAATACACAGGAGATACCAAAGACAATGGACGAAGGGATGCGGAGGGTGCTGCAGCACCTCCAGAATAACCATGTTGGAGTTCAGAAGGTAAGTGAGCAGTAGATTTGTCTTTAAATTTTGATTCTATCTGGTCACCTTTGCTGTGCATTGAAAGACAGAGGTCAAATGTCAGGCTATGTCTTCTGATAAATTTATGTTTATTCTTCTTTTAACATGTATACTGCGGTTTACTTTTCTTTCTCTGACTTCATAGTGGAGGGATTTAGTAAAGTGAACTATGTGACAATCTTGCTGGTGTACAGAGAGTGAGAAAGGAAAAGATGCAGGGTGTCTATGCTTTTTTAACACATAACAAAATGTAACTACTTAAAGATTAATTTTACAAATATTTCTGAATTTATTATCAGTTAGAAATGCACAATTAAAGAATTTTTTTGTAATTCTGAAGTGTTATGTTAACAAAGATTTTAATACGAACAAAACAAATCAAGACACTTTGCTTTACCCACACACTATCTATCCTTTGTGTCCTATATAGTTTTATCACTGCGCAAATTTAGCAGCCATTTCAATGAAAATGTGCTGTCTGTAAATGACAGTGTGCTAACACACCATGCTTTAGTAATATATTTGCAACAGTGTGCTGCAAATTGCATCACCGGCTACAATCCACCCCCTTATCACTCTCCTGCTGAGCTGTCGTGACTCATTTGCTACACTTTTTCTTTGTGTGATGCTTGGATTTTTCACAATCCCTATGACTTCATTGATGTAAGATTGATAATACCATCCCAACTCTGAAAATTGTCCCAGCACCACTGGGAGATTCATAACAGATCCACTGCAATCATAGAAGTGGACCAAAGACATAGGTACAAACAAACATTTATGCTTCAATTTAATTTGCATTATTGGTTGTTTTTGTTTAGCATTGGTGTAACACGTGGATTGCTTCAAAGTACTTTATATAACCTACAATATCATTCTCACGAAGGATAGGACTAACAATAAACTGCAAACCAAAAGGATATGAATAAAAATATAATGGTATGTTTCTGAATTCCCAAAGATGCCATGAAAAGCTGTAAAGAGAATTTACTAAAGTTAAGGAGTACCGCTGTATTCTAGGAATGTACGGCTTCAGGAGTTTCCTAACCTTTCAGATGAAGAGCAAGTGAAGACCTCCTCCGTTCCTCATTGGTAATGCTGTTAAGCTCTCATTTCATTTCAGTGTCTGTTCAAATTGTTCGACATCTTTCGGTGAGCCAAAAAAGAAGAGGCAGGATTAGGAAAGTGTTATAATTACAGAACACAGCATAGAAAGGTATTGTGCATCAACTGCAGAATCTTCATTTTGTCATGTCTGTCGGTGTTAGCTGTAAGTAGTTTTGCCTGTCTTTGATGTTTAGCTAGTTATGTGGCAACATTTTGAAACACAGGAATGTTAATATGCTGAAATGCTGTCGTTAAAATGGTTCGAGGATTGTTTGTAGGGCGGGCTGTAAAAATGTAAAAAGAGATAATGTTAATAAAAAGTAACAAATGCAGAAATCAATGTCTCTGATAAAATCCAATTTCGGACATTCACTGAAAAAATATAACTGGCAAAAACGTATTTTAAGACAGGGCCAAGGTTGCAAAGTGTGGTTGTAAAAAGGGGTCACAATATGCTCCTGACTATTTGCGAACATTAAATTATTTTGCAAACCAACCTATGTAATAATCGGTCAGGTCGTTCAAATAATCATTTGGAGGGGATGGTCTCAGAATGTACTGCAAAATGGATATTCATTGGGCAGGTCACAAATTGTGACTCCCTCTGACTGGCTGCGAAGACAGGGATGGTGGCCTGCAAGGGACAACAGACCACCATGCCTGTCTATGCATTTCAAAACTGAAAACCATTTTTTTCCTTAAAGGAAATTGGGCTGTGTTGGGACAGAAAAGTAATTTGCATGGTAATTGACATGAATCCCTCCCCTGAAAGGCCAAATGCCCGTGATGATGTCTGGATCTCTAATGTAATTTTTGTTGTCATCTGCAAACACATATCTTGCGTGTGTGTCATGACATAGCCTTTCTCACTGGCTGCTGTCTTGTTGGACCAGGAAGGGCGCCCAAAGCATTACCCTGATAGAGGTGGAAGGCTACCGCCTTCACCTGTTGTTAAGCAGCACTATTGTGGTGGTGGCAGAATATCGTGTAGTGATCAGCAGGAGTGAACAGGTCCTTTGTAACCTCGAGGCTCACTCAGTTAAAATTCTGCTACTGTGTGCTCAACTCACCCTTTGCCTTCATCGGCTTGGTCTGTAGTGCTGCGCAGTACATAAGTGGTGTATCTGCGCTGTGTGTATGTGTGCCTGGGGAGGACACAATAAAGGTATAGTCCAGTACTGTGCAGTGTGTGCATGTTGAATGCATGTGAATGTATGTGTACCTATGAGTGGTACAGAACATGAAGGATGTAGTTCTGTGCAGTGCGTACCGGTTAAATGCATGTGCTAGGTGTATGTGTACCTATCAGTGGTGCAATACTTGAAAGGTGCAGTGTGTGCATGTTAAATGCATGTGCTGGATGTCTGTGTGCCTACGGGTGGTACAGTACATAAAGGATACAGTGCTGTGCAGTGTGTGCATTATAAATGTATGTGCTGGGTGTATGTGTGCCTATGCACGGTACAGTACAGGAAGGACATAGCACTGTGGAGTGTGTGTATGCTGTATACATACACCGGGTGTATGTGTGCCTGTGAATGGTACAGTACATGGAGGAGACCCAGGCCTGCATGGTGAAGCATTAGGAGAGGAGGTAGATGAATCCCCCTCAGACAAAGTTGTGTATTGCTGCATTCCTGTAAGCTGGGTGGGACACACACTGGAGAGAAGAGAGACAGGCTTTTCCCATACGCTTCCAACAGTGCTCTTTGATTCAGTGAGAGATCACAAGGAAGGGGCTGGGGCACATCTCAGGAAGGAGATGGGGCTGATACGAGAATCATAAAGAATAGGGTTGGGGCCGTGGGCTAACCTTTAGATACACATATCACTGTGGCTGACATCCAGTTGTGAACTCTAGTCATTCACATGGCCGGTGCTGTGGGGCTATCAGCTTTGGAGTAGCTTCTGCTCTGACAGGCTGCTTTAAAAAGGATGAGAGGGCTGAGGAGTGGACACGTCATTAGATGCAGACCCCAACATAAACTTTAAAGACTCAGACTCTAGATCACATTTGGTGTCTGGAAATGGACTATAGAAAGGGGAGCTTGAGACCCCAAAAACTGGCATCAGCCAAGCCGCCAGACGGCTGTGTGTTATTGTATGCTGGCTGTTTCTTTTGTGTTGCTAGTGATAGAAATAAAATACTTCTCTTTTTCCATAAAGTGAGTATTTAACTGGGCACGGATTTATGGCTGCTGCTGTGTGCCTTTTGAGTTGTGAGCCCGTGTTTACTTCCCTGTATACACCTCCCCAAGAGGGAGCCTTGGACTACTCCACCACACTACTACTGAGAGACAAGTCCAGAAGGGGTACTTGACCCAGTTAGTTAGAATCCATAGTAGGTCGGGCCCCTGGACAGTAGGAGTAAAAGGCCTCAACCTCCATGGTTGGGCCTCGTAGTTCCTGCTTGCCCCGTGGGCCTGTGAACCTGGTTCTGACAGGCTGCTTTAAAAAAACATTTTTCGTTTTGGAAAACTTAATTGAGAGTTGGCAGTGGTCCCCTGGATCACTGCCTGCTCCCCCTGAAGCTGCAGCCCCAACTTGAAAGGAGGAAAGGGTCCCAAGGGTACCACACCAGCTTGGGAGTCTGTAACTCATTGATGTCTTGCAACTGAAATTAAGGTCACAAACCATGGATATATAGGGTATCAATTTGGTATTTGGAAGGGGTTCCCAGAACAAGCACCTTCAAAATAGTGATCAGCTAACCTTTTCTTAACCCATTTTGCTATTTGGAAAACGTTTTTTGAAACGTAAAATTTATTTAGTGCACTTGAAAAAGATTTTTACCCGTCGGACGGAGGTGCTATTTGGCACAGTATTACATATTGCAATGACGTACTGTTTTGCTCTACCTCTTTTTATGCAGGCTAATATTGTTTCATGATAGCCATCATCAATGTTTTCATGTGTCTACATGCACACCATATAAATATTTATTGTTTTGTGTGAAAGAACAGCACTGATGTAGCTGATTAACTGGAAAACTGCTTCCAGCTCTGAAAAAAGCAGACAAAGTAGCAACAGGTGTTTTTGAGCACCAAACAGATACTGTAAGCGTGTGCTGTTTTGCTGTATTTCTGTTTGTGAGATTCACTGTAGGTCTTGAGATAGCGAAAATCAACATGCATATTGTGCTTAACTACGCCAAATGCAAAGATTCATTATCAGTGCTGCAAAAAGAAATCAAGTAAAGTAGCCCACCTTTATAAACTAGAACCAGCACTGTAGTTTATATAATTTAGACCCTGATATAAGCGTAGATCACATAAGAAGGAAAAGCATTTTTGTTTACCTAAGTACAACATTGCTATAGTATGTGAAACTCTGGACAACGCCCCCCACCAATCAGAAACAAGCTAATAGTTGAATTCTCTCCTCTCGCCAAGGGCAAGCAAAACCGATTTATGATATTTGGTTTATTGCTTCTACCACTCTTGCTTGCAATATTAATAGAATCATTCCCATTCCCACAGGCCTATGTTTACTAAATATTTAGATCCTAGGGGCTATAGCTATGGAAATGATTCTGTTATCTATATAATTTACATTTTGTGATAAAATATGTTCTATTTGATTCAGTTTCAGTTCCTTGAGCAAGTATAAGCTGTTGCCACCAGAAGACAGCATGCCCATCCTGTCCTCAGTGGCCTTGAGGGCACCTCTGGCACATGTGCTTCTCCTCGTTTCCTCCTGCTAGGCTGCTGATGCCGTTGATATAGGGCCCTGTCATCAGCACAGGTGTGGGATGCTGGTAGCCAATTTTTCTGCCTGTTGTCATTTCACAGCTGTTCTTCCCTGTGGCATAGTGCTGATTTGACTAATTTAAAAGATATGTATATTGCTGGTGCTGTCTGCTTGTAGTCCGCAATACTGAGTAGGGGACATCAACTTACCACAATATCAAGGACAAAATATCGAGAAGGTGAGTCCATATAGATAAATACGTTTTTAACTTAACATCTATGTACCTGGAAGATGTATGTACATATATATATTCACTGAAAAAACCATAGGTTTTAGGGACAGTTATAGTTAGTTGGACATTGCACTCATACAAAACCCGTGAAATTCCCCCGTTATAGTTAGTTCAGGTAACTATAACTCGCGCCCCCGCAATGCACTGCTGATGACGTCACATATTACATCACTCATGACATGGTCAGTGACATCACTGATGACATCATTGATGACATCTCAAATGAGATCACTGATGACATCATCCAGTGACTGTGTGTTTCTGTAAAGTTTAAATATGTTTAATATATATAGGGAAAGGCGTATTGAAGAATGAGTGGGTGTATAAGTGTCTGAATGGATGATTTAGTAGGTGCGTGACTAACTCTATAAGTGAGTGATTAAACGTATCTTACTGAATGCATGGGTTAGTGACTAAACTGGGTGAATGTCTGTATCCGTCTGTCTGTTGCTGTGTAAGTGGCAGCATGGGTTTGTGAATAGCTACATGAGTGTCTATATGAGTTATTGATTGGTTGGCTGAGTATCTGTATGGGTGCCTGAGTGTTTGTGTGGGTGGGGTGTGTGCGACTCTGTGCATAGATGTGTGAGTGGGTGATTCACTGGGTGGATGGTTTCAAGAGTGCATCTGTGATAGACTGTATGGGTGGGTAAGTGTGTGTAAGAGTGTGTTATTGAGTGAATGTATGTCCCAGTGGTACATGTGTGAGTAACTACGTATGTGAAAGGCAGTATATATGTGTGTTGGAGTATATAAATAGCTATAAGCAGAGTGTGTGATTGTGAGAGTGAATGTATGGATGAGTGTGTGCTTGTATCAGAGATTATATAAGAGCGTAAGAATGTGCTAGTATTTGTATGAGTAAGTGAGCTGGTGTGTGTATAACTGTATAGGTGAGTAAATGGGTGTGTGCTTAATTTTTGCATGACTGACTAGGTGTGTGAGTACCTCTATGGATGAGTGGCGGTGTGTGAGTGTCTATATAGGTGTATGAGTGCATATAATAGTCCTGTACTGAGTGACTATAAGTATGAGTGACTGTACGGGTGAGTGAGTAGATGTGTGTGTGTAGACCTAAGAATCAGTGAGTGTGTATATAGTAATTGGTGTTGGAGTGTCTATGGTTTTGACAATGGCAGTCTGTAATTTACAGTGGGTGTATCAAAAGTTATATTAGGGTGTGAGAAGATGCATCAAATTATCACATGGATGATGTCATCAGTGATGTCATCAGTGATGTTATTTGAGATGTCATCAGTGATGTCATCAGTGATGTCACTGACCATGTCATGAGTGATGTAATATGTGACGTCATCAGCAGTGCATTGCGGGGGCGCGCAGTTATAGTTACCTGAACTAACTATAACGGGGAATTTCACGGGTTTTGTACGAGTGCAATGTCCAACTAACTATAACTGTCCCTAAAACCTATGGTTTTTTCAGTGAATTTGTAAAGTTTTTTAAATGCTAATTTCTAACTATAATGTGCCTGAAACCTATGGTTTTTTCAGTGAATTTCAAAGGTTTTTTAAATGCTAATTCCTAACTATAACATGTCTGAAACCTATGTTTTTTTTCAGTGAATTTCAAAGGTTTTGTAAATGACAATTTTTAAATGTATTAATTGTTATATTTATTTTTTTGATACTGATTAACTACATTTTTTTTAACTATTTATTTTTAGATATTTTATTTTTTTAAATTACATTGTAATTACATTATACATTACATTACAAAATATACTTTCTCAGAATGAATTACTTTAGTTTAAATACTTTGCAAATAGGCAATAGACTTTTAAGTACAGTAGTTACAGTTGTTGCAATGGGCAACACAATTTCAAACACAATGCAACATTGAGCTCAATGTGAATTTCAAGTTAAATGCAATTAGTTACTTTATGGATTACTTTTCTAACCACAGGACTGGATCCTAGATTCAGTCCTGGGACATCTCCTGTAAACAGTTGAGTAAAAGCGTTTTGGTTACAGTAGTGATTTTTAAGGAATATTATTGTATTTTAAAAGTTGACACAGAAACTTTTTCACATAGAATCACCAATGTTATCCTATGGGAGGAAATTCACTTAGCAGGTAAGTAGTGTTATCGTTACTTTTTCTTACTCAGTGGTGGATCCTGGATCCAGCACTGGTGCATCTCCTGTAAACAGTTGAAAGAATGCGTTTAAGTCATACAGGCGATTCTTAAGGAATATTTGTAGTTTGTGAAAATCGACACTTGAAACTTTTCTGCTGAAAACCAGACAATGGATTCCTATGGAAGGAAATACAAGTTACTGGTAAATACGGTTAAAATTACTTTTAAGGATCAGTACTGGGCTGAAAGATGCAGCACTGAGGTCTCTCCTGATAACAGGTGAGTAAATCGGAATTCGTAGTTCGGCTGATTTTAGAGGAATATTATAAAGTTCCAAAACTCCACACTTAGAAGAATTTCCAAGTGAAACCAGTCAATGTTAGCCTATGGAAGGAAATTCAAGTTACTGGTAAGTACGGTTAAAATTACTTTTCAGGATCAGTACTGGGCTGAAAGATGCAACACTGAGGTCTCTCCTGATAACAGGTGAGTAAATTGGAATTCGTAGTTCGGCTGATTTTAGAGGAATATTATAAAGTTCCAAAACTCCACACTTAGAAGAATTTCCAAGTGAAACCAGTCAATGTTAGCCTATGTAAGGAAATTCAAGTTACTGGTAAGTACGGTTAAAATTACTTTTCAGGATCAGTACTGGGCTCAAAGATGCAGCACTGAGGTCTCTCCTGATAACAGGTGAGTAAATCGGAATTCGTAGTTTCGGCTGATTTTAGAGGAATATTTGTATGTTTCAAAAATCAACACTTAGAAACTTTTTCAGCAAAAAGCAGGCAATGATATACTATGGAAGGAAATTCAAGTTACTGGTAAGTACGGTTAAAATTACTTTTCAGGATCAGTACTGGGCTCAAAGATGCAGCACTGTGGTCTCTCCTGATAACAGGTGAGTAAATCGGAATTCGTAGTTCGGCTGATTTTAGAGGAATATTTATAAAGTTCCAAAACTCCACACTTAGAAGAATTTCCAAGTGAAACCAGTCAATGTTAGCCTATGGAAGGAAATTCAAGTTACTGGTAAGTACGGTTAGAATTACTTTTCAGGACTCAGTACTGGGCTCAAAGATGCAGCACTGAGGTCTCTCCTGATAACAGGTGAGTAAATCGGAATTCGTAGTTCGGCTGATTTTAGAGGAATATTTGCACAATGGTGAAGGAAGGGGGTGAGGCCTGAGGTGACATGTCTGCAAACACGCCCTGTGGCGCTGCTTTTAAGTTGGAGAATTAATTCCTCCTCAATCCCGAGGGTCCCTAGGGGCCAACTAGCCCACCAGGAACCTCCAGTATGCACCAGGGAGCTGCGTTGCAGAGAGGTGTACAGAGGCCACGCCCCTTTTCACAACACTCTGCAACGCAGCTCCGTGGCGCTATTGAGGTACCTGGTGGGCTAGTTGGACTCCAGGGACCCTCAGGATTGAAGAGGATTTAATTCCCCATCTTAAAACGCGCCACGGGCGCTGTTTGCACACATGTCAACTGGAAGCCCCGCCTTCCCTTCACCATCTGTGCAAACAGCGCCCGTGGTGTGTTTTAAGTTGGGGGATTAAGTCCCCTTGAATCCTGAGGGTCCCTGGAGTCCAACTAGCCCACCATGTACCTCCACTGTTTTTTTTTAATTTACATTTTTGGAGGGGGGCTGCGTGGTCCCCCTCCTCAGGCCATTTAAGGCCCCGGGACCCCATCCCCGGGCCGGCCTTAACGTTAATTTTCTTTATGGGGAGGGGGCTGCGTGGCCCCCTCCCAGGCCACTAACGGCCCCGGGGACCCCATCCCCGGGCCTGGCCTCTGGTTGGGGACTGTGGGGGTCCCCAATCCCCCCACAGTCCCGCCGGCTCCCCGCGTCCCACGGGAGCCGGCAGCTTTTTCCATAAGGGAGCTGCTGACATGCAGCCCCCTTATGGAAAAGCAATTCTGCTTTGCTTCATGGAAGCGAGAGCAGGTTTCCTGCTCGCTTCAATGAAGCAAAGCAGTTTGTATGACAGGACGGGAGCTGCGAGGCTCCCGCCCTGCCATTGCAGACAGCAGTGTCCCGGGGTGGGCACCCGGGACACTGCAGGAGCCAGCCCTGGGGGTGGCGGTCCCCAGGGCCACCACAGGCTCCAGGAGGGGGCCGCGCAGCCCCCTCCCATAGCCCTTAAAGCCCCGGGAGGTGGTGGTCCTCGGGCTTCGGGGTCCAAAACGGACCCCCACATTTATTTTGTTAGTGCCCCGGGAGGTGGCGGTCCTCGGGCAGTGTGGGGTGCTGTGAGCCCCCACACAGGTACTATTGATTTTTAAAAAAGAAGCCCCGGGGGTGGCGGTCTCCGGGGCTAGCGGGAGGGCCGAGAGCCCTCCCGCACCATTTATAGTTTAAAGCCCCGGGGGTGGCGGTCCTCAGGGCTTGGGGGGACCTTAGAGGCCCCCACATATTATAAATAACCCCCCCGCATGCCCCCGGGACTTGGCCCACCCGGGGCCACATGTAACAAGCGCCGGAGACCACGCCTCGCTTTTTTTTTCTGCGGGATTCGCGCACCCTAAGCGCATCCCGCCGCTGTTTTTTTTTTTTAATGCTTTTTTCTGCCCAGGGGTCCTTGTGGGACCCCCTGAGCAGACCTAGGGGTCTCAGGGTGTTTCCACCCTGCCCCCTTTGTGCGTCTGAGATTTGTTTCTTTTTTTTTCTCGCTGGGATCCGCGCACCTCGCGCATCCCGCCTCGATTTAAAAAAATGCTTTTTTCTGCCCTGGGGGTCCTTGTGGGACCTCCTGAGCAGACCTAGGGGTCAGGGTGCTTCTACCCTGCCCCCTTTTGCGCTTTGCGCACTTGTTTCTGTCCCTCGGTTCTACCGAGGGACAAAATGGCTGCCAACACTTCCTGATTTGGAGCGTTGACAGCCAATTAGCATGCAGCTCGTGATCGGGAGGGTACGCGGACTCTACTTCGGCCATAGATATATATGTGACTTTACTTTTGATTTTCTCAGGAACTACTGAACGGATTTACACCATTTAAGCAAGGTACGTACACTGAACCAAGGGCTGTCCTCTTTGCCAAATTTGGTGTAATTCCGCTCAGCAGTTCGGGCTGTAACAGCGATGAACGCAGTTCTCTATGGAAAATGAATGGGAAAACGCTGCTTTGGGACCTCCTTTCCCGGCCCCCACTGACGATCACCTCAAGACTTTCAGGATAGGAGCGACCGAGCGCCCAACAAGTTGGAAGCTTCGCGAAGATTCGCCACCGGCGCCAACGTTATTTCAAATAGAATGTCGCGGATTTCCTATGGAAAATAGGTCCTAACTATAACTATCTACTGGCGACCGCCAGTAGATAATATATATATATATATATATATGTATATATATATATATATATATATATATATATATATATATATATATATATATATATATCGAGAGAGATCCCAGGTTTCCACCACACAGAAATACACGGGCACAGACTCCAATTGGTGTGAAGATTTATTCCATTACAGCAAAGTCCAAATGACGCGTTTCGGCCGTGGACCTGCGGCCTTGATCACATATATATATATATATATTATCTACTGGCGGTCGCCAGTAGATAGTTATAGTTAGGACCTATTTTCCATAGGAAATCCGCAACATTCTATTTGAAATAACGTTGGCGCCAGTTGACGAATCTTCGCGAAAGTTTCCAACTTGTTGGGGCGCTCCGGTCCGCTCCTATCCTGAAAGTCTCGGGTGATTCGTCAAGCGGGGGCCGAGAAAAAGGGGGTCCCAAAACGTGTTTTCCCCATTCATTTTTCCATAGGAACCTTTAGTCGCAGCTACAGCCCGAACTGCTGAACGGAATTACACCAAATTTGGCAAAGAGGTAGCCCTTGGTTCAGTGTCATGCCTTTTGCTTAAATGGTGTAAATCCGTTCAGTAGTTCCTGAGAAAATCAAAAGTAAAATCACATATATATCTGGGCGGAGCCTAACCACACATGTCATTGTGAGATCTGATTGGCTGTCAGCACTTCATCCTGGAATTGCTGGCAGCCATCTTGAGACCAATATACATGATAGTACCCCATTGAAATGCATTGTAGTGAATCAAAGATTTTGAGGGTTACCAAAAGGAGAACTATAAAGGGTGATAACAGACTTTAGTTACATTAGAATTCATTTGTTGATGGTACCATACTAATTTCAGGAATTGTGGTGTGTTCTAAGGTGATTTTACCCTGTGAAAAACCTTCTGCTGGGATATCATGAATCATGTTTGAGAGAAAACTATTTTCACATGCTTGTCCCATAGAGTTTTGGAAGGTGCTCCAGAAGCTAAAATGAGAGCATATTTTCTGTAAATTCACATTATCTTTCTCAGTCATGTGAGAATGAAGTCTGACATTCTCAGTAAAACATGTACATCCAACAAGGGCAGAGACTGTCAGTTGATTCCTTTGTGTTCTACTGCAGCTTCCCAGAGTGTTCTAAAGAACAACTAGAGTGCTAACAGCCTTACTTATGACAAAAGTATGGCACACCTGAAGCCATCTTGATTGGAATAAACTGGTAACACTTAAAACATTTAATTTAAAAAGGAACAAAATGATGGGGTTCATTTTGTCATAGAAATTATGGTTAGTGCTGTAGAAAGAAAAATTAGGACATGTTTCAAGTGTGATCTCAAATATCTTCCTGTTATATTTCAACAGGAGCAGCCTGCCAGTTGATGCCTTTGTGTTCTACTGCAGCTTCCCAGAGTGTTCTAAAGAACAACTAGAGCGCTAACAGCCTTACTTATGACAAAAGTATGGCACACCTGAAGCCATCTTGATTGGAATAAACCGGTAACACTTAAAACATTTAATTTAAAAAGGAACAAAATGAGGGGGTTCTTTTTAAATAGAAATTATGGTTAGTGCTGCAGAAAGAAAAATTAGGGCATGTTTTAAGTGAGATCTCAAATCCTCTTCTATTTCATTAGAAAATTCTGACATGCAGACTGAAACAATCACTTTCAATACCAGCAGCAGACTTCCAGTTAACTCCCTGGTGAGCAGTAGCTTTACTACAGTGATCTAATGAGCAACTAGAGTGCTAACATTCTGAATTTATGGCAAATGTGAGACACATCTGAATGCCTTCTTGATGGAATCAAAGTAAAAACTGAAAGCATTTCCTACTGAGGAGACTGCAGTAAATGAGGAAATTAGGAAACTTCATAACAAAGAAGTCTTCCAAGATGGCCACCAGTGAAAAAAGAGCCCAAATGTAGCACAAATATTACCCAGATGTAGCCCACATATAGCCCAATGACAAAAGTGTGCAAAACACTTTATATTTTTAGTTTTTTTGTAGTTTTATGTAGTGCAGACTGGTCAGGTATTGGAGCGTTGCATCTTAAAACATGACCCCCTACACTACAAAAACACCACTGCACTACCCTAAACCCTAAAACACTACCCCCAGCACGACCCCCTACACTACACAAGCACCACTGCACTATCCTAAACCCTAAAACACTACCCCCAGCATGACCCCCTACACTACACAAACACCACTGCACTACCCTAAACCCTAAAACACTACCCCCAGCACGACCCCCTACACTACCCAAACACCACTGCACTAACCTAAATCCTAAAACACTACCCCCAGCACGACCCCCTACACTACCCAAACACCACTGCACTACCCTAAAACATGACCCCCTACACTACACAAACACCACTGCACTACCCTAAACCCTAAAACACTACCCCCAGCACGACCCCCTACACTACACAAGCACCACTGCACTACCCTAAACCCTAAAACACTACCCCCAGCACGACCCCTACACTACACAAACACCACTGCACTACCCTAAACCCTAAAACACTACCCCCAGCACGACCCCCTACACTACCCAAACACCACTGCACTAACCTAAATCCTAAAACACTACCCCCAGCACGACCCCCTACACTACCCAAACACCACTGCACTACCCTAAAACATGACCCCCTACACTACACAAACACCACTGCACTACCCTAAACCCTAAAACACTACCCCCAGCACGACCCCCTACACTACACAAGCACCACTGCACTACCCTAAACCCTAAAACACTACCCCCAGCACGACCCCCTACACTGCCCGAACACCACTGCACTGCCCTAAACCCTGAAACACCAGCCCCAGCACGACCCCCTACACTGCCCGAACACCACTGCACTGCCCTAAACCCTGAAACACCAGCCCCAGCACGACCCCCTACACTGCCCGAACACCACTGCACTGCCCTAAACCCTGAAACACCACCCCCAGCACGACCCCTACACTGCCCGAACACCACTGCACTGCCCTAAACCCTGAAACACCACCCCCAGCATGACCCCCTACACTGCCCGAACACCACTGCACTGCCCTAAACCCTGAAACACCAGCCCCAGCACGACCCCCTACACTGCCCGAACACCACTGCACTGCCCTAAACCCTGAAACACCAGCCCCAGCACGACCCCCTACACTGCCCGAACACCACTGCACTGCCCTAAACCCTGAAACACCAGCCCCAGCACGACCCCTACACTGCCCGAACACCACTGCACTGCCCTAAACCCTGAAACACCAGCCCCAGCACGACCCCCTACACTGCCCGAACACCACTGCACTGCCCTAAACCCTGAAACACCACCCCCAGCACGACCCCCTACACTGCCCGAACACCACTGCACTGCCCTAAACCCTGAAACACCACCCCCAGCACGACCCCCTACACTGCCCGAACACCACTGCACTGCCCTAAACCCTGAAACACCACCCCCAGCATGACCCCCTACACTGCCCGAACACCACTGCACTGCCCTAAACCCTGAAACACCACCCCCAGCACGACCCCCTACACTGCCCGAACACCACTGCACTGCCCTAAACCCTGAAACACCACCCCCAGCACGACCCCCTACACTGCCCGAACACCACTGCACTGCCCTAAACCCTGAAACACCACCCCCAGCACGACCCCCTACACTGCCCGAACACCACTGCACTGCCCTAAACCCTGAAACACCACCCCAGCACGACCCCCTACACTGCCCGAACACCACTGCACTGCCCTAAACCCTGAAACACCACCCCCAGCACGACCCCCTACACTGCCCGAACACCACTGCACTGCCCTAAACCCTGAAACACCACCCCCAGCACGACCCCCTACACTGCCCGAACACCACTGCACTGCCCTAAACCCTGAAACACCACCCCCAGCACGACCCCCTACACTGCCCGAACACCACTGCACTGCCCTAAACCCTGAAACACCACCCCCAGCACGACCCCCTACACTGCCCGAACACCACTGCACTGCCCTAAACCCTGAAACACCACCCCCAGCACGACCCCCTACACTGCCCGAACACCACTGCACTGCCCTAAACCCTGAAACACCACCCCCAGCACGACCCCCTACACTGCCCGAACACCACTGCACTGCCCTAAACCCTGAAACACCACCCCCAGCACGACCCCCTACACTGCCCGAACACCACTGCACTGCCCTAAACCCTGAAACACCAGCCCCAGCACGACCCCCTACACTGCCCGAACACCACTGCACTGCCCTAAACCCTGAAACACCACCCCCAGCACGACTCGCTACACTGCCCGAACACCACTGCACTGCCCTAAACCCTGAAACACCAGCCCCAGCACGACCCCCTACACTGCCCGAACACCACTGCACTGCCCTAAACCCTGAAACACCAGCCCCAGCACGACCCCCTACACTGCCCGAACACCACTGCACTGCCCTAAACCCTGAAACACCACCCCCAGCACGACCCCCTACACTGCCCGAACACCACTGCACTGCCCTAAACCCTGAAACACCACCCCCAGCACGACCCCCTACACTGCCCGAACACCACTGCACTGCCCTAAACCCTGAAACACCATCCCCAGCACGACCCCCTACACTGCCCGAACACCACTGCACTGCCCTAAACCCTGAAACACCACCCCCAGCAAGACCCCCTACACTGCCCGAACACCACTGCACTGCCCTAAACCCTGAAACACCACCCCCAGCACGACCCCTACACTGCCCGAACACCACTGCACTGCCCTAAACCCTGAAACACCACCCCCAGCACGACCCCCTACACTGCCCGAACACCACTGCACTGCCCTAAACCCTGAAACACCAGCCCCAGCACGACCCCCTACACTGCCCGAACACCACTGCACTGCCCTAAACCCTGAAACACCAGCCCCAGCACGACCCCCTACACTGCCCGAACACCACTGCACTGCCCTAAACCCTGAAACACCAGCCCCAGCACGACCCCCTACACTGCCCGAACACCACTGCACTGCCCTAAACCCTGAAACACCAGCCCCAGCAAGACCCCCTACACTGCCCGAACACCACTGCACTGCCCTAAACCCTGAAACACCACCCCCAGCACGACCCCCTACACTGCCCGAACACCACTGCACTGCCCTAAACCCTGAAACACCACCCCCAGCACGACCCCCTACACTGCCCGAACACCACTGCACTGCCCTAAACCCTGAAACACCAGCCCCAGCACGACCCCCTACACTGCCCGAACACCACTGCACTGCCCTAAACCCTGAAACACCACCCCCAGCACGACCCCCTACACTGCCCGAACACCACTGCACTGCCCTAAACCCTGAAACACCAGCCCCAGCACGACCCCCTACACTGCCCGAACACCACTGCACTGCCCTAAACCCTGAAACACCAGCCCCAGCACGACCCCCTACACTGCCCGAACACCACTGCACTGCCCTAAACCCTGAAACACCACCCCCAGCACGACCCCCTACACTGCCCGAACACCACTGCACTGCCCTAAACCCTGAAACACCAGCCCCAGCACGACCCCCTACACTGCCCGAACACCACTGCACTGCCCTAAACCCTGAAACACCACCCCCAGCAAGACCACCTACACTGCCCGAACACCACTGCACTGCCCTAAACCCTGAAACACCAGCCCCAGCACGACCCCTACACTGCCCGAACACCACTGCACTGCCCTAAACCCTGAAACACCACCCCTAGCACGACCCCCTACACTGCCCGAACACCACTGCACTGCCCTAAACCCTGAAACACCACCCCCAGCACGACCCCCTACACTGCCCGAACACCACTGCACTGCCCTAAACCCTGAAACACCACCCCCAGCAAGACCCCCTACACTGCCCGAACACCACTGCACTGCCCTAAACCCTGAAACACCACCCCCAGCACGACCCCCTACACTGCCCGAACACCACTGCACTGCCCTAAACCCTGAAACACCAGCCCCAGCACGACCCCCTACACTGCCCGAACACCACTGCACTGCCCTAAACCCTGAAACACCAGCCCCAGCACGACCCCCTACACTGCCCGAACACCACTGCACTGCCCTAAACCCTGAAACACCAGCCCCAGCACGACCCCCTACACTGCCCGAACACCACTGCACTGCCCTAAACCCTGAAACACCAGCCCCAGCACGACCCCCTACACTGCCCGAACACCACTGCACTGCCCTAAACCCTGAAACACCAGCCCCAGCACGACCCCCTACACTGCCCGAACACCACTGCACTGCCCTAAACCCTGAAACACCAGCCCCAGCACGACCCCCTACACTGCCCGAACACCACTGCACTGCCCTAAACCCTGAAACACCAGCCCCAGCACGACCCCCTACACTGCCCGAACACCACTGCACTGCCCTAAACCCTGAAACACCACCCCCAGCACGACCCCCTACACTGCCCGAACACCACTGCACTGCCCTAAACCCTGAAACACCACCCCCAGCACGACCCCCTACACTGCCCGAACACCACTGCACTGCCCTAAACCCTGAAACACCACCCCCAGCACGACCCCTACACTGCCCGAACACCACTGCACTGCCCTAAACCCTGAAACACCACCCCCAGCAAGACCCCCTACACTGCCCGAACACCACTGCACTGCCCTAAACCCTGAAACACCACCCCCAGCACGACCCCCTACACTGCCCGAACACCACTGCACTGCCCTAAACCCTGAAACACCACCCCAGCACGACCCCCTACACTGCCCGAACACCACTGCACTGCCCTAAACCCTGAAACACCACCCCAGCACGACCCCCTACACTGCCCGAACACCACTGCACTGCCCTAAACCCTGAAACACCACCCCAGCACGACCCCCTACACTGCCCGAACACCACTGCACTGCCCTAAACCCTGAAACACCACCCCCTGCACGACCCCCTACACTGCCCGAACACTACTGCACTGCCCTAAACCCTGAAACACCACCCCCAGCACGACCCCCTACACTGCCCGAACACCACTGCACTGCCCTAAACCCTGAAACACTACCCCAGCAAGACCCTCTACACTGCCCGAACACCACTGCACTGCCCTAAACCCTGAAACACCACCCCCAGCAAGACCCCCTACACTGCCCGAACACCACTGCACTGCCCTAAACCCTGAAACACCACCCCCAGCAAGACCCCCTACACTGCCCGAACACCACTGCACTGCCCTAAACCCTGAAACACCACCCCCAGCACGACCCCCTACACTGCCCGAACACCACTGCACTGCCCTAAACCCTGAAACACCAGCCCCAGCACGACCCCCTACACTGCCCGAACACCACTGCACTGCCCTAAACCCTGAAACACCAGCCCCAGCACGACCCCCTACACTGCCCGAACACCACTGCACTGCCCTAAACCCTGAAACACCACCCCCAGCACGACCCCCTACACTGCCCGAACACCACTGCACTGCCCTAAACCCTGAAACACCAGCCCCAGCACGACCCCTACACTGCCCGAACACCACTGCACTGCCCTAAACCCTGAAACACCAGCCCCAGCACGACCCCCTACACTGCCCGAACACCACTGCACTGCCCTAAACCCTGAAACACCAGCCCCAGCACGACCCCCTACACTGCCCGAACACCACTGCACTGCCCTAAACCCTGAAACACCAGCCCCAGCACGACCCCCTACACTGCCCGAACACCACTGCACTGCCCTAAACCCTGAAACACCAGCCCCAGCAAGACCCCTACACTGCCCGAACACCACTGCACTGCCCTAAACCCTGAAACACCACCCCCAGCAAGACCCCCTACACTGCCCGAACACCACTGCACTGCCCTAAACCCTGAAACACCAACCCCAGCACGACCACCTACACTGCCCGAACACCACTGCACTGCCCTAAACCCTGAAACACCACCCCCAGCACGACCCCCTACACTGCCCGAACACCACTGCACTGCCCTAAACCCTGAAACACCACCCCCAGCACGACCCCCTACACTGCCCGAACACCACTGCACTGCCCTAAACCCTGAAACACCACCCCTCAGCACGACACCCTACACTGCCCGAACACCACTGCACTGCCCTAAACCCTGAAACACCACCCCCAGCACGACCCCCTACACTGCCCGAACACCACTGCACTGCCCTAAACCCTGAAACACCACCCCCAGCACGACCCCCTACACTGCCCGAACACCACTGCACTGCCCTAAACCCTGAAACACCACCCCAGCATGACCCCCTACACTGCCCGAACACCACTGCACTGCCCTAAACCCTGAAACACCACCCCCAGCAAGACCCCCTACACTGGCCGGACACCACTGCACTGCCCTAAACCCTGAAACACCACCCCTGCACGACCCCCTACACTGCCCGAACACCACTGCACTGCCCTAAACCCTGAAACACCACCCCTGCACGACCCCCTACACTGCCCGAACACCACTGCACTGCCCTAAACCCTGAAACACCACCCCTCAGCACGACACCCTACACTGCCCGAACACCACTGCACTGCCCTAAACCCTGAAACACCACCCCCAGCACGACCCCCTACACTGCCCAAACACCACTGCACTGCCCTAAACCCTGAAACACCACCCCCTGCACGCCACCCCTACACTGCCCGAACTCCACCCCTGCACGACCCCTACACTGCCCGAACACCAGTGCACTGCCCTAAACCCTGAAACACCACCCCCAGCACGACCCCCTACACTGCCCGAACACCACTGCACTGCCCTAAACCCTGAAACATCACCCCCAGCAAGACCCCTACACTGCCTGAACACCACTGCCCTAAACCCTGAAACACCACCCCCAGCAAGACCCCCTACACTGCCCGAACACCACTGCACTGCCCTAAACCCTGAAACACCACCTCCAGCACGATCCCCTACACTACCCGAACACCACTGCTCTGCCCTAAACCCTGAAACACCAGCCCCAGCACGACCCCCTACACTGCCCGAACACCACTGCACTGCCCTAAACCCTGAAACACCACCCCCAGCATGACCCCTACACTGCCCGAACACCACTGCACTGCCCTAAACCCTGAAACACCAGCCCCAGCAAGACCCCCTACACTGCCCGAACACCACTGCACTGCCCTAAACTCTGAAACACCAGCCCCAGCAAGACCCCCTACACTGCCCGAACACCACTGCACTGCCCTAAACCCTGAAACACCAGCCCCAGCACCACCACCTACACTGCCCGAACACCACTGGACTGCCCTAAACCCTGAAACACCAGCCCCAGCATGACCCCTACACTGCCCGAACACCACTGCACTACCCTAAACCCTGAAACACCACCCCAGCATGACCCCCTACACTGCCCAAACACCACTGCACTGCCCTAAACCCTGAAACACCACCCCCTGCACGACCCCCTACACTGCCGGAACACCACTGCACTGCCCTAAACCCTGAAACACCACCCCAGCATGACCCCCTACACTGCCCGAACACCACTGCACTAAACCCTGAAACACCACCCCCAGCAAGACCACCTACACTGGCCGGACACCACTGCACTGCCCTAAACCCTGAAGCACCACCCCCTGCACGACCCCCTACACTGCCCAAACACCACTGCACTGCCCTAAACCCTGAAACACCACCCCCTGCACGACCCCCTACACTGCCCGAACACCACTGCACTGCCCTAAACCCTGAAACACCACCCCTCAGCACGACACCCTACACTGTCCGAACACCACTGCACTGCCCTAAACCCTGAAACACCACCCCCAGCACGACCCCTACACTGCCCAAACACCACTGCACTGCCCTAAACCCTGAAACACCACCCCTGCACGACACCCTACACTGCCCGAACTCCACCCCCTGCACGACCCCCTACACTGCCGGAACACCAGTGCACTGCCCTAAACCCTGAAACACCACCCCAGCACGACCCCCTACACTGCCCGAACACCACTGCACTGCCCTAAACCCCTGAAACATCACCCCCAGCAAGACCCCCTACACTGCCTGAACACCACTGTCCTAAACCCTGAAACACCACCCCCAGCAAGACCCCCTACACTGCCCGAACACCACTGCACTGCCCTAAACCCTGAAACACCACCTCCAGCACAATCCCCTACACTACCTGAACACCATTGCTCTGCCCTAAACCCTGAAACACTAGCCCCAGCACGACCCCCTACACTGCCCGAACACCACTGCACTGCCCTAAACCCTGAAACACCACCCCCAGCATGACCCCCTACACTGCCCGAACACCACTGCACTGCCCTAAACCCTGAAACACCAGCCCCAGCAAGACCCCTACACTGCCCGAACACCACTGCACTGCCCTAGACTCTGAAACACCAGCCCCAGCAAGACCCCCTACACTGCCCGAACACCACTGCACTGCCCTAAACCCTGAAACACCAGCTCCAGCACCACCACCTACACTGCCCGAACACCACTGCACTGCCCTAAACCCTGAAACACCAGCCCCAGCACAACCCCCTACACTGCCCGAACACCACTGGACTGCCCTAAACCCTGAAACACCAGCCCCAGCACGACCCCTACACTGCCCGAACACCACTGTACTGCCCTAAACCCTGAAACACCAGCCCCAGCATGACCCCCTACACTGCCCGAACACCACTGCACTGCCCTAAACCCTGAAACACCACCCCTGCACGACCTCCTACACTGCCCGAACACCACTGCACTGCCCTAAACCCTGAAACACCACCCACTGCACCACCCCCTACACTGCCCGAACACCACTGCACTGCCCTATACCCTGAAATACCACCCCCTGCACCGCCCCCTACACTGCTCGAACAGCACTGCACTGCCCTAAACCCTGAAACACCACCCCCAGCACGACCCCCTACACTGCCCGAACACCACTGCCCTAAACCCTGAAACACCATCCCCTGCACGACCCCCTACACTGCCCGAACACCACTGCACTGCCCTAAACCCTGAAACACCACCCCCTGCACGACCCCCTACACTGCCCGAACACCAGCTAACACAACTGAACAAGG